>OZ024824.1:79673846-79998733 GCA_964016985.1 Anodontia alba | reverse complement strand
AGACAAAGCAGTGACTATATGCTCTCCCTTCAGAGAGCATAAAAAAGAGCTGAAAGAGATCAGTGCCAACTGTGGGTATTGCAGGATGGATTTGATTATTTACACTGATTCATCTACCACTTTTATACATTTATCATTGGAAATTGTTTAGGTTGATTCCACATGGTTGGTACAGGATCCTGCCTGATCACACAGAGAGTGCCAGTATAAAATAGAAAATCAGAAAATACAGAAATATATGCCTAAGAATTATTTCACTGACTGACCTTGAATGAGGACAAATTTGGGTTTGTGTTAAAGCACATCCCCTCTCCTGTTAGAAAACTTAGAACTATGGGATAAGCCTTGCTTCTGGAGGTCCCAAAATGCACTCAAGTAGGCTGACACTGCCCAACCTCCCAACAGCACAACCCCCATAAAAGCATAAATATATGAGAACAGCAGGATAAGGGTTAATCAGTACTTTTCATTGCCAACTGAAGTTTTGCCTAGCACTGCCAAGCCTTGTTTTCAGAGAAACATTAAAAAACTAGACATGTGTCCAAAGTACACAAATGCCCCCGCCCTTTGGTCTTTGCCCATATGGCAACATCTGGATGCATAAATTTCAACAACTATTTTCAAAATGCTCAATCTGATCTGTTCTACCTTTGACCTTAGTTCTACCCCAGGACAAGACCCAAGAAAAATTCTAGCACAGAATTGAAGATTTAGGTCTGGGTTAGTAGCATATCAAATTTCAACTTCCAAGCATAAAATGTACCCAATTAGTTATGACTCCAAGAGAAACGTAAGTAAATGTCAATGTAAACATAAACATTTGTTAGACTCTGGTTACGAAGATGACATGCATGTATGGATGTATGCACATACAGGCATAACATCATGGCTAAATGCTATATGCCCCACTGCTGTCTTTGACAGGTGGGAGCATGAAAAACAAGATAAATTATATAAAATGTAGTTTGTCAATATTTAGTGTAACACTGCAAAGTTTAACAGATATTTAGACCTGCTAATTTCTGATATAAGTGCACATTTCAATTACTTTCCTTGAAAAATGGGACTTGACATTTCATTTAAATTATCTCTGGAGACACTCTGGATGAAATGTTAATTTTTTCTGGGAAAAATAACTGTTATCTGCAGAATGTTTAAGTTTAACCCTTACCCATCTCAGACTGAATCAACTCCACAGAGAGTCCAATTTTAATTTTAGTTATGACAGGTTATGTGATTTAGATATTCCTAGATAAAAATGGCTAAACTGTTTGCAAACAGCAGAGATCCTGATTGATTGATTGTGTTGGGGTTTAAGGACACGTCAACCCTTGTGGGTCATTTTGTGTCGTCTCCCAGAGAAAGGGAGAAAAGAGATGGAAGAGATAGCAGAAGAGATGAAAGAGAGGGACAGGGAAGAAAGAGGAACAGGAATTAAAGTGAAGAAACAGAAGAAATAAAAACATCACCTCCCTACCCTTACCTGCTACAAGGATAGCAGGCCTTGCCCAACTGTAAGCCAATATCAGCTGGACGCCCCGGTGACATAAGATACATGACACCTTCGCACCACCCGACCACCTGAACAGAGATCCTGATCAGATGCAACATTCTGTGGCATCTGATCTGGGACTGCACTGTTTGCCATTTACCCTATAAGGAGTCTCCAAACTAAAATGGGTTAAAGCACTAAGTAGACAGCATTCTACAGTCGAACTTCAATAGCTGAACATCTTTGGGATAATGAACATTTGTTCGAGATATGGGTATACGAGCCACTGAAGGTTAAGCATGATGACAGATCAGGAAGCAAATGACAATAATTTAGGGAATTTGTTTCGCTCTTTTAGCCTTTAGTAGTATATTCAGTGTACTCATTAGAATTGCCTCATTGAGGTGATTCTAATGAGTACACACAACATACAATTTCATGATAAAATTAGAAGATTTCCTTATATATGTGTTTTCTTGAGCCGTCAGAAGAAATTCCTAGGGACTCAAAAATGAGTTCGAAATAGCCATGGTAAATGAGCCATCCAGGTTCGAGCTATTGAGGTTCGACTGTATTATTTTTTTTTTTTTTCTGAGAAAATAGGACTTGATATTAATATTTCATATGAATTATATGATCCATATGAAATGCTAAGCCTTATTTCCTCTGAAAAATACAAACAAGAGGGCCAAGATGGCCTGTATCACTCACCTGAGTATCAGACAAGTGACCCCTGGGTTGGGGCCAATTTTTACTCCAGGGCTGTAATTTGAATAAGTCAACTTGATATTTCCAAGTTTTGAGTCACTTGGCCTTTCGGTTCAGGGGAAGAGTGATGAAATAGATTTTCAAAATGGCAACCATGGTGACCATCTTGGATTTCCAATCAAACTGATTTTAGCTATTTTCGATCTACAAGTTACTACTCCAATACTGTGTATCAAGTTTCAAGTCAACTGACTCCTCCGTCAGGCAGTTATAACCACGCCCACGTGAATTTCCTTAGACAAACTTTGTATTGATATACCTGTGCTTACCAGTACAATGTAATAAAAGCACCGCAAGCAAAATACCCCGCCATAGCAATTATTTGTTTATGTATTAAAGTTATCGTTGCGAAAATGTCTGGAAAGAAAATGACGGAGGGACAGATAACAATCCTAAACCAGATTTTGATAATATCAATAGACAGATAACAATCCTAAAGCAGATCTTGACAATATCAATGCATACAGCAAGTTTGGTTAAAAGGCTTTGTTATTAACTCAAGTTATCATCCAAAAATGAAAATTAAAATGTCCCGGGCAGATAACTCCCTAAAAATTTGACGAAATTTGCCCATTAGCAATTCCAAACCTGATCTCCTTACTGTCAATACTGTTAAAATCCCTTGCTATTTACTAAAGTTATCATCCGGAAACGAAAATATGGATGTGTCTCGGGCAGATAACTCCGTAAAAATTTGACGAAATTTGCCCATTAGTGATCCCAAACCAGATCTCCTTAATGTCAATGCATATAGCAAGTTTGATGAAAATCCCTTGTTTTTTACTCAAGTTATCATCAGGAAATGAAAATATGGGCGTGTCTCGGGCAGATAACTCTGTAAAGATTTGATGAAATTTGCTCATTAGCAATCCCAAACCAGGTCTCCATTATGTCAATGCATATAGCAAGTTTGGTGAAAATCCCTTGTTATTTATTCAAGTTATAGTCCGGAAACCAAAATATGGGCGTGTCTCGGACAGATAACTCCGTCAAAAATTGACGAAATTTGCCCATTAGCAATCCAAAACCAGATCTCCACAATATCAATGCACATACCAAGTTTGGTGAAAATCCTTTGTTATTTACTCAAGTTATAGTCCGGAAACAAAAATATGGGCGTGTCTCGGGCAGATAACTCCGTCAAAAATTGGCGAAATTTGCCCATTAGCAATCCCATACCAGATCTTCACAATATCAATGCACATACCAAGTTTGGTGAAAATCCATTGATGTTTACTCAAGTTATCATCCGGAAATGAAAAAAGGACAGATGGATGTACGACGGACGGACAGACGGACTCACGGACGACCAACGTGAAACCATAATACCCCGCCACTATTGTGTGGCGGGGTATAAAAAGCACATGTTGATTTGTTTGTCTAACTAAAAACATTGACAATTACCTTATTAGCTATTTTGAATGGTCAGTTGCGGTTGTCAGTCAAATGGTCAAGTGACTTGACGGAGGAGTCAATTGGCCTTACAGTTCAGGAGTAGAATTTAGAAATAGATTTTCAAGATGGAGGACATCTTGAATTTCTGATCGTAACAATTTTAGCTAATTTTGATCAACAAGTCACCTGATAGTTTGTACCAAGTTTCCAGTCAGCTGACCCTACAGTTCAGTAGAAGTTCAAAATAGATTTTCAAGATAGAGGCAATCTTTTATTTTTCATTGGAAAAATTTTAAGTCACATTAATACTTCAACTGTAGTTTGGAGTCAATTGGCCTTTGCGTAAAGGAGTAAAATTTGGAAACAGATTTTCAAGATGGCAGCCATGGTTGCCATGTTGGATTTCTGATCAGAACGATTTTAGTTATTTTTAATCTACATGGTATACTATAAGCTCAGCTTGTGAGCCTTTGGCTCAGGTGAGCATTAATACAAGAGGGCCATGATGGCCCTGTAACGCCCAGCTGAGTATCATAGCACTTAGAGAACCTGACCCATAAATGATCAAGGCAAACATTCTGACCAAGATTCATGATGATTATATTAACATGTAAGGCAATGTAGCATGCCTAATGGACCATGAAAAAAAGATCAAGGTCAAATATGAATGACCTCACTCAAGAGGCCATGCTAAGATGTATGCATGTGCTAAGTATCACTGGTGTAGGACCAATAATTACTGAGAAACTAACCTAAATGCAAAAACAGAACAAAGTCAGTGCACCATGGAATATAGATCAAGGTCAAATATATATGACTGTATTCAAAAGGTCATGTTAAGATGTCTGCAAGTGCCAAGTATCACTGCTGTAGGACCAATAGTTACTGAGAAACTGACCTAAATGGAAAAACTTAAGAAAGTAACTGGACTGTGAAATATAGGTCATAAGTGACCCAGGTCCGAACTTTTTAGGGCCCTTTGGTTTCAGAGATTTTTTTTTTTTTAAGTTTACGCTACATAGTTCTATATTATTAATAAATGACCCCAAGGGCATGGCCAGTTTGGACTTCGGGGACATGGCTGGTAGGATTTATGTAGGAGAACACTAAACATTATTACATACTAAATATAAAACTGCAAGCCATGCACCATGCCCCGCCACAGGGACATATTCCCTATGCACTTCTGTAGTATAAGGGCTGAAAACAATCTAAGTTAAACATGAAGAGAAGCAATAAACAGTTATTTCATTACTCCAAAAAAAAAAAAAAAAAAAAAAAAACACCAAAAGGTCTAAGTTAAAAATGCAGTAAAAAGTGATAAAAAATAATTTCAGGATTCTGAAAAAAACAATATGCATATCTTCAGACCATCCTAAAAGCGTGTGTAAAGTTTCAAAAGGATCGGCCTGGAAATGGAGGAGGAGTTGCGCGTACAAGGTACATACTCCCTATACATTTCTGTAGTATTAGGGCTGGAAATAAGTCTAAGTTAAAAATGCAAAAAATGTAATAAAAAATAATTTCAGGATTCAGAAAAAACAATATGCATATCTTCAGACCATCCTAAAAGCGCCTGTAAAGTTTGAAAAGGATTGGCCTAAAACTGTAGGAGGAGTTGCGGGCAGAAGGTACATACTCCCTATACATTTCTGTAGTATTAGGGCTGGAAATAAGTCTAAGTTAAAAATGCAAAAAATGTAATAAAAAATGATTTCAGGATTCAGAAAAAACAATATGCATATCTTCAGACCATCCTAAAAGCGCCTGTAAAGTTTGAAAAGGATTGGCCTAAAACTGTAGGAGGAGTTGTGGGCGGAAGAATGGTGGGGGCGCTGACGGATGGACCGACAGACGGACGGACGGACACTCAAAATTTCTGAGGGTATAACATAATACCCCGCCACTTTTTTGGTGGCGGGGCATAATAATATATCAGCTGTGGGTCTCATGGTTTCTGAGAAGAAGATTTTGTAAGTTTCCCATTATAAGTCTATGGGAGCTTATGACTCCTGGGGCGTGACCAATTTTGACCCCAGGGCATAGTTGGCAGGCATAGTTGGCAGGATTTATGTAGGAAACTATTAAACATTGCTATATACTAAATATATTAGCTCTTGGTTTCATGGTTTCAGTGAAGAAGATTTTTGAGGGTTCTTTAGCTATATAGTTCTATATAAACAAATGACCCCCTGGGGCATGGACAACTTGGGCCCTAGGTGCTTGATTGGCAGGATTTATGTAGGGGACCACTAAACATTGCTACATACTAAATATATAAGCTGTGTGCCTCATGGTTTCAGAGAAGAAGATTTTTTAATTTTTTTCCCATTATAAGTCAATGGAAGCTAATGACCCCCGGGGCTTGGCCAATTTAGACCCCAGGGGCTTGATTGGCAGGATTTATGTAGGGGACCACTAAACATTGCTACATACTAAATATATAAGCTATGGGCCTCATGGTTTCAGACAAGAAGATTTTTTGTTTTTAATTTTTTTCCATTACTAGTCCATGGGAGCTAATGACCCCCAGGGTGTGGCCAATTTGGACCCCAGGGGCATGGTTGGCAGGATTTATGTAGGAGACTACTAGAATTGCTACATACTAAATCTGTTACCTCTGTGCCTCATAGTTTCAGAGAAGAAGATTTTTGAGGGTTCTTTAGCTATACAGTTCTATATAAACAAATGACCCGCTGGGGCATGGCAAATTTAGGCCCTAGGGGCTTGATTGACAGGATTTATGTAGGGGACCACTAAACATTGCTATATACTAAATATATAAGCTGTGGGCCTCATGGTTTCAGAGAAGAAGATTTTTTTAAGTTTTTTTTGTTTTCCATTATAAGCCTATGGGAGCTAATGATCTCCCGTGGCATGGCCAGTTTGGACCCCAGGGGCTTGAGTGGCAGGATTTATGTAGGGAACCCTTAAACATTGCTACATACTAAATACATAGGCTATGGGCCTCATGGTTTCAGAGAAGAAAATTTTTTAAGTTTTTCTCATTATAAGTCTGTGGGAGTTAATGACCCCCTGAGCATGGTCAATTTTGACCCAAAGGGGCATGGTTGGCAGGATTTATGTAGGGGACCATTTAACACTGCTACACACTAAATATATATGCTATGGGCTTCATGGTTTCAGAGAAGAAGGTTTTTTTTAAAACATTTTATCCATTATAAGTCCACTGGAGCTAATGACCCCCAGGGCATGGCCAATTTAGACCCTAGGGGCATGGTTGGCAGGATTTATATAGGAGACCACTAAACATTGCTACATACTAAATCTGTTAGCTCTGTGCCTCATGGTTTCAGGGAAAAAGATTTTTGAAGGTTATTTCGCTATACAATTCTATATAAACATATGGCCCCCTAGGGTGTGGCCAATTTAGATCCCAGGGGCTTGATTAGCAGGATTTAAGTAGGGGGCCACTGCACATTGCTACATACTAAATATATAAGCTGTGGGCCTCATGGTTTCAGAGAAGAAGATTTTTTCCCCATTATAAGTCTATGGGAAATAATGACTCCCGCGGCATGGCCAATATCAACCCCAGAAGACCACTAATCATCACTACATACATAATCTGTTAGCTCTCGGCCTCATGGTTTCAAAGAAGTAGATTTTTGAAGGTTCTTTAGCTATATAGCTCTATATAAACATATGACCCTTGGTGTGTTGCTAGTTTGGACCCCAGGGGCTTCATTGGCAGGATTTGTGTAGGGGACCACTAAACATTGCTATAAATATTGTTATAAATATATAAGCTGGGGCCTTATGGTTTCAGAGAAGAAGATGTTTTAAGTTTTTCCTATTATAAGTCTTTGGGAGCAAATGATCCCTGGGGCATGGCCAGTTTGAACCCCAGGGTCATGGATGGTAGACTTTATGTAGGAGACCACTAAACATCACTACATACTTAATCTGTTAGCTCTCAGCCTCATGGTTTCAGAGATGAAGGGCTTTGAAAGTTCTTTAGCTATATAGCTCTATATAAACATATGACCCTCTGGTGTGGCCAGTTTGGAGCCCTGGGGCTTGATTGGCAGGATTTATGTAGGGGACCACTAAACATTGCTACATACTAAATATATAAGCTGTGGGCCTCATGGTTTCAGAGAAGAAGATTTTAAGTTTTTCCCATTATAAGTCTGTGTTAGCTAATGACCCCAGGGGTATGGCCAGTTTGGACCTAGGGGCTCAATTTGCAGGATTTATGTAAGGGACCACTAAATATTGCTACATACTGAATATATAAGCTGTGGGCCTCATGGTTTCAGAGAAGAAAATTTATTAAGTTTTTCCAATTATAAGTCTATGGGATCTAATGACCCCCGCAGTGTGGCCAGTTTGGACCCCAGGGGCTTAATTGGCAGGATTTATGTAGGAGACCAATAAACATTGCTACATACTTAATCTATTAGCTCTCTGTCTCATGATTTTAGAGAAGAAGATCTTTGAAGATTCTTTAGCTGTATAGCGCTACAAAAACATATGACCCCCTGGGGTGTGGCCAGTTTGGAGCCCAGGGACTTGATTGGCAGGATTTATGTAGGGGACCACTAAACATTGCTACATACTAAATATGTAAGCTGTAGACCTCATGGTTTCAGAGAAGAAGATTTTTTAAGTTTTTCCCATTATAAGTCTATGGGAGCTAATGACCCCAGGGCATGGCCAGTTTGGACCCCAGGGTCTTGATTGGCAGGATTTATGAAGGGGACCACTAAGCATTGCTACATACTAAATATATAAGCTGTGGGCCTCATGGTTTCAAAGAAGAAGATTTTTTTAAGTTTTTCCCATTATAAGTCTATGGGAGCTATATATGGGCATGGTGGCCATCTTGATTTACAGACCATGACCATTTGTACAAATTTTCAGTCCTCCTTTAACACAATTAAGGCTCCACATGAAGTGTGAAGAAATTTGGCCCAGGGGTTTCAGAGGAGAAGTCGTTCAAAGGTGTGAACAGACAGACAGACAGACTGACGGATGACGGACAGGGAGTGATCACAATAGCTCATCCTGAGCCTTTGGCTCATGTGAGCTAAAAATTGAACAACATCTGCCCTAAAGGGTTATAAATGAAACAAGACTACCATACTCACGCCTGGTAAACTATCACAGGTACCTCCGCGGAGGTACCGATTAAATGGTTGTGACAGATATCCGGAGCTACCTGTGATGGTAAAAAAACTAGACATAAAAAGATAGGTGTTCGTCTTTTTTGATAACATACACAATAACCAGTGAGTTTACTGAAAATCAAAGAGTGCTATTTGACCCTTATAGGCATAAAGTTTTGTCACACATCATATCCCCCAGAACTTTCCTTATTTACCAAAGATACGACCTTTGAAGTGGCTTTGAAGTCAGCCCGAAGTACTCGAAACAGAAAAAGACTGATCGTTTTTGGTTCTAAATGCGGATATCTTGCATACAAATCTGTTTATCTTGGTACACTGATATAAAGAATCTGTTTGCCTGAATACAGATATCGATAAACTCCAAATAAGCTGGATTCTTCAAAAAACAGCTGGAGGTGCCTGTGACGTCGTGGAGGTGCCTGTGATGAAAAGAAATATAGTGAAAATCTGAAAAGTTATAGCAGCTGCAAATATTGATATAATTCTTCTCTAGATTACGGTCTGGAAAGAATCATTCATTCAGCATCGCAATAAGCTATCATAATGTGTATGTCATGAATTTCCATGTTAAAGTTATAAAACATAATCTCAAAGATTTATTGGTGCTTTTGAGTTAGAGTGTCATAGAATGCTCACTGAAGTAAGACTTTTTTTTTCTTGAATGGTGATGACTGTAATTGGGAGGTGCTGCCTATTCGTCATTCCAACTCGTAGAAAATTGTCTTCGCTCAATATATCACACGCCATGCCATCTACACATATGGTGTACCAAAAGTATAAATAATGCCGATGCCTGTCACCGTAAATTAATACGCAGTTTAAGCATTACTGGAACACCTAAAATAACCTATGTTGACCCTTTTGGTAACTCGTGATCGGAATTTTACTGTAAATCATCTGAAATCCAGTCTCCAAATAGCCACTCTGTGCATCAAATATGCTGACAAAAGAGCAATTTTCCGACATATTGTTGATTTTGCAAACGCTTCGACAAAATATTTTCATAGTGGTTATTTGGTGACTGAATTTAACATGATTTACAGTAAGATTCCGATCACTTCACTATATTATAAGATGTAATGTCGAGATTATGTCGTGTTGATGATGTAACACCTAGGCCTTACGGGTGTGTTTGCATTCTAGCGCTGGCAATATAAAACAGCAAGAGCGAATCACTTGCAACACCTTTGAGTCCACTCACCACAAAGTTAACATAAACGGTGAGCCAGGCCGCGTAGCACAGTCGGTAGAGCGTCTAACTCAAGTGCCAGAGGTCCCCACTTACTTTTCTGTCTCCTTCCTCTGATTCAAGAAGGGCAGTTGTCAGTCACTGATGAAAGTATGTTCATTTATTACCGGTTGACCCCTTAGGAGGTCTAAGCCTGCCCAGAAATAGTGTGGTAAGGTTAACTGATAGTCCCGCCATGAGTTAAGTTATTTACAGAGGACGTAAAGAAACAAAACTACAACAACACATACAGCAAGCGTCATACGACATATGCGAGCGATACGCAAACGATTTACCAAAAGGGTCAACAACGTAGGTTATTTTAGGTGTTCCAGTAATGCTTAAACTGCGTCATAATTTACGGTGACAGGCATCGGCATTTTTTATACTTTTGGTACACCATATGTGTAGCTGGCATGGCGTGTGATGTATTTAGCAAAGACAATTTTCTACGAGTTGGAATGACGAACAGGCAGCACCTCCCGATTACAGTCACCACCCAAGAAAAAAAAAGTCTTACTTCAGTGAGCATTCTATGACAATCTAACTCAAAAGCACTAATAATTCTTTGAAATTATTTTTTATAACTTTAAGGTGGAAATTCATGACATACACATTATGATAGCTTATTGCTACTCTGAATGAATGATTCTTTCCATCAATATTTGTAGCTGCAATAACTCTTCAGATTTTCACTATATTTCTTTACATCACAGGCACCTCCACGACGTCACAGGCACCTCCAGCTGTTTTTTGAAGAATCCAGCCTTATTTGGAATTAATCGATATCTGTATTCAGGCAAATAGGTTTACTTTACATCAGTGTACCAAGTTAAACAGATTTGTATGCAAGATATCCGCATTTAGAACCCAAAACGATCGGTCTTTTTCTGTTTCAAGTACTTCGGGCTGACTTCGAAGCCACTTCAAAGGTCGTATCTTTGGTAAATATGGAAAGTTCTGGAGGATATGACGTGTGACAAAACTTTATGCCTATAAGGGTCGAATAGCACTCTTTGATTTTCAGTAAACTCTCTGTTTATTATGTATTTTATCAAAAAAGACGAACACCTATCTTTTAGTTTTTTTACCATCACAGGTAGCTCCGGATATTTGTCACAACCATTTAATCGGTACCTCCGCGGAGGTACCTGTGATAGTTTACCAGGCGTGATACTGATACTAAGCCTTGTCCTACTTGTTCTAAACACTCAGCACTATGGGTAAAATTTTCAGCAGACAACATTTTGAAATATTTTTCTTATTTTTACTAGAAAACATGATACGGGATTATTTGCATGAAATGTCAAATTCTGTTTTCTGGGATAAATATCAATTTGTTATCTGCTGAATTAGCCCAGAGGGTGGTAAAGGTTAAATTTGACTTGAACATTTTACTACCTGTTGATGTGTCTAAAAACGACCGGGTGAGTGGCAAACAGTACTGACTAAATGCTACATTCTGTGCCATCTGATCTGGTTCTACATACACTGTAGTTTGCTGTGGCCTCACTCAGCCCGTACCTGAAATGTCCGCAAAGAAGGTTATATTCCGCATGGAAAATTGCGGACATTTACCTGCAGAGGTCTGCGGAGTATTGGGACGCTTTGTCCGCAAGTCTACGCAAGTTGGAAATTTTTTCTGTGCGGACGTCCGCAATATGTCCATATGCAGGTCCGCAGAGAGGTCCGCGGAAGTCTGGGGACATCAATGCGGACATCTGCTGACATCTTTGCGGACGTCTATGCGGACGTCCGCATGGATTGGTGCAGACGTCCGCATGGATTGGTGCGGACGTCCGCATGGATTGGTGCGGACGTCCGCATGGATTGGTGCGGACGTCCGCATGGATTGGCGCATGGATGGGTGCGGATGTCTGCGGAAGTCCGCATGGATGGGTGCAGACATCGCAGGGCCAGAGTTGCTCCCCCTGCTGTGTTATAACCTGTTGATCATATGTGGTATTACATGATCATATGCCGTATGATTTAGTTTTTAATGTTTGCTCTACAAAATTATTCATTATGCAAAAACTATAGCTGTTTACAAAATTAGAACATGCAATTAAGATTTTCTGCTGAAGACATCTCTGACTTCATGTAATAATTAGTTGTTTATAAACTTAACAGATTTCCAAGCAAATACATTTTGTATGTGGTTCAAGTTACTGGGAAGTGTCCCAAAATTTGAAAAATGATGCAGTACAATTAAGATTTGGTGCAGTTAAAGTTTGGTTGAATAAGAAAGATTTGGTGTATTATAGCCAGTATGTGTATTATAGCCACTTGCATTTACCATAAGTCAAAATAGCTGAATGAATTCATTGAAACATAATAAAGCAGGATATTCTACCATTAGTCTTCTTTAATAATGTACCATTTTATCAATCAATGTCTTTTACAAGTAATGAGTTTATTTTTACAATTAAGAAAAAAACAAAACCAACTTACTTTGCTTTCAAAATATATCCTGACTGTCACAGTGTTTGGAATCCTAATTTCAAATTTTATAGTGTATCGATACATTTTTTGCAATTTATGAAACTGAGTCAAAATAATGTTACATTTGAGTACCATAACACTTTTCTGGTAAATTAATTTGAACCAAATAAAAGTGCAGGCCTGAATATCATTACTGTTGGTTAATTGTTTACAATTTAAAATGGTACTATTTTGTGTGTGTGTAAGGTTACTGTGTGTACATTGTCTGACATACTTACCCATTTATTGTTCAAAATGTGTATGACAATATTTCAGAAGTCCGCAGATGTCCGCAAGAATTTGTGCGGACATATGCAGTTTACTTCAATGCCTAATCTTTTCTAAGTCCAAAATATCCGCACGTCCGCAACAAAAAAAAACAAAGTCAGAATTTTACACAAGCTTTTGCGGACGTCCGCAGGCTAACTTGCATAGTGCTGCGGACGTCCGCAAAAAGATAGCCCCAGCTGATACGGAAAAATGTCCGCAAAAGTCTGCAGGCTTTGACAGAGGCACGGACATCTGCGGATTTGTAGCGGACATCTGCGGACATACGCCAACTTCCGCAATGATTTACACGGAAGTCCGCATATGTCCGCAGCATATGCCAGACCTGTAGCGGACATTGATGGTATGGGTTGTCCCAATAGTAAGGTAAACAGGGTACACTTTGTTTCCCTGAGGTATATTTCTACAGTCAACCCTCATTATATCAACACTCGATACAATTCGTTATAATGGCAATTTTAATTCATGAAACCTTTACTCAGGAGGTGACAGTTTAGTGAAATTATGCAAGAATATTGCATTAAAACTTCAAGCAACATATGTTTTGGATATTTGTTAGAATCGCCTCAGTTATTGCCTCACTGAGATGATTATCCAAAACATATGTTCTATAAGGAAATAAGAACAAAACAAGGTCTTTCTCCTATATTGTTCTGTCCATTAAGGATTCTCTACAACAGCAAATTAATTTTAATGGCAATATCTTTGGGAACAAATGCTGTCTTTGTAAGGAGGGTTTGCTGTACATGAAAAATAATCAAGCTACAGCAAGACACACAACAAAGTACATGTAGTTTTCAGAAATGTTACTGCACCATAAAACCAACATCACTCAACAACTAAGTTTTGAGAAAGGCTACTGCAGACTAAACAACAAAGTTTTGAAAAGCTTTACCACAGCATAAAACCAAGACCACACAACAACAAGTTTTGAGAAATGCTACTGCACCAAGGCCACAACAATTTAGTTTTGAGAAATGCTTACACATCAATCCTGGGTATGACATAAAACTGCATCCAGCTGTGACACTCAACATGAGTGTGGGAATGTGAGGCTGCCCTCTATCACAGTTGCCTCCCCACCTTCAGGGTAACGAGGCTGCCACAACCTGGGTGGCAGAGCTAGGCAGCAATCATCTACACACTGATGGCTTGGTGTTCTAGCTGTTGTGGTTTGGCGGACGATCCTTTCTTTATAAGGACAATGGCAAAGCACGCTGCCCGAGTGCGGGGAACAGCGCGCATACTCAGATGCCGTAAAAGAACTGAGTTGGGATGTCAGATAGGCCAGGCGATCCCGTAAAAAACAAATGTTCCAAAATCTTACATGGCAAGCAGAAAAATAGATTCAGAACTAGGCGGTGCAAACAGACATAAAAGTTCTGTTGGTAACATCTCCGCCTTGGCATCCTGTCAGGTGTGGGAGGCAGGGTCAGGCCATTGTGGCGAATCCAGCAAGCACCTGAGGAAATTCAAGGTGGGAACACTCAATAAGAACACACTGAGAGGAAGAGTGAGGGAGGTAGTGGAAACACTATCCCGCAGGAAAGTGGATGTCTTCTGCATTCAGGAGACCAGATACCATGGTGGCAGCTGCCGCACAATCAAGGGCAAGGACACTAGGTACAAGCTCTACTGGTCAGGAAACGACAAAGGCACTGCTGGTGTAAGAGTGTTTGTGGCAGAAGAGTGGATAGAGAAAGTTTTTAAGGTTCAGAGAGTCTCCAACAGAATTATTTTAGTGAAACTCATAGTCGGCCAGCATGTGGTTACCTTTCTGTCTGTGTATGCCCCACAGAGTGGTATGTGATGAGGTTAAGGACCTGTTCTTTGATCAGCTGAGAGTTGTGACTGCCAGGATCCCAGCATCAGAATTTCTGATCCCATGTGGAGATTGGAATGGCCATGTTGGCCGTGCAGGCACTGGATACAGGGAAGTGCATGGTGGGATGGGGTATGGCAGGCCAAAACCAGATGTTGAGGGTGAGAGAATCCTAGAGTATGCCCTAGCATTTGACCTGCTTCTTGGGAACATATGTTTCAAGTAACGTAACAGCCATCTCATCACATACAAGTCTGGAAACATAGCCAAGCAGATAGACTTCATTCTTTTCCGTAGGACCATGCGCAAACTTGTCACAGATGTAAAAGTGATCCCTGGTAAGGAAGTAGCTCTGCAACATCAGCTTCTTGTATGTGACATGAGGATTGATGTGCCTCCAAAATCCAAGCGCAAGTTCACCCCTCTCCTCAAAGTTTGGAAGCTTAAAGACCCTCAGATAAGCAATCATTTCCTGGAGGTCTTCAACTTGCATGTGAGCACATCTGCAGGTGTAGCTGATGGGGCCACTGAGGATATCTGGAACAACATCAAGACTGGACTGCTTAAGACAACTGAGGAGGTATGTGGCACAACTCGGCCACACCGTTGGACTCATGAAACCTTGTGGTGGAATGAACACGTGGAAAAGGCCATTGTTGCCAAGCGGAAAGCTTTCAAGGCCTGGAAGGCTGGTAAAGGCACTAGGGCATCATATGATGCAGCCAAACGAAGTGCCAGACATGCAGTGCACCATGCTCGTCAAGAAGCCGACATGAAGATCTACGAGAATATTGACCCCAAGTCTTCAGAAGTCTACCGCCTTGCTAACCAGTTTAGAAGCGAGAACACTGATGTTGTTGGTGACAAATCTGTGAAGAATGATGCAGGAGAGATGTCAATGAGCGAAGACTCAAAGCAGAAGGCCTGGCTAGAGCACTACCAAAGGCTTCTCAACGATGAGTACTGGGACCCAGACCATTGATATGGTTAAGAAGGCTATCTCACAGATGAAGGCTGGCAAATCAGGCCCATCAGGCATAGTGGTGGAGATGGGCACATCAGGCATAGTGGTGGAGATGATACGAGCGGCCGGTGACATGGGCACCTCCATGATCCGTGACCTCGCAGCTGCAATCATTTGTGATGGCAAGGTATCCTCTGACTGGGAGCAGAGTTTCATTGTCTGCCTCTACAAGGGAAAAGGGGATGCATTGGAAAGGGGCAACTACCGCGGTCTCAAGCTGACAGAGCAGGTTATGAAACTCCTGGAGAGGATTGTAGATGGCCTCATCAGACAGTTGGTGTCAATCGACTATTCTCAGTTTGGCTTCGTCCCAGGCAGAGGCACTACAGATGCAATCTCTGTTGTCAGGCAGCTGCAAGAGAAGTATCTAGCTGCCAATAAGAGACTCTACATGGCTTTTGTAGACCTGGAGAAGGCGTTTGATCGAGTGACTCGGAAGGTCATCTGGTGGGCGCTGAGAAAACTTGGTGTGGAGGAGTGGATTGTGCAACTGGTGCAGGGGATGTATGCAAATGCACGGTGCCGTGTCCGTGTTGGTGAGGGATACAGTGAAGAGTTTGAAGTGAAAGTTGATGTTCACCAAGGATCAGTACTCAGCCCGCTGCTCTTCATCATTGTGCTTGAAGCCTCATCATGAGAGTTCCGCTCTGGGGTCCCCTGGGAGGACCTCTATGCCCATGACCCTGTTATCATCGCTGAATCGCTTGAGGAATGTGTCAGGAGGCTCTTGACTTGGAAAGAAGCAATGGAGAAGAAAGGACTGAGAGTAAATGCAAGAAAGACAAAGATCATGATCTGTGGTACAGGACTGGACCTCCTGCAGAGTTCAGGCGAGTTTCCATGTGCTGTCCGTCACACTGGAGTGGGCAGCAACTGCAATGGCTGCAAGCACTGGGTGCACAAGAAATGCAGTGGGCTCAAGCGCTTGAAAAAGGACCCTGACTACAGATGTACACGGTGCCAGGGAACTGCACGCCCCTTGGATGGCAGACCACAGCAGGAAGTCCAGGTCGGACCTGACAAGCTTGAGGTTGTAGCTTCCTTATGCTACCTAGGAGACATGCTCTCAGCAGCAGGTGGCTGTGAACTTTCAACCACAACACGTGTGAAAACCGTCTGGAAGAAGTTCAAGGATCTGCTACCAGTCCTCTCTTCACGCCACCTCTCTTTCAAAACACGTGGCCGTGTGTACAGCTCTTGTGTGCGGAGCGCAATGCTGCATGCCAGCGACATTTGGCCATTGATAAAGCCGAACCTCCAGCATCTGCAGTGAAATGACAGGGCAATGATCAGACAGATCTGCAATGTCAGGCCGCAACACACTGTCACCACTAGGTCCAGTGAGCTACTTGTGTGGCTTGGCATTGAGGATCTGGACCTCATTCTGAAGGAGAGAAGACTCTGATAGTATGGACATGTGGAACGCCCCAATGGTGCAGTCAAGACAGCCTTTGACATACAGGTTGATGGAAAGCGTGGGCCTGGGAGGCCCAAAATGACATGGAAGCAGCTGACAGAGAGGGATTGCAGAGAGTGGAAGCTCTTGGCTATCAACCCTCATGATAGACGTATCTGGAGATCTGGTGTGAGATCTGCCATGCGTGCAGCAAGCCAGCTATCTGGAAGGGGGCCCACTGATGTGGATGTTGCCCCTGTACCTGCACGTTAATCAAAAATCCGATTATGATATATGACCATAACACAAAGACCACACAACAACAAAGTTTTGAGAAAGGCTACCGTACAATAACACTAAGACTACACAAAAAACAGTTTAAGAAATGCTATCACACCATCACATCGACCACACAACAACGTAGTTTTGAGAAACGTTACCACACCATAACACCAAGACCATGAAACAATGTAGTTTTAAACAAGACCTGTCGCCAGACACTGCAGACAGGATAGCTGGCCTGATCTTGCACATTTCATTTCTGGAAAATTCTTATTCCATGACCTTGATTTTGACATGACCTTTTGTTGGGGGGGGGGGGGGGGGGGTGGGGAGGGGGGGGGGGGGAGAGATTGCATGGTTCAAAATTTTTTATCAAACCAAAGATGAATCAAATTGGTGCTAAGGTAGGAAATAATGAGGTCTTAAAAACTTAAACTAAAAACTTTTAAATTCCAAGTCTGAGACCTCAACCTCAAGGTCAAGGACATGAAAGCTGATGGCACTGATAAAAGCTTTGGATCAGTATATATCATCATACCAAATATAAATCAAATCCATCATTTGGTTTAGAAGTAATGAGGTCATAAAAACTTTGACATAAAATTTTAATATGAAAAATTTTGACATGACTGTGATCTGGACCTTAACATGTACTAGGGGATAGGGATGGAACAAGGCAAAATTTTTTACCAATATGTATCATCATACCACAGATGAATCAAATGGGTTGTAAAGTTAGGAAATAACCAGGTTTTAAAAACTTAAACTAAAACTTTAGCATTTAAATTCTAAGTCTGTGAACTCTACCACAAGGTCACGGTCATGAGTGTTGATGGTGCTGATAAAAACTTTTGACCAGTATCTATCAAGATACCAAATAGGAACTAAATCCATTATTTGGTTTAGAAGTAATGAGATCTTAAAAACTTTGATAATTCTAAGTCTGTGACCTTGACCTGACAGTGGGGTGGGATGGTATTGCGCAAAATTTTGGACTAATATGTATCATCATATAAAAGATGAATCTAATCGGTGATATGATTAGGAAATAATAAGGTTTTAAAAATTTTAACGAAAACTTTAACATTTAAATTCTAAGTCTGTGACCTCGATCACAAGGTCAGGGTCATGAGTGTTGATGGTGCTGATAAAATTTTTGACCAGTATCTATCATGATACCAAATAGGAACTAAATCCATCATTTGGTTGAGAAGTAATGAGATCCTAAAAACTTTGAAAATCCTGTCTGTGACCTTGACCTTGACCTGACCTAGTGGAGTGGGATGAAACTACGCAAAATTTTGGACCAATATGTATCATCATACAATAGATGAATCTAATTGGTGATAAGGTTAGGAAATAATGAGGTTTTAAAAACCTTAACGAAAACTTTAACATTTAAATTCTAAGTCTGTGACCTTGATCACAAGGTCATGGTCATGAGTGTTGATGGTGCTGATAAAAACTTTTGACCAGTATCTATTATGATACCAAGTAGGAATTAAATCCATCATTTGGTTGAGAAGTAATGAGATCCTAAAAACTTTGAAAATTCCAAGTCTGTGACCTTGACCTGACCTAGTGGGGTGGGATGATACTACGCAAAATTTTGGGCCAATATGTATCATCATACAAAAGATGAATCTAATCGGTGAATAGGTTAGGAAATAATGAGATTTTAAAAACTTTACCAAAAACTTTAACATTAAATTTTAAGTCTGTGACCTCGACCTCAAGGTCATGATCATGAGTGCTGATGGTGCTGATAAAACTTTTGACCAGTATCTATCAAGATACCGAAATAGGAACTAAATCCATTATTTGGTTCAGATATAATGAGATCCTAAAAATTTTGGCGTACAATTTTAACAAGAAAATTCTAAGTCCGTGACCTTGACCTTGACCTGACCCTGACCACAACAACTTTGTTTTGAGAAATGCTATTGCACAACAAGAGGCCCACGAGCCACGGTTCACTCACCTGAGTGACATAGCCACTGCAGACATGCAGATATTATGCAACAATTTTCCAATCCTATCATCACAACTAATGAAATATCATTTGAGCAGTTCTTAGTTTTGAAGAAGAACATATGGGCCTGACAGTCAATGGAACATGATCATTTGAATAAACTATCAATCACATTTCAACAGAAAGATCAATGTGAAATTTGGTGGAAATTGGTTAAGTGGTTTCTGAAGAATCATGATTTTATACATGTAAACAGCACAGTGGCAGGGAAATATAACAAGAATTGTCAGAAGACAACACAGCTCGCCTGGAAGGGCTAATCGGATAAGCAAACGATCTTTATTAAATATTAAAGATTAAATGCAGAACTTAAACTTATATGACAGAGTATGGTCTGACTTTGATATCTGAAGAATGTCAAAACTGAGGGTTGGGATATATGCCATTGAAATATCTTCCCTTTGGTTGGTGTGGGCAAAATATGAAAGCTGTATCTTACATGCTGAATCCCTTAGGTTGGTGTGGATGAAATATGAAAGCTATATCTTACATACTTCAGCAGTTATGTACTATTCAAAACTTAAAGACAGCTGTTAATGACAAAGTATGACTTGACCTTGATCTAGGCAAAAGCTCAAACTGAGGAAGGGCTGTGTACTATTGAAAGGTCTCACCCTAAGGTAGGTGTCAGCCAAATATCAAAGCGGTATCTTGAATACTTCAGCAGTTATGAACACTTTTCAAAACTTAAAGGCAGAGCTCAAACATGGGTTTAAATGACAAAGTATGACGCGACCTTGACCTAGGCAGAAGGTCAAACTGAGGAAGGGATGTGTGATATTGAAAGGTCTAACCCAAATGTTGGTGTGGGCCAAATATTAAAGCGATATCTTGAATACTTCAACAGCTACAAACACTTCTCAAAACTTAAACGCAGAACTCGAACATGGATTTAAATGAAAAACTATGATCTGCCCTTGACCTAGGCAGAAGGTCAAACTGAGGACAGGGTGTGTGCTATCGAAAGGTCTTATCATAAGGTAGTTGTGGGCCAAATTTTAAAGCGGTACCTTGAATACTTCAGCAGTTATAAACACTTACCAAAACTTAAACGCAGAACTCCAACATGGGTTTAAATGACAAAGTATGACCTGACCTTGACCTAGGCAGAAGGTCAAACTGAGAAAGGAGTGTGTGTGATTGAAAGGTCTAACTAAGGCTGGTGTGGGCCAAATATTAAAGCTCTATCTTGAATACTTCAGCAGTTACAAACACTTTTCAAAACTTGAACGCAAAACTTAAACATGGGTGTAAATGACAAAGTAAGAACTGACTTGACCTACATAAATGGTCTAACTCGGGAATGGGGGTATATGTTATTGAAAGGTCTAACCTAACGCAGGTGTAGGCTAAATATGAAAGCAGTACCTTAAATAATTAAAAAACTATGGAACCTTTGAAAACTTAAACATTGTGCTAACGCGGACGACGAAGCCGACGCGGACGCCGACAGATGCTGACGCCAACGCCTGGGTGACAACATAAGCTCTCCAGGGACATAGTCCCGGCGAGCTAATAAATATAAACCAGATGATGGCCATCTTAGATTTCCAATCAGAAAAATGTTAACTACTGTTGATCTACAAGTCATTTCAATACTTTCAATATAAATGTATATGGCCCATACAAATGGGGAAGCAAATTTGATCTTGGAGGTAAAAAGGTCAAATGTAAACATAGAGCCATCATTTTAGCAATTTTGGTAGCTCTCCTGTCCCCTATAATTTGTGCAAAGATTAGGGCCCAGGGATTATTTGGTTATGGAGAAATGCACTGCACAATAAAAGGTTTTTACCATATATGGGCATGGCAGCCATTTTGATCAATGAACCATGCCCATTTTAGCAATCTTTCATTCTCCTGCCCAAGGAGGCTCTACATGAAATTTGAGCAACACTGGCCCGGAAGCTTCAGAGGAAAAGCCATTTGACATTATCGACATTTTTTCCATACAAATGTATGGGGCCCATACAAATGCATACAGAAGCAAACTTGACCTCGCCCTAAAAAGGTTAAATGTCAATGTATGACAATTATTTTAGCAACTTTGGTAGATCGCCCATTCCAGATGATATATACAAAGATTTAGCCACAAGCCATCCTAGGTTTTAGAGAATAAGGTTTTTAAATGTTTTTTCCCATACAAATGCATAGGGAAGCAAACTTGACTTTGTCGTAAAAAGGCCAAATGTCAATGTACGACCATTATTTTAGCAACTCTGGTAGACCCCCTGTCCTCGATGATTTATGCATTTATGCAAAGATTCAGCCCCAAAGCATCCTCGGTTCTAGAGAAGAAGATTTTTAAAGGTTTTTACCATATATGGGCATGGCAGCCATCTTGGTCAAGAACCGTGACCATTTTAGCAATCTTTCGTTCCCCCTACCTAAGGAGGCTCCATATGAAATTTGAGCAAAATTGGCCCAGAGGCTCCAGAGGAGAAGCTGTTTGAAATTCTGAACATTTTCCCCATACAAATGCATAAGGAAGCAAAACTGACCTTACCATAAAAAGGTCAAATGTCAATGTAAGACCATTATTTTACAATTTTGGTAGCCTTCCTATTCCCATTGATATATGCAAAGATTCAGCCGTAAGGCACTCTCGGTTTTGGAGAAGATTTTTAAATAGTTTCCCTATACAAATGCATAAGGAAGCAAACTTGACCTTGCCGTAAAAAGGCCAAACGTCAACATACAACAATTCTTTTAGCAATTTTGGTAGACCTCCCGTCCCCAATGATTCCTGCAAAGGTTTAGCCCCAAGGCATTCTCGGTTCTGGAGAAGATTTTTAAAGGTTTTTACCATATATGGGCATGGCGGCCATCTTGGTCAACAGACCACAACCATTTTAGCAATTTTTCATCCCCCTACCCTAAGGAGGCTCCATATGAAATTTGAGCAAAATTGGCTCAGCGGCTTCAGAGGAGAAGTCGTTTGAAAATGTTAACAGACGGATGCATGGACGGACGTCGGACAAAAAGTGATCACAATAGCTAATCCTGAGCAGAGCTCAGGTGAGCTAATAAAACCAAGACCCACAACAATGTAGTTTTGAGAAATGCTACTGCACAATAAAACCAAGTCCCCACAACAATGTAATTTTGAGAAATGCTACTGCACAATAAAACCAAAACCCACAACAATGTAATTTTGAGAAATGCTACTGTACAATAAAACCAGGACCCACAACCATGTCATTTTGAGAAATGCTACTACACAATAAAACCAGGACCCACAACAATGTAATTTTGAGAAATGCTACTGCACAATAAAACCAAGACCCACAACAATGTAATTTTGAGAAATGCACTGCACAATAAAACCAGGACCCACAACCATGTCATTTTGAGAAATGCTACTGCACAATAAAACCAGAACCCACAACAATGTAATTTTGAGAAATACTACTGCACAATAAAACCAGGACCCACAACCATGTCATTTTGAGAAATGCTACTGCACAATAAAACCAGGACCCACAACAATGTAATTTTGAGAAATGCTACTGTACAATAAAATTAAGACCCACAACAATGTAATTTTGAGAAATGCTGCTGCATAACAAGAGGGCCATGATGGCCCTGTAATGCTCACCTGAGCATCATAGCACTTTGAGAACCTGATCTAGAACTGATCAAGCCAAACATTCCGATCAAAATTTAAAATTCATTATATTAACAAGTAAGACAATGCAGCATGTCTAATGGTCTGAAATAAAGATCAAGGTCAAATATGGATGACTGCACTCAAGAGGCCATGCTAAGATGTATGCATGTACTAACTCTCACAGGCTGAAAGAGAAACTGACCTTAACACAAACACTTCACAAGTACCAAATATCACTCTGTAGGACCAATAATTACTGAGAAACTGACCTAAACAGAAAAACTTAAGAAAGTCACTGGATAGAAAAATATACATCACCTTGAAATCATCAAGACAAACATTTTGAGCAAGATTCATGATGATCACTTCAAAAATGTGACCTCTAGAGCATCAACAAGGTTTTCCTTTGATTTGGCCAGGTTAACCTAGTTTCTGGTATCAAGTGACCCAGTTCTAAACAAGACCTAGAAATCATCAAGATGAACATTTTGAGCAATATTTATGATGATTATTTAAAAAATGTGACCTCTGGAATGTTAACAGTTTTCTGCTGATTTGGCCTGGTGACCTAGTTTTTGACCCCATGTGACCCATTTTCAAACCTGACCTAGAAATCATCAAGACAAACATTTTGAGCAAGATTCATGATGATTGCTTCAAAAATGTGACCACTAGCCTGTTAAGAAAATTTTCAGCTGATTTTGCCTGGTGACCTAGTTTTTGACCCCAAGTGACCCAGTTTTGAAGACCTGAAAATCATCAAGACAAACATTTTAAGCAAGATTCATGATGACTGCTTGAAAAATGTGACCGCTAGAGTGATTACAAGGTTTTTCCGCTGATCTGGCCAGGTGACCTAATTTTTGACCCCAGGTGACCCAGTTTCGAACTTGACTTAGAAATCATCAAGACAAACATTTTGAGCAAGATTCATGATGATTGCTTAAACAAGTCACCCCAATGCTTCCTAGCAAGTTTGGAGTCAACTGGCCTTTCAGTTCAGGAGAAGAATCGAAAAATAGATTTTCAAGATGGCTGCCATGGCGGCCATCTTGGATTTCCGATCGGCACGATTTTAGCTTTTTTTGATCTACAAGTCACCCCAATGCTTTCTAGCAAGTTTGGAGTCAATTGGCCTTTCAGGAAGTCCAGGAGAAGAAGCGAAAAATAGATTTTCAAGATGGCGGCCATCTTGGATTTCCGATCGGCACATTTTAACTATTTTTTATCTACAAGTCACCCCGATGCTTCCTACCAAGTATCAAGTCAATTGGCCTTTCGGTTCAGGAGAAGAAGCGAAAAATAGATTTTCAAGATGGCTGCCATGGCAGCCATCTTGGATTTCCGATTTTAGCTATTTTTGATCTACAAGTCACCCTGATGCTTCCTACCAAGTATCAAGTCAATTGGCCCAGTGGTGTAGGAGGAGTAGGCTTTTAAAGCAATTGCTGATGCTGCACGACACACAAGGGACATTGATTGACCACAATAGCTCACCATGAGCACTTCGTGCTTAGGTGAGCTAATAAAACCAAGACCCACAACAATGTAGTTTTGAGAAATACTACTGCACCATAACAATAAGACCACAAACCAATGAAGTTTTGAGAAACAACCACGACAAAGACAAAAAGTCTGTACAACTGTATCCTTTAGTATAAACTCATGATACCCTTTACCATT
Organism: Anodontia alba; assembly: GCA_964016985.1. Lineage (NCBI taxonomy): Eukaryota > Metazoa > Mollusca > Bivalvia > Lucinida > Lucinidae > Anodontia > Anodontia alba. Next base: position 79,974,079 of record OZ024824.1, on the reverse strand, counting down.
CCAGGGGCCAATTCAGCAAATGACAAACTGATATTTTCCTTATCTTTCCCAGAAAATAGGATTTGAGACTTCAAATCCTATTTGCAAGGAAAAGAAAAGGAAAAAGATAAGGCACTTTTTTCAATCAAAAAAAAAAAAAAAAGAATTTTTTCTTTTTTTCTCCATGAAAACAAAGCATATTAAATACACTATAGGTTCTCATTAAAAACACCTCCCCAAGGCACTTCTAATGACTACCCACAATATACATGTATGTTTTCCTGGAGTAAGAAGAAAAATGTATATGGTTTATCCACCCTTATCTAGATTTTTTTTTTTGGATTTGGTTTTACGGCGCTTTCAAAAATATTTCACTTATATTGAGCCGATCATTCATCAAAGGTGGGCGAAAACCAGAGAACCCGGGGAAAAACCACCTGACCATCCATAAGCAGAACTTGGCTTTCCCACATGTGACCCGAGCTAGGCTGGAACCACAGCGGTGAGAAACCTCATGGATTAAGAGTCAACTCTCCTATCCACTAGGCTACGGGGGCCCGCACCCAAATCTAGAGTTATGTCAACTTTGATTTCTACAAGAAAAATTGTCATGCTAAGGCATCATAACACCAAGACCACACAACAACAATGTTTTGAGAAATACAACCACATCATAATTACATGTAATACTTGGACCACACAACCATGTTGTTTTGAGAAACTATCATGACAAAGACAAAATCTTAACCCTTGTCCTGCAGATCTCATATATATACACTTTCTGGGGGTAGGCCTGTTTGAGAGCAAAAACAAGTCCTAACCTTTAGGTTTAGATTGTTGAAGGGAAGGGGGATTGGGGGGCAATGTATTTATCACAAACCTTCATTTGTCTGCACTAGGTCAATCAGAGCAATAATTCTCAAAAATCACAGTCATATTTCATCACTTTCATTTTTTCTGTTTTTTTTGTTTTTTTTTAGTCAAACCCCTATCCTATCAATAGGCTCTTGTGCCAAATACGCGAACTCTTCTTAAACAACTTCTGTTGACAAATATACACAAATGGTAGACATAACATTGCAAGCTGTCGAATCTTTCCTACAACTGCCCACACACTGTGCTATGTACATTTGTAAAGCAAACACCGGCTTGTAATGTGACCGGCTATCACGGGATGGTCAGGTAATCACCACTATGGCGCTTAATTTAGCCAGTCCATGGATACAAGACATGTGCACGTGTGACATAATTCAATGGAAAAGTAGGGAAATAACATGTACTCAAGTACAAGTACCCCTTCTGAAGACCCAGATCAGACACTTTCACAGCAGGATAAGGGTGAAAAGTCTGTACAACTATATCTTTTCATATAAACTCTTGACAACCTTTACTACTCTAAGGGCCACTTCAGTAGACAACAATTTCAACAAACTGATTTTTTATTTTTCCAAGAAAATAGGGTTTGAGATTTCACACAAATTGTCTCTTATTATTCTCAGAAAAAAAGAATTTTAGATTTCATGCACATTTTCCCCTTGGGAGATGACAATCTGCATGAACTCTGATTTTTTTTTTCTCAGAAAAATACAAAAAATATTTCAAAATGTCTTCTGCTGAATTTTTCCCAGCATGCTGAGTGTTAAGCAAATTTCTAGAACACTTTCACAATAAGAATTTATATAAATTACCCCTGCCATATTTATAGTCCATTGAAGTTAGAATAGCTGTGTGTACTTATAAAATCAAACACACCTTGTAGAAAATAAAATTTTTGAAAAATGAAATTGAAAGTAGCCAAATAGAATTCCTGGTAATACTATATTTAGCCTCATTATTGAGACAACTCAATTCTTTGCCATACCTATCCTAAAATTGACTACCAGGCCTTGTGGTTATAAAACTTTTTTCATGCTCAGCTGAACTGAGCTGAGCATGAAAAAAGTTAGCACTTTCATATTTATTAGCAGAGAAAGATGAATGCTCAGCTATCTTTATCCAAAAAAAAAATAAATTCAGTTTTTTAGTAATTTGAGATAAACAGGACAAATCTCATGCTCAGCTGAGTTGAGCATGAATAAAGTTTTATAACCTCGGGGCCTGGTGATGTGTACAGACCATGATCAGATGCCACATTCTGTACCATCTGATCTGGGTCTACATTGTTTGTCATGGCCTGTCTAATGCAAAACTAAGATAAATTCCCTATACCATAGCTCTCCAGATAAGGCACTTCTTTTAATAAAAAAATGATAATTTTCTTACTTCTCCATGAAAACATACAGTGTGGTTACTCATTAGAAACACCTCACCTCACTACTCACAACATTACGTTTTCCAGGAGAAACAAGAAAACTGTTTATGAATACCCCTTCTTGAGATATAAAAAACTTGTTCCTTGTGGTAAATTCATACAAGAGAAATTATCAGGTTTCAGCACCATAAAACAACAATGTAATTTTGAGAAACTGCCAAAATAAATGTGAAATCAATGTGCTTCTTGTGAGTACATTTAACATTTACACGTTTTCCTGGAAAGAAAAAGTTTAATGTCTACCTTTCACCCTCATCACACCACACCACACCACCCCAATCACCCCTCGCTCTTCCCTTTAACCTTCTTTAATGATCTAGAGATCTATGGAAAATTTTGTGTGTTTTTTTAGGTAAAATTCCTACAAGACAAATTATCAGGCTTCAGCACCCTAACACCAAGACCACACAACACAACAATGTAATTTTGAGAAACTGCCATAACAAAGACAAGATCTTAAAAGTCGATACAACAGTATATTTTTATCATATTTACCCCATTCAGTCAGGCAGACCAAAACAAAAACCTGCGCAAAGAGTGCAGATCTAGATTGGATGGCTCATAACTAGCCGTCATTTGGTTTTTGATTTTAGACTTAAACCCCTATTTCCATCTGTGGACAAGTCCAGATTCAAATATGCAAGCCCAGATTTCAGAAACTCAGGGATGAAAAGGTTAAGCGACTTTCTAGCACCCTTTTACAAAAAATAGCATAAATTACCTCTGCCATTCTGCTTAACAAAAGTTGCAATTACTTCCAGATATCTGTCTCAAAATGAGCCAGCAACTCAATCCCTAAGGAATTTAAAAAAAAAATAAATAAATAAATAAAACTGAAAGTAGCCAAATAAAATTCCCTGTAATACTATATTCAGCCTTTCTAACAACTACCTTTTACTTCCTATATGTAACAATTTCATTTTACTATCTAGCAATGTGTTTAAAAACTCCTAGGTGAAAAGTGAACAGTCAGAGATCAATTTTAGCACTTGCTAACTTGCTAAATGCTGGTTAATTTCCTCAAAAAGCAAGCTGCAATTTCCATCACTTGCTAATTCTAGCAAGTTGGAAAGATTCTCTTTAATTGGCTGAACATGAGGCACTGTTGCTGAAGTTTTGCAATTTCTTTTCCAATAGCAATGATGATATTTTTCTTATTTTACCCAGAAAACAGGTTTTGACATTACATGCAAACTGTCTCAATTTGCATGTAATGTCAAAACCTGTTTTCTGGGAAAAATAGGAAAAATATTTTAAAATGTCTGCTGAAATTTTTACCCAGTGCTAATGTTTAAAGCCACATTTAACAGTGTTTATATGTGTGAAAAAGCAAGTTGGCTGAAAGGTTTAGCAAGTAAAAAATAATGCCACTTGCTAATTTTAGCAAGCTGTCAAAAAAGTTAAATTTGAACCCCGACAGTGCAAACCATGATCAGATGCCATATTCTGTACCATCTGATCTAGGTCTACATTGCTGTTGCCTGTCTGTCCCAATACTAGGGTAAATACTGTACATCACAGCTCTCAAGATACAGCTATTTTTTTAATCTTTAAGAAAGATATTGTTCTTACTTCTCCATGAAAACATAGTGTGGGTACTCATCAGAAACACCTCACCAAGGCGCATCTAATAACTACCCACAACAATACGTTTTCCTGAAGAAACAAAAAAAAAATGTTTTTGAATTACCCCTTCTTATCTAGAGATATACAAACTTTTGGTTTTTCCTTGTGGTAAATTCGAACAAGAGAAATTATCAGGCTTCAGCACCATAAAACAACAATGTAATTTTGAGAAACTACCAAGACAAAATCAAGGTGCTTCTAATGACTACATTTAACATTTGCATGTTTTTCTGGAAAGAAAAAAGTCTGCATTTCACCATTTCACCCCCAACACAATCACATCCCCCCCCTCCCCCCTCCACTCCCCCTCTCCCCAACAACCCCTCTTATCTAGAGACCTATGGTAAATTTTGTATCTTTCTGTGCAAACAGCATAGATCCAGAAGATGACATGGCATACCATCTCCTCGTAACAAGCCATCTCATCTGGATTTGCACTGTTTGCCATTCTGTAGTTTGATTTTGGACTTACAACACTATTTGCATTAGTGGACGTCCAGATTCAAGAATGGAACTGCCCACTTCAGAAACTCAGGGATGAAAGTGTTAAGCAAATTCCTAGCACCCTTTTCAAAGAACTTGTATAAGCTACCTCTGCCATGTTTCTGCATAAGTTACAAAAGTTGCAAGTACTTCAGGATATCTGTCTCAAAATGAGCCAGCAACTCAATCCTAAAGGATTTTAAAAAAAAAAAAATGAAATAAAATGAAACTAACCAAATATAATTCCCTGATACTATATTTAGCCTAAGAAATTTTAACCCTTATCCTGCTGAATAATTTAATTAGCCACACCCAGTTCTGACAATTAGCCAATCAGATTTTATCATATAATGTTTTTGTTCAAATTCACAAACTGAATGACAGTGTAGATCCTGATAAGATGGCTTATGAAGAAGCCATCTGATCTGGATCTACACTGTTTGCAAAGTTAGGGATTGTCATGAACAGCAGGATATGTGTTAACAGCTACATTTTACTTCCTATATTTAACAATTTTATTTTAATATCTGGCGATGTGTTTAAATACTCCTAGGTGAGAAGTGAACAGTACAAACCATGATCAGATGCCACATTATGAACCATCTGATCTGGATCTTCATTGCCATGGCCTGTTTGTCTCATACCAGAGAAAATACCGTAAATCACATACATCGTAAGATAAGGCACTAAAAGTACTGATATTTTTTTCTCTATTTACCCACGAAAAAATATATAGTGGGTTATCATTAACCTCACAAAGACATTTCTAATGACTAACTCCAACATATGTTTACCGTAGAAACAAGAAATTTTTTTTTTATATTTCCTCCTTCTTGTCTAGAGATACATAATATTTTGTTTGTGTGTGTGTGTGTGTGTGTGTGTGTGTGTGTGTGTGTGGTAAATTCCTACAAGAAAAAAATTACTACCAAGACAAAACAACAGATTAATGACTACAATTAACATGTACATTATGTTTTCCTGGAGAATAAGAAAAATGTTTAATTTTTACCCTCACCCCTACCCCTAACTCTCTTATCTAGAGCTAGAGTAAACTATGTATCCTTCTGTTAAATCCCTAAAAGAAAAAAAAATATCATGCTACCACACCATAAGACCAAGTCCACCATCACCATGTCTCAGCACCATGTTGTAAGTTTGAGAAACTACAAAGACAAAGAGGAACTCTTATAAGTCTGTACAACTGTATATTTTTATATAAATTTGTTTGAAACAAAAAAAAAAAAACAAAAAAAAAAAAAAACAAATATAATAATTACCTCTGCCATGTTTCTGCTTAAAAGTTGTGACTTCCAATATCTGATACCTGTCTCACAATGTGTCAGCCAGGCCTTGTGGGACAATTTTTATAAAAATGAAACTGAAAGTAGCAAGTTAAAATTCCTTGAAATTCTATAATTACCCTAATTATTTGAACACCTAAATGCCTTGCCACATTTGTCCTAAAGTTTAAATACTCCAATTTCTTACAAGCTGATTTGTCGAAAAAATGCTAAATGAGTGGCAAACAGTGTAGACCCTGATCAGATGCCACACTTTTGTTTGGGGTGCACTGTTTCCTCAAGTCTGTCTTGTTACTTATGGTTAGTATGGTAGAATAAAAAGAAAAATGGTGAGTAATACACATATCTCAATAGTTTTTATGGGGCATGGGAATGTTGTTTCACAAAAAATGTGCTCTTCTATTTTATTTTTTGTTTATGTATTGTACTATGACTACCCTTAAACCAAGAGATTTAGAATATTTTATATTTTCAGTTTCATTTTCACAAGACACGTCACCAATTGTTTAAAATGTTTGCATGTCATTGCACTCTGATCCTTGATTAGATTAGAGTATCATTCATTAAAAACCTCTTCTGATTGCATAAATGAACAGTCCAAAGATCCATATAACATTATGAAAACACGCCTATTCAAATATATTGAAAATTTCACCACCAGAAACTGAAAGTTTTCAGATAAAAATTCTGATATTTTTCATATTTCTGCTCAAAAACATAGATTGTACGTACTCATCAGAACTGCCTAAGAGGCAGTTCTAATGAGTACCACAATCTATGGTTTTGAGCAGAAATAATGAAAAATAATGTGTACCCCTTTTACCCCAGTTTTACTATATAACAATGGGGGTTAAGGGGTCAAAACTATATACATGTGTTTTTTTTTTTTTTGTTTTGTTTTTTGAGTTGGGTTTTACGGCCCTTTCAAGAATATTCACTTATACTGAGCCAGTTGTTCATCCAAGGTGGGCGAAAACCAGAGAACCTGGAGAAAAAGCACCTGACATCCGTAAGCAGAACTTGGCTTTCCCACATATGACCTGAGCTAGGCTCAAACCACAGTGGTGAGAAATCTAATGGGTTAAGAGTCAACTCTCTTATCCACTAGGCTACGGGGGCATGTATAGGTATGTTTTTGTGATGGATAATAATGATGATGATTTCTTGAAAACTCTTTGTCACTTCTATGCTTCCAAAATGTAACTCTAGGGTGTCCCTCAAAACTGCTTCGTCCAAAAGGCACACTGAACTTTTTGCTTTTAGTATTTACCACACACCTGGTAATCTTGTAAGGGGTAGCCGCTAGTTATGCACACAAAATCCTTACGCGAACTTCCGGCCATGACTTACGAGACATTCAAATGTCAACAAACGGATAGATTCTCCTGATTTTTAGTAAGTTTCATAGACATATTTTGAAAAATCAGACAATGCTATTCCCAACAACTTTCGTTTCTGTGTCTCAATGTTGAGTTTGACTGGGACCCAGACCACCCGTCATATCAATCACCAGTGGAAGGCCCGCCCAGCCCAATCACCATTGATATGGTTAAGAAGGCTATCTCGCAGATGAAGGCAGGCAAAGCACCGGGCCCATCAGGCATAGTGGTGGAGATGATAAGAGCGGCCGGTGACATGGGCGCCTCCATGATCCGTGACCTGGCAGTTGCAATCATTCGTGATGGCAAGGTACCCTCTTACTGGGAGCAGAGTTTCATTGTCTGCCTATACAAGGGAAAAGGGGATGCATTGGAAAGGGGCAACTACCGCAGTCTCAAGCTGACAGAGCAGGTTATGAAAATCCTGGAGAGGATTGTGGACGGCCTCATCAGACAGTTGGTGTCAATCGAAGATTCCCAGTTTGGCTTCGTCCCAGGCAGAGGCACTACAGACGCAATCTTTGTTGTCAGGCAGCTGCAAGAGAAGTATCTAGCTGCCAATAAGAGACTCTACATGGCTTTTGTAGACCTGGAGAAGGCGTTTGATCGAGTGCCTCGGAAGGTCATCTGGTGGGCGCTGAGAAAACTTGGTGTGGAGGAGTGGATTGTGCGACTGGTGCAGGGGATGTATGCAAATGCATGGAGCCGTGTCCGTGTTGGTGAGGGGTACAGTGAAGAGTTTGAAGTGAAGGTTGGTGTTCACCAAGGATCAGTACTCAGCCCACTGCTCTTCATCATTGTGCTTGAAGCCTTATCACAAGAGTTCCGCTCTGGGGTCCCCTGGGAGGACCTCTATGCCGATGACCTAGTTATCATCTAGATACTGCACAAAAACCACGCAGGTTTTTTTTGGGCACGTTTTTTTCTCCGTAACAGAAACAGATGTAACAAAATATATAAGGAATACTCTAAAATGGACTGAAAAAGAATGAAACAAATGAAACAGACCAATAGCAGTTCTCACTGATGGTCTGTTTCATTCGTTTCATTTGTTACGAAACAGGAAGTAACAGTGCAAAAGACTTGTTCAAAGCTCGTTACGAAACATGGTGAAACGGAATGAAACGATGAAACGTACATCTTTTTTTTTTATAAACCCATTTCTGTTTCGTAACAAATGAAACGATTAAGATATATAGGAAAACCTCTGAAACAGGATGTAACAGACCAAAAAATTTAAAATAATCTCGTTACGAAACAGGGTGTAACGAAATGTAACAATGAAACATCATCTTTTTTTTTTTTTATCAACCCATTTCTGTTTCGTAACAAATGAAATGATTAAGATATATAGGAAAAACTCTGAAACAGGATGTAACAGTCCAAAAGACTTGTTCAAAGCTCGATACGAAACAGGGTGTAATGAAATGTAACAATGAAACATCATTTTTTTTTTTTTTATAAACCCATTTCTTTTTCGTAACAAATGAAACAATTAAGATATATAGGAAAAACTCTGAAACAGGATGTAACAGACAAAAGACTTGTTCAAAGCTCATTACGAAACAGGGTGTAACGAAATGTAACAATGAAACATCATCTTTTTTTTTTTTTATAAACCCATTTCTGTTTCGTAACAAATGAAACGATTAAGATATATAGGAAAAACTCTGAAACAGGATGTAACAGACCAAAAAATTTAAAATAATCTCGTTACGAAACAGGGTGTAACGAAATGTAACAATGAAACATCATCTTTTTTTTTTTTTTATCAACCCATTTCTGTTTCGTAACAAATGAAACGATTAAGATATATAGGAAAAACTCTGAAACAGGATGTAACAGTCCAAAAGAATTGTTCAAAGCTCGTTACGAAACAGGGTGTAACGAAATGTAACAATGAAACATCATCTTTTTTTTTTTTTATAAACCCATTTCTGTTTCGTAACAAATTAAACGATTAAGATATATAGGAAAAACTCTGAAACAGGATGTAACAGACCAAAAGACTTGTTCGAAGCTTGTTACGAAACAGGGTGTAATGAAATGTAACAATGTAACATCATCTTTTTTTTTTTTTATAAACCCATTTCTGTTTCGTAACAAATGAAACGATTAAAATATATAGGGAAAACTCTGAAACAGGATGTAACAGACCAAACAATCTGAAATATGCTCGTTACGAAACAGAGTGAAACGAAATGAAACGATGAAACATACAATTTTTTTTTTTATAAACCCATTTCTGTTTCGTAACAAATGAAATGATTAAGATATATAGGAAAAACTCTGAAACAGGATGTAACAGACCAAAAGACTTGTTCGAAGCTCGTTACGCAACAGGGTGTAACGAAATGTAACAATGAAACATCATCTTTTTTTTTTTTATAAACCCATTTCTGTTTCGGTACAAATGAAACGATTAAAATATATAGGGAAAACTCTGAAACAGGATGTAACAGACCAAACAATCTGAAATATGCTCGTTACGAAACAGAGTGAAAAGAAATGAAATGATGAAACATACAATTTTTTTTTTTATAAATCCATTTCTGTTTCGTAACAAATGAAACGATTAAGATATATAGGATAAACTCTGAAACAGGATGTAACAGACCAAAAGACTTGTTCAAAGCTCGTTACGAAACATGGTGAAACGGAATGAAACGATGAAACGTACATCTTTTTTTTTTATAAACCCATTTCTGTTTCGTAACAAATGAAACGATTAAGATATATAGGATAACTCTGAAACAGGATGTAACAGACCAAAAAATTTAAAATAATCTCGTTACGAAACAGGGTGTAACGAAATGTAACTATGAAACATCATCTTTTTTTTTTTTATCAACCCATTTCTGTTTCGTAACAAATGAAACGATTAAGATATATAGGAAAAACTCTGAAACAGGATGTAACAGACCAAAAAATTTAAAATAATCTCGTTACGAAACAGGGTGTAACGAAATGTAACTATGAAACATCATCTTTTTTTTTTTTATCAACCCATTTCTGTTTCGTAACAAATGAAACGATTAAGATATATAGGAAAAACTCTGAAACAGGATGTAACAGACCAAAAGACTTGTTCGAAGCTCGTTACGAAACAGGGTGTAACGAAAAGTAACAATGAAACATCATCTTTTTTTTTTTTTATAAACCCATTTCTGTTTCGTAACAAATGAAACGATTAAAATATAGAGGGAAAACTCTGAAACAGGATGTAACAGACCAAACAATCTGAAATATGCTTGTTACGAAACAGAGTGAAACGAAATGAAACGATGAAACATACAATTTTTTTTTTTATAAACCCATTTCTGTTTCGTAACAAATGAAATGATTAAGATATATAGGAAAAACTCTGAAACAGGATGTAACAGACCAAAAGACTTGTTCGAAGCTCGTTACAAAACAGGGTGTAACGAAATGTAACAATGAAACATCATCTTTTCTTTTTTTTATAAACCCATTTCTGTTTCGTAACAAATGAAATGATTAAAATATATAGGGAAAACTCTGAAACAGGATGTAACAGACCAAACAATCTGAAATATGCTCGTTACGAAACAGAGTGAAACGAAATGAAACGATGAAACATACAATTTTTTTTTTTATAAACCCATTTCTGTTTCGTAACAAATGAAACGATTAAGATATATAGGATAAACTCTGAAACAGGATGTAACAGACCAAAAGACTTGTTCAAAGCTCGTTACGAAACAGGGTGTAACGAAATGTAACAATGAAACATCATCTTTTTTTTTTTTATCAACCCATTTCTGTTTCGTAACAAATGAAACGATTAAGATATATAGGAAAAACTCTGAAACAGGATGTAACAGTGCAAAAGACTTGTTCAAAGCTCGTTACGAAACATGGTGAAACGGAATGAAACGATGAAACGTACATCTTTTTTTTTATAAACCCATTTCTGTTTCGTAACAAATGAAACGATTAAGATATATAGGAAAAACTCTGAAACAGGATGTAACAGACCAAAAAATTTAAAATAATCTCGTTACGAAACAGGGTGTAACGAAATGTAACTATGAAACATCATCTTTTTTTTTTTTATCAACCCATTTCTGTTTCGTAACAAATGAAACGATTAAGATATATAGGAAAAACTCTGAAACAGGATGTAACAGTCCAAAAGAATTGTTCAAAGCTCGTTACGAAACAGGGTGAAACGAAATGTAACAATGAAACATCATCTTTTTTTTTTTTTATAAACCCATTTCTGTTTCGTAACAAATGAAACGATTAAGATATATAGGAAAAACTCTGAAACAGGATGTAACAGACCAAAAGACTTGTTCGAAGCTCGTTACGAAACAGGGTGTTACGAAATGTAACAATGAAACATCATCTTTTTTTTTTTTATAAACCCATTTCTGTTTCGTAACAAATGAAACGATTAAAATATATAGGGAAAACTCTGAAACAGGATGTAACAGACCAAACAATCTGAAATATGTTTGTTACCAAACAGAGTGAAACGAAATGAAACGATGATATATAGGATAACTCTGAAACAGGATGTAACAGACCAAAAAATTTAAAATAATCTCGTTACAAAACAGGGTGTAACGAAATGTAACTATGAAACATCATCTTTTTTTTTTTTATCAACCCATTTCTGTTTCGTAACAAATGAAACGATTAAGATATATAGGAAAAACTCTGAAACAGGATGTAACAGACCAAAAGACTTGTTCGAAGCTCGTTACGAAACAGGGTGTAACGAAATGTAACAGAAATGGGTTTATATAAAAAAAAAGATGATGTTTCATTGTTACATTTCGTTACACCCTGTTTCGTAACGAGCTTTGAAGAAGTCTTTTAGTCTGTTACATCCTGTTTCAGAGTTTTTCCTATATATCTTAATCGTTTCATTTGTTACGAAACAGGAATGGGTTTATAAAAAAAAAAAGATGTATGTTTCATCGTTACATTTCGTTTTACCCTGTTTCGTAACGAGCTTTGAACAAGTCTTTTGGTCTGTTACATCCTGTTTCAGAGTTTTTCCTATATATCTTAATCGTTTCATTTGTTACGAAACAGAAATGGGTTTATAAAAAAGAAAGATGTACGTTTCATCGTTTCATTCCGTTTCACCATGTTTCGTAACGAGCTTTGAACAAGTCTTTTGCACGGTTACATCCTGTTTCGTAACAAATGAAACGAATGAAACAGACCATCAGTGAGAACTGCTATTGGTCTGTTTCATTTGTTTCATTCTTTTTCAGTCCATTTTAGAGTATTCCTTATATATTTTAATTGTTACATCTGTTTCTGTTACGGAGAAAAAAACGTGCCCAAAAAAAAACTGCGTGGTTTTTGTGCAGTATATGTTATCATCGCTGAATCACTTGAGGAATGTGTCAGGAGGCTCTTGACTTGGAAAGAAGCAATGGAGAAGAAAGGACTGAGAGTAAATGCAGGAAAGACAAAGATCTTGATCTGCGGTACGGGACTGGACCTCCTGCAGAGTTCAGGCGAGTTTCCATGCGCTGTCTGTCGCACTGGAGTGGGCAGCAACAGCATCTTCTGCAATGGCTGCAAGCACTGGGTGCACAAGAAATGCAGTGGGTTCAAGCGCTTGAAAAAGGACCCTGACTATAGATGTACACGGTGCCAGGGAACTGCACGCCCCTTGGATGGCAGACCACAGAAGGAAGTCCGGGTCGGACCTGACAAGCTTGAGGTGGTAGCTTCCTTTTGCTACCTAGGAGACATGCTCTCAGCAGCAGGTGGCTGTGAACTTTCAACCACAACACGTGTGAAAACCGCCTGCAAGAAGTTCAAGGATCTGCTACCAGTCCTCTCTTCACGCCACCTCTCTTTCAAAACACGTGGCCATGTGTACAGCTCTTGTGTGCGGAGCACAATACTCCATGCCAGCGAGACTTGGTCATTGACAAAGCCGAACCTCCAGCGTCTGCAGCGAAATGACAGGGCAATGATCAGACAGATCTGCAATGTCCAGCCACAAGACATTGTCACCACCAGGTCCAATGATCTACTTGTGCGGCTGGGCATTGAGGATCCAGACCTCATTCTGAAGGAGAGAAGACTTCGATGGTATGGACATGTGGAACGCTCCAGTGGTGCAATCAAGACAGCCTTTGACATACAGGTTGATGGAAAGCGTGGGCCTGGGAGGCCCAAAATGACATGGAAGCAGCTGACAGAGAGGGATTGCAGAGAGTGGAAGCTCTTGGCTATCAACCCTCATGATAGACGTACCTGGAGATCTGGTGTGAGATCTGCCATGCGTGCAGCAAGCCAGCTATCTGGAAGGGGGCCCACTGATGTGGATGTTGCCCCTGTACCTGCACGTTAATCAAAATTCCGATTATGATATATGATATGATGTCAAAAAAGATAGGTGTGGGCTTGAAAAAACAAGCGGCTAATTTTTTTAATTTTAATTTCACCCGGAGAAGGGTAAGTGCAATATTCCTGTTTTGACTTTTTTACTAGTGCAAAATGAAGGTATTTTCAGCTATCTGGGCTATGAAATACTTACTTGTTTGTTTGTGTTGAGGTTTTACGGCCCAGTAAACCCAAGCGGGTCATGTCGAGTGCGGTCAGATAACCTAACCACACATTTACTGGGCAGGCTTAGTCCTCTAAGCAGTTTACCAGTATTGTGCACATTCTTTCGCCAGAAACTGACAACTGCCCTTCTTGAATCAGCGGAAGGGAGAGAATGACCATAGAAAATATTTTATGATCAATCTCCACGAAAGAATGTTGCCGACCTAGGCGGGGGCTGAACCCGCGCCCTCCTGGTCTCCAGTTGGACGGCGCATCCAACTGAGCCACCGAAGCTGGCAAAAAATACTTATTTAATATATCAGATAAGATGTACTGCTACTCACGTCCACTTTGAAATATATAAGATGCTTAATGTCCCCAAGCATTTGTTCTGGGGACTGAAATATTTGTGCCAAATATGACTTACAAAGGCGACTACTCCCTACCGGTGCATTAACCCTTATGGGGACAAGAAAGCCTATATATCACAAAGCGATTTTTATGGCAGTATAATGAAACTTTTATCTCATTTAGTATATCAGATATCTTATTTAGTATATCAGATATCTATATTAATATATTAGATCTCTTATTTAGCAATTAAGATATCTTATATGGTAAATAAGATATCTTATATGTGAAATAAGATATCTAATATGATATATCAGATTTCTTAAATAGGATATAAGATATCTTATATAGGATATAAGATATCTGATATACTTATTCTCATTTAGTATATCAGATATCTTATTTAGTATATTAGATATCTATATTGGTAAATAAGACATCTTATTTAACAAATAAGATATCTTATATAGTAAATTAGATATCTAATATGCAGAAATAAATATCTCATATATTATATCAGATATCTTATATAGGATATCAGATATCTTATATAGGATATGATATCTTATATAGGATATAAAATATGTTTTGCTAAATAAATAGTAAAAGGCTTGCCATACTTATATGGTAAATTAGATATCTTATATGCGGAATTTAATAAGATATCTCATATATTATATCAGACATATAGGATATGATATCTAATATAGGATATGATATCTGAATTAGCATATCAGATATCTTATATCCTATATTAGATATCTGATATCCTATATAAGATATCTGATGTAATATATAAGATATCTATTTTGCTTAATAAATAGTAAAACGGTTTGCCATAAGAGCATCAAGTACCAACCAACATTACCCAAAATTATCCTATATAAGATATCTTATATCCTATATAAGATGTCTGACATATCATATTAGATATCTTATTTAATTCCACATATAAGATATCTTATTTACCATATAAGATATCTTATTTGTTAAATATCTAATATATTAATATAGATATCTGATAT
This sequence comes from Anodontia alba, assembly GCA_964016985.1. Taxonomy (NCBI): domain Eukaryota; kingdom Metazoa; phylum Mollusca; class Bivalvia; order Lucinida; family Lucinidae; genus Anodontia; species Anodontia alba. The sequence goes on along the minus strand of OZ024824.1, from coordinate 79,959,075 downwards.
ACTAAATAAGGTATCTGATATATTAAATGAGATATCTTATTTAATTGAATAAATGAGATATCTTATTTAGTAAATCCTATATAAGACAGCTTATAAAGCATATCAGATATCTTATGTAGCATATAAGGTATCTTATATGCCAATTAAGATATATTATAGCATATCAGATATCTTATATAGCATATAAGATATCTTATTGACATATAAGATATCTTATTTATATAAGATATCTGATATATCATATATCTTATATATTATATAAGATATCTGATATATTAAATCAGATATCTGATTTATAGAATAAATAGTAAAACGGCTGCCATAATTCCCCTATATAAAGCGATGACGACCATGTTCTCATTGACAGGGTCGGCCATGTGGGATGCAATGCGGGAAGTGTCTTTACCTGTGTATAGGCTTTTATTAAACTGTAAAAGGGTGTTTTGTACTTTAAGATGACTTGATACACTTAGATTTACTGCCACTTTTCACAAGGCAGAAAAAAATTGTGATTTCCTGTTTGCTTTCCTACAAATCAATCCCCTCGTTACGAAAACATGCCTATTCAAATATACTGAAAATTTTACAACCAAAAAACTGAACATTTTCAGATAAAAATTCAGATAGTTTTCATATTGCTGCTCAAAACATAGATTATGGGTACTTGGTAGAACTGCCTTGGTGAGGCAGTTCTAACAAGTACCCACAATCTATGTTTTAAGAAACATAATGCATATACCCCTGTAAACCCGTTTTACTGTATTAAAGTGGGGTTTAAGGGGATCAACATTATATAGGTATGTTTTCGTGATGTTTTGAAAAGGGGTCTACTCTAAAAGGAAAAAAAAAAGTGTTCTCAAAGGAAGATTATACATATATATATATAGAAAAAACCCCTTTCTGATTCAGAATGGAAGCAAAACCACTTCGAAAGTGTTGCCTCCCTTGATAGTGTATCTACAACGGTATAGATATAGATCACTGCTGCACACACAAAGCATTGGATCCTCGAGATTGGATCCCAGATTAAACCATGTATTGCAGGTTTATATAAGGTGGTCACTAGGTTCACTCAGCAATATTTTGGTTAATTTTTACATCAATTACTGAGTGCATATAATGCTGACAATAGGCGATTTTCAAGGAGGCTTAAAACTACAGGGACACGGGGACACATGGATTTTTTTTCCGATTAAAACAGAAATATACAAAATAGTACCTTCAGGGTTGTTGTATACATTTATCAAAATACATACGTATGTCATTTTGGGGGATTTGGGGGTGGTGGAGGTGGGTGGTGGAGTTTGAGCAAAGGCAGAATGCACAAAGGGCAAAATTTGCATCTAACAAATATGATTTTCAATACATATATTTTAACATTCAGCCTAAGCTAACCATAAGAACAGTTAATAGATGAGGGTCTGGATGGGTGGATGGCTAAAAGGGGCGGGTTATGCAATTTTCTAATCAGTGAAAAAACGGGGGTGTCCATTTGTTTGTGTTGAGGTTTTACGGCCCAGTCAACCCAATGGGGTCATGTCGAGCATGGTCAGTTTACCTAACCACACGTTTACTGGGCAGGTTTAGTCCTCTAAGCGGTTACCCAGTATTGTGCACATTCTTTCACCAGAAACTGACAACTGCCTTTCTTGAATCAGCGGGAGGAAGAGAATGACCGTAGAAAATATTTCATGATCAATCTCCATGAAAGAATGTTGCCGACCTCGGCGGGGTTTGAACCCGTGACCTCCTGGTCTCCAGTCGGACAGCGCATCCAACTGAGCCACCGAGGCCGGCAACGGGGATGTCCGAAAACCCTTTTTCTGCCCCGTAATAAAAGTCTTCAGTTGCATACAGTGTCCCCGTTTACTAAAACGGTATTGGTTTTGCAATGTAAGCCCTGGTTTTGGAGTAACATTATCACGAATGTGGGTAGAATAATTCAGTATGAACCTATCTAAGGTACAGGTACCATATTTTAAACAATGTTTCTCTTTTAAAATCAATCACACTTTTTTTTGTTGTTAATTTTGCATCTTGGAATTCAATAAAACCTAGTCTTTCTCCGGAACTGAAGGGTGAATTATTTTGAATCTTACCCGAATACAACTTTGGGAAAGTATGAAGAGATGACTAAATTTTGGTGACCCCAACCTTATTTTCAAGGCTACATGGGCTATGGTCAAAAGAGCAGGTGCCTATTAGGCTATTTGACGCTATTTAAAACAATCATCATCATCAGACTTTTTATTTATGTCCAAGTACAGGGGCAACATCCACATCAGTGGCCCCGCTTACAGGTAGCTGGTTTGATGCACACATGGCAGATCTCACACCAGATCTCCAGGTATGTCTCATGAGGGTCGATAGCCGAGAGCTTCCACTCTCTGCACTCCCTCTCTGTAAGCTGCCTCCATGTCATCTTGGGCCTCCTAGCCCCATGCTATCCATCAACCTGTATGTCACAAGCTGTTTTGACTGCACCATTGGAGTGTTCCACATGTCCATAGCATCGAAGTCTTCTCTCCTTCAGAATGCGGTCCAGATCCTCAATGCCAAGCCGCGCAAATAGCTCATTTGACCTGATGGTGACAATGTCTTTCGGCTTGACATTGAAGATCTGCTTGATCATTGCCCTGTCATTCCACTTCAGACATTGGAGGTTTGGCTTTGTCAATCCAGGCCAAGTCTAACTGGTATGGAGCATTGCGCTCCGCACACAAGAGCTGTACATGAGGCAACGTGTCTTGAAAGAGAGGTGGCGGGAAGAGAGAACTGGTAGCAGCTCCTTGAACTTCTTCCAGGCAGTTTTCACATGTTGTGATTGAAAGTTCACAGCCACTGGGTGCTGAGGGCATGTCTCCCAGGTAGCAAAAGGAAGCTACCACCTCCAGCTTGTCAGGTCTGATGGACTTCTACTGTCCAGGGGGGGGGGGGGGGAGGGGTGCGGGGTGAGGGCATGCAGTTCCCTGGCACCGTGTACATCTGTAATCAGGGTCCTTCGTCAAGCGCTTGAGCCCACTGCATTTCTTGTGCACCCAATGCTTGCAGCTGTTGTTGCTGCCCACTCCAGTGTGAAAGATGGCGCATGGAAACTTGCCTGAACTCTGCAGGAGGTCCAAGCCCGTACCACAGATTGTGATCTTTGTCTTTCCTGCATTTACTCTCAGTCCTTACTCCTCATTGCTTCTTTCCAAGTCAAGAGCCTCCTGACACATTCCTCAAGCACTTCAGCAATGATAACAAGGTCATCGGCATAGAAGTCCTCCCAAGGGACCCCAGAGAGGAACTCACGTGACAAGGCTTCAAGCATGATGATGGAAAGCAGCGGGCTGAACACCAACGTTCACTTCAGATTCTTCACTGTACCCCTCACCAACAGACATGGCTCTGGCATTGGCATACATCCCCTGCATTAGTCGCACAGTCTTCCACACCAAGTTTTCTCATTGCCCACCAGATGACCTTCCGAGGCACTCGATCAAAAGTCTTCTCCAAGTCTACAAAAGCCATGTTGTCTCTTGTTGGCTGCTAGATACTTCTCTTGCAGCTGCCTGACAACAAAGATTGCATCTGTTGTGCGTCTGCCCGGGACGAAGCCAAACTGGGAATGGTCGATTGACACCAACTGTCTGATGAGGCTGTCCATAATCCTCGCCAGGACTTTCATGACCAGCTCTGTCAGCTTGAGACAGCGATAGTTGCGATTTATTAGCAAAGAAATTTTCATGCTCAGCTGTTTAGCAAAACAAGAATTTGCAGTTGTTAGTAATTTAAGATATATGAGCTGGACAAATTTCATACTCCGCTCATTTGAGCATGAGATATTTTGTAACCTCGGGGCCTGGTTTTGGTAAAATATGGCTCTGAATTAGACTATAGCGAGTAGAAAGTACAACAGCAACAGACATGTCCTTGTCATTGTATTTTATTACTAACTCTTCAATTAGCATGCATAAAGCTATTTTGGTCAATGAAACAGTACAAGCCATGCCAAGTGTATACAAGTTTCAACAGCATAAGCCAGTTCAGGGGACATTCTGTACTTGCACATCAGGGACCTTCTCTGTGTTGTTTTTCTCTATTTTTTATTTATCAATTTAACCCTTGCTGCGCTGAATAAATTAAGATGCCATACCCACTTCTAATTATCAGCCAATCAGATTACAAAATCCAAGTTGTTGATACAAATTCAAATACTTAATGACAAACACTACAGATCCAGATCAGATGGCTTCAAGAAGGCAACTGATCTGAAGCTGAACTGTTTGCAAAGGCAGGGTATATCAGGGTTCAGCAGGACCAGGGTTAAGGATCGCAAACAAATTATTTGGCATTAAGGAAACACTTAATGAAAATGTTCGCATAACTTTATTAATGGTTATTGATACACTGGTATGACTTTTGGTAGATTTTCAGCCATTTTTAACAAGGGAGAAGACTTTTGTGACTTCCTGTTTGCTTTCCTATGCACCAAGTCACTTCTGAAAAAGGATCTACTCTAAAACGAAAGGTTTTGCTCCCAAGGAGAGCAAATTCTTTCCTTTAACCCTTAAAGCGCCAATCACAACTATTGTCGTCTGCTTTGTCTTCTGCCAGTTACTTTAAAAGTCATTTCTGCAAACAGTGTGGACCCAGATCAGACTGCTCCTTTAGGAGCAGTCTGATCTGGGTCCACACTGTTTGCCTGTATGCAAAAATAGGTTTGAAAAGTTTGCAAGAATATTCAGCAGACGACATAAACAGACGACATTTTCAGATGCAGGTTTTCTTGGCGTTCTAAGGGTTAAGAGCAGATGTGTTTTAACCCTTAAAGCGCCAAGAAAATCTGTATCTGAAAATGTCATCTGTTTATGTCGTCTGCTGAATATTCTTGCAGACTTTTCAAACTTACATTTTGCATATAGGCAAACAGTGTGGACCCAGATCAGACTGCTCCTAAAGGAGCAGTCTGATCTGGTCCACACTGTTTGCAAAAATGACTTTTAAAATCACAAGCAGATGACAAAGCAGACGACAATAGTTGTGATTGGTGCTTTAAGGGTTAAGAAGGGAGGCAAACAACTTTGGCAGAATTACCTCCCCAGAAAGTGTATCAAGTCTCCTTCAGCTAATGATACTTGCAATAAATAGGACCCACTTATTCAGCACGGGCAGTGCTAAATGTTAATGTTGTAAGTCACAATAAGAGATCATAAGATTGTCTGCTGTGTCTTGTCTTATCCTTTCATAAATCGCATATGCTGTTGAAGTGTTTCACTTGCATAGCTCCAGATAAGAGGGCAATTGTGGGTACTTATTAGAAGTGCCTCAGCAAAGCAGTGCTTCTAATGAGTATCAGAACATGTTTCCAGGAAGAAATAAAATCTCAATACAAGTACTTTTGTTGAAAAAAACACTTGTATGGAGCTATACATTTAGCTATACATTTGACATGGCTGGTATAATACTAACAAAAATCAACAAAACAAAGATAAAAACATGATCTTCATTTAGTCAACACAATGGTCCATACTCTTATTTGCTGATCAGGGAACTACCCGGCCATGAAGAACCTACCCAGGCCCCCATCACTCGGCCCAGATTTCACAAATCGGTCAACATCTTATATAGCATTATAAAGCTTCTACTGTATCCTAATGTTTATGTGTTACCCTTAGTCTGATGGTAACAAAATATCTCAAATTACAATTAAGTATGTTTTTGTATTTTTTTTTACAAAATAGGGGGTTACATTTCATACAAAACAACAAAACAAAACAAAAAAAACAACTATTATTACAACTTGACAGCTGTTAATGTTTACATTTAATACTCTTAATCCTGAAAAGGCTAAGCAAAATTGTAGCAGACGACAATCTAAACTTTTTTATTACCAGACTACGGTAAATTTCCTAAAATTTCGAACACTTTATTCCATACTCTTTGGGCTTAAATTTTGCTTTTTATTTAGCAGTTTCTTTAAATATTTAGTGGAATGGCAAACAGTGTAGACCCTGATCAGACTGCTCCTTCAGGAGCAGTCTGATCAGGGTCTACACTGTTTGCATACGTCATTTTGTCAGACGCTTTAGTGTTCGAATTTTTAGGACATTTACCGTATTTTCAGAAAAAATAAGACTAGACATTTCATGTGAATCATTTGCTAGGCAGTTGACTCATGTGAAATGTCATCTTATTTTCTCTAAAAAAATCAAAATGTCATCTGCTGCAGTTGTGCTTAGCACTTATGAGTTAGACGGTAATGCTTAGCATTTGCATACAATTTCAGCAGACAATATTTTGAAATATATTTCTTAATTTTGCCAGAAAATAGGATTTGACATTTCATGCAAATTGTCTCCTTGGTTGAATGGCAAACATTGTAGAGGAGCAATCAGATCTGGGTCTGTACTTGTTGCTTGCATCATCAGATTTGTCATTTGCACCCTCTGACAGCTTGCAAAGAATCAAAATACTATTCTTCAGAAGCCAGATGATCTGGAGCTACACTGTTTGTAAAGACAAGGTATATCTGGGTACAGCAGGACTAGGGTTAATTAAAATTATGCATAAATTTCTGGGTAGCTTAAGTATTTTACTTACACAGTGTAAATTTCTTGTTATTCTATTACTGGATGGATGTTTTTGATGATCAAGTATGATATATACATAGCTGCAGAAATATATTCCTGGCAGACTGAAAAAATGTTAGGCATATTTTCCAGTAATGTGGGTTATGAGAATATACCTGTCACCCAGAATCTATGTTTTTTTTAGCAGAAATAAGAAAAATAATGTATACCCCTGTAAACCCCAGTTTTACTATATAAAAGTGAGGTTCAAGGGGTCAATATTATACAGGCATGTTTTCAAGATGGAAATATTTTTCTTGTTTTTATCTGGAAACAGTATTTGATGGTTCATGCAAACTGTCTCCAGTGTAGACAATTTATATGAAATATCAAAACTGGTTTTCTGGGAAAATATAAGAAAAATGTCACCAATTTGTTGTCTGCTGAATTAGCCCAGAGGGTGATAAAGGAAAAGATGACTTTGTCTAACATGACCAATATTCTGATCAAATCTGGTGCTTGTCATTCATGGCTGCTGAAATCATCAAGTGCACATTCACGACAAAGACAAAGTGCAATATTATACAAAATACTCACACATATTCAATTATAAAACATCATTACCAAAACAACTATGACTTCATAACCAAGTACAAAATAATGACACACATATAATACATGCTCACGAAACATATAAAATTTTAACCTCAGCATTATCAAAATAACAGTGACTTTCACTTTCCTTATAGGGAGTAGTATTTGGTGAAAGTTCTCTGATCATTTTCTGTAGTTCTCCATAAAAACATATGTTGTGGGTACCCATTAGTAGAGCCTCGGCAAAAATGTTGTGGTGCCCATTAGAAGCACTTCTAATGAGTACCCACAACATGATTTTATTGAGAAATAAGAAAAAAATATCCCAGAATTATTACCAAATACACCTCCTTAACAACTTGCACACAAATATAACTCCAGCATAAACAAAATAACAGTGACTTTGACTTTTCTTGTATAGATGACATGTTTAGGAGGAATATTTAATGATAATTCTGGGATAATTTTCACTAGTTCTCTATAAAAACGTATGTTGTGGGTACTCATTGGAAGTGCCTCTATGAGGCACTTCCAAGAAGTAGCCACAACACATGTTTCCGAGGAAAAATAAGAAAAATTATTCCAGAATTACCACCAAATACTCCTCCTCTAGATCTCATCTGCACAAATGAGACTAACAAGAACCTGGGACATAATAACCGATCACAGATGTTTTAGCATATCAACAATAACAAATTTGGATATCCAGCATCCTTTAACTATATTTCAAAAATACCCCTCACACCTACAAAGTACTGCAGTTCTGCATAGCTATCCTGGAAAGGCACGTTATGTTTGAACAAATCATACTAGTAGATATCTTTTTTTTTCTAATTGCTGAGAATATGTTATGTTTTAGCATATTGCAAAAGTATCACTGCTTCAAGATTGTTACTCTGAGAAGCCACCATTGAAACAAAAAAAAAAAAAAAAACTACCTTATTTACCTAAACTATTGGGACAGATGGGCCTGAGCAAAATTTAGACCTTGATCAGCTACCACAGAATGCAGTTTCTGGTTAGCATCTACAATGTTTCACACTCATCCATCAATGGTTCAAAAATATAGTAAAATGAACCATAGCAAAGTTTATGACATGCATGGTAAGGAGGTATCCCAATAATAAGGGTAAATTACAGTGTTTAACTAACATACTTCTAATCAAACTTTACAGTCAACTTCACATTCTCAATTTACAAGTACAAAAAATATATCTTACATTTTAGCATGCTGGGAAAAATTTTCAGCAGACGACATTTTGATATACCAGAAAATTTCTTATTCCAGAAAATAGCTTTTTTACATTCCATGCATCTCCTAAGAAGATAATTTGTATGAAATGTCAAAGTCTATTTTCTAGTTAAAAATCCGAAAAATATAATTAATTTGTGGTCTGCTGAATCTGCCCGTAATGGTAAAGGTTAAGAGACTGAATACACTTTCAGGGGAGACAAACCTGTATTAATTCTTTTGCCTCCCTTCTGAAAGGGGTCTATTCTAAAAGGAAAGACTTTATCCCATTGGGGGCAAATTCTTTCCTTTCAAAGAAAACTGCATTTTTGGATGGGGTTTGGTGCACAGGAAAGCAAACAAGGCCCAGTTGTTCAAAACTAACTATGTGGTTAGTTAACATATCGTTAAAATTTTGATCATTAAATATAGCATATATGCTAATATTTTGCTGAAAATATGTGAAAAGCTTTTCTCGCAATTTTTTTTTCAACAAAAATACCTGTAAATTAGATACTGTATGTAATAGAACAGTTAACAATTTGACCACTAACAAGCTTGTTAATCTAACAATGCTTTGAAGAACTGGGCCCTGGAAGTCACAAATCATTACGAAAACACGCCTGTTCAAAGATATTGAAAATTTTACAACCAAAAAAGGAAAATTTTCAGATAAAAAATTCTGACATTTTTCATATTTCTGCTCAAAACATAGATTGTGGGTACTCATTAGAACCGCCTCGGCGAGGCGGTTCTAACGGGTACCCACAATCTATGTTTTTTGAGTAGAAATAAGAAAAATAATGTATACCCCTGTAAACCCCAGTTTTACTCTATAAAAATGGGGTTTAAGGGGGTCGAAATTATATAGGTATGTTTTCGTGATGTATTGTCTCCCTTGTAAAAAAAATGGCAGAAAATCCACGGAGTGTCAAGTCCTCTTAAGGTGAATGATACATATGAAGACCTTTTTACCATGTTGTAAAGGACAACAACTCTTGCACATAGGAATTTGCTTCCCCAATATTTGAACCGTAACCTACCACTCTCTGGGCTAATTCAGCAGACGACAAATTGTTGATATATTTCCCACAAACCAGGATTTGAAATTTCATGCAAATTGTCTCTATTGGAGACAATTTGAAAGAAAGATCAAAACTGTTTTCTGGAAAAAATAAGAAAAATATTTCAATCTGTTGTCTGCTGAAAAGGCAGAGCATTAAAGAAAGAAACTGATATCAGAGGGAGAAAATAAATTCTTTCGACAATGAGAAGCCCCACTAAGAAGGGAGGAACATATTTGTATTTTAGAGTTATTTCCTTTGCTGGTGTATTCATTCCTTTTATATGCAAGTAATAAGGTGTTTCATTCACAAAAGCAAACTACAGCAAGTGCCCAGAAGGGCACAAATACTCCTGTGCGGGGACTATTTCTTATATTTAAAAATAAAACTTTAACACAAAACTTTGATGTGGATGTTAACTAACAGAAGGACTAATGTTGTGTGTATATACATATGAATAAACAAATGAACAAAAAGTCAAAAACTATTTATCCTCTATACCCTCTACTTACTCTGTCGTATACTGGGGGTATAAGTAGACATAAATTGTAATTTATCAGTGGAAAAATGTATGCATTTGAAAAACAAAAACAAAAACAAAAAAAAAAAAAAAAAAAAAAAAAAACAGCAAAAAGAATTTTAAAAATAATAATAATAAAAAAAACAAAAACAACAACAACAAAAAAACAGAAAAAAAAAAACACAAAGAAACAATAATACATCAATTGGTCAGAAGGTACAAACTTAAATTTAAATTCAAATGCATTAAAATATGTTTATTTTCACTACATATGAACAAACAAATGAACAAAAAGACAAAAATTATTTACCCTCGACATACTTCTTCATATGCCAGGGGTATAAGTAGACATAACTTGTATCCGTATTATTTACAAGTGGAAAAATGTATACATTTTAATACAAAACAGCAAAAAGAATTAAAAAAAAACAACAACAACAAAAAAACCTCAAAGAAACAATAATACATCAATTGGTCAGAAGGTACAAACTCAAATATAAATTCAAACATTGTTAGTATATGTTAATTTTTACTACCATGATTGTCTTTGTTCTTTCCATTAGAGAAATTAGGTGTCAGTCATTCAGTTGCTTTACTCATTATAACTTTCAAAAAATACAGATTTAATTAACTAAATTAACGTCAATCAAAACATTGGTACTATTCATTTTCTCACAATAAAATTGCCTCTCGGAAAGTTGTCAATACTGTTTTTTACATTTAAAAGACTTACAGACACATTCCTCACATTTATTAACAGGACTTGACATACATGGTGGAGTCCGAGCTGCTTTTTACAAGGGAGACAACTTTTTTGAATTCTTGTTTGTTTTTCTGCATACCAGGAGGCAGGATTTGACATTTCATGCAAATTGTCTCCTTCCATTAGAGACAATTTGCATGAAATGTCAAATCCTCCTTTCTTGGATTATTAGAAAAGTGTCACCAATTTGTCATCTGCTGAATTAGCCCAGAGACTTGTGAAATTTAAATTTTAAGCAAGAATCCTTTTCCTACTCGTTATAACTATATAGCAAATAGAATCATTTTGGATTGGACATCTCCCCATTAGCGAGACACCTATCAATAGCAAACCATAGGACTCTGTGGAATCCTATCAAACTTTATTTCGAGGGCTGAGCGCAAGACTATAGTAACTCAAACATATTTTTGAAACCCTTGTTTAGGGGCAACTTGGACCCCTTTGTAAACAATGCAAATTTAGGTGCCATTGCTCATACGAGCAATGGCACCTAACTTTTCATTGTTTACAGAAAGAAATGTTGTAATCTTCATAACGCCTTCATGGTGAGGAGATTAGGTTTGGGGAAAAACAACCATCTGACTTACACTAGTCTTGCGCTCAACCCTCGAATTTTGCCCTTTCTGAATCAGCAGATGGAGGAGAATGACCATGGGAATTATTTCATTATCAATCTCCACAAAAGTTATGTGGCCTAGCTGAGTTTCCGCTTGCAACTCATGGATCTTCAGTCAAGAGTGTTACGAACAGGGTTATGGACAGCTTATAGAATATGTACACCACATGTAAAGCAAATATAGTTTTTATAAGCACAATACGAATAGCACATCAAATGGTACATATGAAAATCACAGATGGTCAAATCAGTTTTTCTGTAAATTAAATAGTCTTGCAGTTTTTGTGTAAATTAAATAGTCTTGTTCTTCTTTCATTCAACTTCACAAAGGTTCCGTCAGCAAAATTATTATAATGATAACATAATAATTACTACATATGAAATTAAAGACTTAATTTACTAATGGTGAAGAAATCACAATATTATGGCAACTCTAAATATACCGAGTTTTCAAATATAACACTGTACATGTCAGAGGAGTTAAGGAGAGTATCTTTGTGAAAACATGCCTATCCAAATATATTGAAAATCTCACCATCACGAAAACATGCCTATATAATTTTGACCCCCTTAAACCCCACTTTTATATAGTAAAACTGGGGTTTACAGGGATATACATTATTTTTGTTATTTCTGCTCAAAAACATAGATTGTGGGTACTTGTTAGAACCGCCTTGATGAGGCAGTTCTAACGAGTACCCACAATCTATGTTCTGAGCAGAAATATGGAAAATATCAAATTTTTTTATCTGAAAATTTTCATTTTTTGGAGATGAAATTTTCTATACATTTGAATAGGCATGTTTTCATTATGCCACCAAAAACTGAAAGTTTTCAAATAAAAATTCTGATATTTTTCGTATTTCTGCTCATAACATGGATTGTGGGTATATGTTAGAAGGTAACCTATCTTTGTCGCCAAGGTTGTTATGTTATAAGGAGTACCCACAATCTATGTTTTTGAGCAGAAATAAGAATATATATATATATTCCAGTTTTACTATATGCAAGTAGGGTTTAAGTAGGTCAAAATTATATAGGTATGTTTTCTTGATAGTATGATAATTCTAGGATAATATCCTCCAGTTCTACAAAAAGACATACATTGTGGAACTAATTAGAATGACCTAAAAGAGGCACTTCTAATGAGTATCCACAACATATGTTGTAAGGAGAATTAAGAAAAAATATTCCAGAAACATCACCAAATACTCCTCCTAAATATTTCCTCTGACTTGTTGTATCACAAGTATTGATGAGCAAATTTACAGAGCTCCAGATGTGATTTTTTTTCAACATAAAAGTGTTGCGATTTCACAGCTCCAGATGAGGCACTTTTTTCATCTGAAAAGTACTCATAATTTCCTTAATACTCCATAAAAACATTTATTGTGGGTACTCATTAGAAGCGCCTTACCAAGGCACTTCTGATGAGTACCCACAACATATCATTACGAAAACATGCCTATTCAAATATATTGAAAATTTCACCACCAAAAACTGAAAGTTTTCAGATAAAACAATTCTGATAATTTTCATATTTCTGCTCAAAACATAGTTTGTGGGTACTCGTTAGAACCGCCTCGCCGAGGCAGTTCTAACGAGTACCCACAATCTATGTTTTTGAGCAGAAATAAGAAGATAATGTATACCCTGGTAAACCCCAGTTTTACTATATAAAAGTGCGGTTTAAGGGGGTCAGAATTATATAGGTATGTTTTCGTGATGTGAAGAAAAATATTATGTGGACACCACCTTCTTATCTAGCTTTATGTAATGAAATTATTTCTCCAAGAAAACTTATGCTGTAGGTTCTCAATATAGAAGTGCCACATCAAGACACTTCTAATGAATACCCATAACATACACTTTCACAGAGAAATAAAACATTTATATAAAACTGTTATTTGGGGCTATTGTAAAAAAAATGTTCTCAGTTTTTTCACAGTTTAAACAATGTAATAAGTAAACATTTCTTCTATAACTTGAGTATAAATTTTGTTCATCTTGATCTTTGTTTTGCAAACTTTAGGATCAAACCTGTACTCTTATCCGTTCCTTTCCTGTTTATCGTCGGCGCCCATCTTTTTTCTCACAGAGTATTTCATATCCTCTATACCACAATTTAACTGCGTGTTTGTATAGGATTCCTTGAGGAAAGGTGTTAAACACCCTGATATCTATAGCTGGAGGATCTTGGGCCGCCAGGTAGCCATCAACCCAATAATCTTTCAAACTGAAATTAACAGAAAGTAATTAACAAAAAGTATATTTTGAACATATTTTGAAATAAAGGTTTATAACATTTATTTTGAGCTGTACGTGTGTCCATTGATTTTGATTCAAACACAATGGAAAAAGACATGGTTGGAAAATCATTTGGTGCGAATCTGACAACGCCAAAGACAGGTTACAATTTATCTGCATGCCGCTAAGCCTGAATTACTAAATAGCTGGGAACCATTCTATGAAATAGCATTTTCCACCTCTATTTTGACCTGTATATTTTAGGTTAATCAAAAAAAAAAGTACATTTTGATCTACAACGAAAGCATCATGAAGTTTCAGAGGAATTGTTTTTTGACTTCATTAGAGTTATATGAAATAAAATGTTTTGAGTCATCATTTGTACGATTTAACCCTTAAACTGCCAATCACAACAATTGTCGTCTGCCTTGTCATCTGCTTGTAATTTTAAAAGTCATTTTTGCAAACAGTGTGGACCCAGATCAGACTGCTTCTTTATGCAAAAAATAGGTTTGAAAAGTTTGCAAGAATATTCAGCAGACGACATAATCAGACGACATTTTCAGATGCAGGTTTTCTTGGCGTTTTAAGGGTTAATGCCCAAAATTATGTATATTTAGCTGGGGAGTGTAAAATTGGCCTGGCGAGTGTGAGTCAAAGGTTACTCGCTGACTTAAGGGAGTGTAAAAATAATAAGTTTCTTTCCTTGATGTGGGTATTCTCAAATTTATTTATTTTTTTGTGCAAGGTGGGTATGTGAGAATTTGCTTTTTTTTATGGATGATTGGTCTTTTGGTTTTGACTGATTAATGTTTCCCTTAACAACAACATCACTCGATTTTAAAGATAACTGCAGACAGCAACAAACTTTTGGGTGGGGTACGGAATTAAATAAACTTTTGGGTGGGGTACAGAATTAAATGAAAATGAAATGGAGATGCTGCTGGGTAGATCAGCTCAATATTTTTTAGAAATTCTCCTCAAATCTTTTGCTAAAGATAGCAGAAAAATAAAAGGAAACGGATTGAAGGGAAGTAGAGTTAAGGCTGAACTTAAAAGAAATTAACAAACAACAGTTTTAATTCATCATTTTCATAGTGAAATACATGATGAACTGGCATTATATGAATAATATTGATCATAATCTGTATTATTGCATAAAAAGCAGTGTCGCATGTTATTAACAGCTGTGCATTAACCGGCAAAAAGCCCTATATTAACAAGGCAATTCATTCGCTGTTAATGTACCGCTATGCAACTTTCAATATAATTGTACCAGAGCCACAGATTTGCTGCCGTCACGAGATGTGTAGTGCCCAGCCCTAGCACGAGCATAGTCCATGGAAATTGTGTTCGCGAGACATCAGTGAAAAGGTGAAACAAAACAGTGCAAGAAATAACGCGAACTGTAGCAAACGTTTTCAGTTTTTATGCAATAATAACAATCAAGCATGGTTTTTCAATGCATTAACATTTGCCAGGTCCCTTGGGAGGTGTTGAAAACCGTGGCCTCCATGGGACCTGACGAATGTTAATACATGAAAAACAATGTTTGATCCCTATATTATTACTGTGGGCAAACTATAAATACATGGTAACCTAACTAAATTAATTTGGTCGCCATTAAGTAAGCGACATCACATAATAGGTGCTCTTTTTAACAGGATTGGCCATGTTGCAAAGATGCCCTTTTTAGGGGTTGCACCCTACCCTTTTTTCAGGCTGTGGGAAACACTTACAAATGTATAGAAAGTTAGGTAATCAGCCTAGATTCAATTCAAAATTTGGATTTCTTTTTCAGCATGCAGAGCTAAAACCCTTTCAAAGTTTCAAACTTCTAAAGAAGGCAACTTTCACATGTCATCAAAAATCCTCCCTCATGGAGACCTCAATCTCCCTCAACTGAAAGGTAAATCTCCCTCATGGTTATCATCAAGTTATTCCATGTATGACAGTAAAGAGCTGTAGTCCAGACATAACTTTTTTGACCTGTTTACTGCACATACCCCTATAAGTGCACCGTCAAGCAATTCAGTAGTCTTCAGATTACAGCCAGTGTCCTTTTGCCTACTTCTTTATAAAGGTACATGTTGTGGGTACTCATCTGAATTGCATCGACCTGTTGGTGTTATTCAAATAAGTACCCACATTATATGCTTTTTTAGAGAAAACAAAATGCATAAACATCATCAAATAAGTCTTTTGCTGATCTTGTTTTTTAGTGTACCCTTACCAGGCAAATACATATTTTACCACAAGTTTTCTGAGTAATTTTGAAAAACCTAAGCGCACAGTGCTGTAATTAGACTTAATACGGTATATCACATGCCACAGGTCAATACTTTACACCATTCATTCATTTTGTTAAGTGGACAGCAAAGGCCATGAGGAGTCTGCATGAATATGCAGGCTGATATTGGTCTTTCCTGTCCACATATACACAAAGACAAACTAGACGGCGGATGTGGAGGGGGGGGGGGGGGTCAGGGGGTCAGGGGGTGGGGTTCAAATAAAAACAAAATTGTAGGACATGTTCAGAAACCACAAGTCTGATCATACTGTGCCTGTACAGATGAGAAGGCTTATATTTAACCTTTACTGGACACAGAGACCCCTCTTAATATGACACATAGGTCTAGAAAAGAGGAGGTATCAGTTAATATTTTTCTTATTTCTCCACAAAAAAAATAGTTTGTGGGTACTCATTAGAACTGCCTCACTGAGGTACTTCCAATGAGTACCCACAACATATAATTTCAAGAGAAATAAGAAAAATATCAATACTTTTGGACTGAAATAAGCATCTTATCAAGGGCTGTGGCAGAGCCCAAACCCAGCTTACTTTCTGTTTGTAGTATCCTCATACTCATCACTATCTTGGCTCTCTTTCACAGACACAACAAGAACAATAAACTCATGTAGAATTTCTATTAAGACACCCAACTTCTCAATAGACATCTCCCGGAAGTAAGCATCCAAGTCATCTCTCATCTCCCTAGGTAACTCTTCAAGGAATTCCTCTGGTACACTCTCAAACATACTCTGAAATATTAACAATGACCATGGCTGAATGACTTAGCTTAACACTTTGGGTAAAATGTTTAGCAGAAGGTATACAGAAATGTTTTTCTTAAGTTTCCCCATAAAACAGGTTTTGCCATTTCTTGCAAACTGTCCCCACTGGATACATTTGACTCTCCTACAGAACAGAAAACATTTGTCACATTTTAAGGGGACTTGATGCCTTCAGTGAGGCTTTCCTTCAAATCAGATCACATGTGTACATCTTAAGAGACTTGATACATTTACTGAGGCTCTCCCATAGAACAGAACACTTTTGTCGAATTTTAAGAGACTTGATGCAGTGAGGCTCTCCTGCAGAATAGAACACATTTCTCAAATTTTAAGAGACTTGATACATTTGGTGAGTTTGTTTGTATTGAGGTTTCATGGCCCAGTCAACCCAATGGGGTCATGTCGAGCGCGGTCAGTTTACCTAACCACAAGTTTACTGGGCAGGCTTAGTCCTCTAAGCGGTTAACCAGTATCGTGCACATTCTTTCGCCAGAAACTGACAGCTGCCCTTCTTGAATCAGCGGAAGGGAGAGAATGACCGTAGAAAATATTTCATGAGCTTTTCCTACAGAACAGAACAACAAAAGGCCCTTGGGCCATGGCTCGTATACCTGAGTGACATAGCCACTGCAGATATGCAGATGTTATGCAACATTTTTCCAATCCTATCATTGCAACTTATGAAACGATCATCATTTGAGCAGTTTAGTTTTGAAGAAGAAAATATGGGCCTGACAGTCAATGGAGCATGATCATTTGAACAAACTATCAGTCACATTTCAACAATAGGATCAATGTGAAATTTGGTGGAAATTGGCTAAGTGGTTTCTGAAGAATCATGATTTTATACATGTAAATAGCACAGTGGCAGGGAAATATAATAAACATAAACAAGATGGCAGCCATCTTAAATTTCTAATCAGAATGATTTTAGCTACTGTTTAGCTACTGTTGATTTACAAGTCACCCCAATACTTCAAATATAAATGCATATGGCCCATACAAATGCATGAGAAAGCAAATTTGACCTTGCCGTAAAAAGGTCAAACATCAACATAGGACCATCATTTTAGCAATTTTGGCAGATCTCCGTTCCCCAATAATTTGTGCAAAGATTAGGGCCCAGGGCTTATTTGGCTCTGGAGAAGAAGATTTTTAAAGGGTTTTACCATATATGGGCATGGCAGTCATTTTGATCAATGGACCATGCCCATTTTAGCAATCTTTCATTCTTCTGCCCCAAGAAGGCTCCACATGAGATTTGAGCAACACTGGCCCAGAGGCTTCAGAGGAGAAGTCATTTGAAATTATCAACATTTTTTCCATACAAATGTATGGGGCCCATACAAATGCATACAGAAGCAAACTTGACCTTGCTGTAAAAAGGTCAAATGTCAATGTATGACCATCATTTTAGCAACTTTGGTAGACCTCCCGTCCCTGATGATTTGTGCAAAGATTCAGCCACAAGGCATCCTCGGTCCTGGAGAAGTAGATTTTTAAAGGTTTTTACCATATATGGGCATGGCAGCCATTTTGATCAATGGACAGCAACTATTTTAGCAATCTTTCATTCCCCTGCCCCAGGGAGGCTTCAAATAAAATTTGAGCAAGACTGGCCCAGAGGAGAAATTGTTTGAAATTCTCAACATTTTTCCCATCCACATGCACAGGGAAGCAAACGACCTTGCCATAAAAAAGGTCAAATGTCAATGTATGATCATTATTTTAGCAATTTTGGTAGACCCCCCCTTCCCGATGATTTATGCAAAGATTCAGCCACAAGGCATCCTCGGTTCTGGAGAAGAAAATTTTGAAAGGTTTTTACCATATATGGGCATGGCGGCCATCTTGGCCAATGGACAGCAACCATTTTAGCACACTTACATTCCCCTGCCCGAGGGAGGCTTCAAATGAAATTTGAGCAACATTGGCCCAGAGGCACCAGAGAAGTTATTTGAAATTCTCAACATTTTTTCCCATACAAATCAATTGGGAAGCAAACCTGACCTCACAGTAAAAAGGTCAAATGTCAATGTATGACCATTATTTTAGCTGTTGTGGTAGACCTCCAGTCACTGATAATTTATGCAAAAATTGAGCCATAAGGCATCATTGGTTCTGGAGAAGAAGATCTTTAAAGGTTTTATGCCATATATGGGCATGACAGCCATCTTGGTCAATGGATGGCAACCATTTTAGCAATCTTTCATTCCCCTGCCCCAGGGAGGCTCCAAATAAAATTTGAGCAACACTGGCTGGCCCGGAGGCTCCAGGAAATAAGTTGTTTGAAATTCTGAACATTTTCCCATACAAATGCATAGGGAAGCAAACTTGACTGCACCCTAAAAAGGTCAAATGTCAATGTATGACCATTATTTTAGTAACTTTGGTAGGTTTGTTTGTTTATGTTGAGGTTTTACCAGTCATGTCGAGTGCGGTCAGTTTACCTAACCACATGTTTACTGGGCAGGCTTAGTCCTCTGAGCGGTTAACCAGTATTGTGCACATTCTTTCGCCAGAAACTGACAACTGCCCTACTTGAATCAGTGGAAGTAAGAGAATGACCGTAGAAAATATTTCATGATCAATCTCCACGAAAGATTGTTGTCGACCTCAGCGGGGGTTAAACTCGTGACCTCCTGGTTTCCAGTTGGATGGCGCATCCAACTGAGCCACCAAGGCCGGCCAACTTTGGTAGGCCTCCCATCCCCGATGATATATGCAAAGATTCAGCCACAAGGCATCTTCAGTTTTGACGAAGATTTTTAAAGGTTTTTACCATATATGGGCATGGCGGCCATCTTGGTTAATGGACGGCAACCATTTTAGCAATCTTCATTTCCTTGCCTCAGGGAGGCTCCAAATCAAATTTGAGCAACATTGGCCCAAAGGCACCAGAGATGTCATTTAAAATTCTGAGCATTTTTTCCATACAAATGCACAGGGAAGCAAACTTGACCTTGCCCTAAAAAGGTCAAATGTCAATGTATGACCATTATGTTAGCAATTTTGGTAGACCGCCCATCCCCAATGATTTGTGCAAAGATTCAGCCATAAGGCATCCTCGGTTCTGGAGAAGAATATTTTTAAAGGTTTTTAACATATATGAGCATGGCGGCCATCTTGGTCAATGGACCGCAACCATTTTAGCAATCTTTTGTTCCCCCAACATAAGGAGGCTCCATATGAAATTTGAGCAAAATTGGCTCAGGGCTTCAGAGAAGAAGTCGTTTGAAAATGTAAACGGATGGATGCATGGACGGACGAAGGACAAAAAGTGATCACAATAGCTCATCATGAGCATAGCTCAGGTGAGATAAAAATACCTGTGAATTAGATATTGTATTTACTAGAACAGTTTACATCTGACCACCTTGTTAAACTAACGATGCTTTGAACAACTGGGCCCTGCTTCATTCAATTAAAGTCCAGGCAACCAATGCAAATCACTGCTTTATATGTTTAAAAGGGAGAGTTGACTGAGCAGGAGTTTTACAGCCCAATCAACATGTTAAGGTCATGTTGAACTGGTAAGTTAACCTATTCACACTTTTTCCAGGGCAGGCTTAGTCCCCTGAGCAGTTAACCAGTACTTGTGCACATACTTTTACCAGCATCAGACAACCGCCTGTCTTGAATCAGCTGAAGGAGGAGAATGATCATAGAAACAGTTTCGAAGTCATTCTCATGAAAAATATGTAGCGGAGCTGGGATGAGAACTTCCTAACCCTGGACCTAGTCAGATGTGCTACCAACTGCACTACAGAGCCCTCTAAGCAGTTAACCAGTACTTGTACACATACTTTTACCAGCAATGGACAACCACCCTTCTTGAATAACCAGAAGGAGGAGAATGACTGTAGCAATAATTCCGGATCATTTACATGAAAGTTATTTCTGAGGCCAGAAATTACCGTATTTACCATATGTATTCGGACAGACAGGCCTGAGCAAACAGTATAGACCCAGATGAGACGCCGCAGAACGCGGCGTCTCATCTTGGTCTACACTGTCTGCCACTCATCCAGCAATTTTTAGACACAACATCGGGTAGTGAATTGTACTGGTTCAAATTTTAGAACATATATGGTAAGGAGTTGAGGTGTCCGAATACTTAGGGTAAATACGGTATGAGGAAGTTCATATGGGCCACAACAAGTGAAACGTTGCCTTCAAACATGCTCAAAAAGGATTTAGCTCATCCTGTGCATGCATAAAATATCATCTGGGCCTTTGCTTTCCATTCAATAATCCTGTTAGTAGACAGTGATGGCTCTGATTTGACTACCTGGCTGCACAGGCTGATCTGAGCCTTCCCTGTCTGCGTATGTCCGAAAACCTATTTTCACATGGTGCAGCCCATATGATGGCTATGCATCTAACCTGTATTCCTTGTCTGTGGTCAGCCATTTTCTCAGTTCGCAAGTAGGACAGTAGCAGCCACAAGGACTGAGTGTGTTTAAATCTACAGTCTTGTGCAGCCTGAAAAAAATAAAATTAACAATGGAGTGGTATCATTCTTTAATTTTCCAAGAAAGCATGGGTGACGTTTCATACAAATTGTCTTCTAATAGTTCCTTAGAAAGCTGGGTTCGGTATTCATGTAAAATGCCTCCTAATGAGACAATTTTCACATAACTATACAATCTTTTATCCCAAAAGAAAGGGAAAAAATGTCACCTGGCCCCGAGGTTATAAAACTTTTTTCATGTTTAACTCAGCTGAGCATGAAATTTTCTCTGCTAATAAATATGAAAATGCCAACAACAGTTGGCATTTTCATATTTATTAGCAGAGAAATTATCATGCTCAACTACGTTTAGCAAGAAAGAATATGCAGTTATTAGTAATTTGAGATGTATTAGGAGGACATTTCATGCTTAGCTGAGTTCAGCATGAAAATTTTTTTATAACCTTGGGGCCTAATGATGATTTGGTGTTTTACATCTCTTTGACATATACCATATCCAGATGGTGAAAGGGTGATAATGAAAAAGTCTGTGCAATGTAGCACCATAGTCATGAGCTAAATTCCACCTTTAGTAAGACTGGAACCTGGCCCCGAGGTTATAAAACTTTTTTCATGCTCAACTCAGCTGAGCATGAAATTTTCTGTGCAAGTAAATATGAAAATGCCAACAATTGTTGGCATTTTCATATTTATTAGCAGAGAAATTCTCATGCTCAGCTAGTTTAGCAAAAAAGAATTTGCAATTGTTGGTAATTTGAGATTTATTAGCATGACAAATCTCATGTTCAGCTGAGTTGAACATGAAAATTTTTTTATAACCTCGAGGCCAGGAATCTTGTGATCCAAAGCCAGAAGTGCTAACGGCTCAGCCATGGGGATGCTTCAAATGTCATATTACATGTATGTATGAAAGGATCAACATCACTAAACATTGCATTCAAATTATCTTCTTGGGTTTGACATTTCATGCAAACTGTCTCCTAATGAGATAATGTTCAAAAAGTCTTAGAAAAAATAAATATCAAAATATCTGGTATTAAAAA
Source organism: Anodontia alba (assembly GCA_964016985.1). Lineage (NCBI taxonomy): Eukaryota > Metazoa > Mollusca > Bivalvia > Lucinida > Lucinidae > Anodontia > Anodontia alba. The sequence goes on along the minus strand of OZ024824.1, from coordinate 79,936,894 downwards.
TGTTGTTTGCTTCTTGTATTTGGAATAAATGGTATTTAAAGTTAATTTCTAAAAGATGACAATTTCATGCTTAGCATGCTGGGTAAAATTTGCAGTAGATGTCATTTGAAATATTTTTCTTATTGTTCCCAGAAAACAGACTTTGACATTCCAAGCAAATGCCAAAGACTATTTTTTTGGAAAAATATTATCAATTTGTCATCTGCTGAGGTTTCACAGAATGTGGTAAAGGTTTAAACAAACAGACATTTTTATATATTTATCTAATCTATCCCAGTCCAGTAATGAGTTCAATTTCTTTTCTAGAAGAATGGTAAGCGTCCTAAAATTTCAAACACTTTATGCACTACATTTTTTGCCTAAATTTTGTTTTTGGTGCATTTCTGATGCATTTATTCCACAAAATATTTGGTTAAAAGGAAATAGTGTAGATCCTGATCAGTCTGATCTGGGTCTGCATAATTTGCAAGTGCCATTTTATCAACAAGCTGAGGTACACATTTTAGGACATTGACTATATGAATAACTAGTTACCTTTTGACTCAGTAAAGGGTTTTCCATTTTCAATGTCTCTGACATAAATCCATGTAGATTCTGTTCTGGATCTCCACCAACAGACTTCAAGAAACTGATGGAGACATCAAGGTTACCAAGAGACTGACAGAGGTCTGGAAGGGATCGTATCTCCGCACCAATCTGGTGCTTCACAGCAGAAGTGAGACTCTCCTGTAAAACAGAAAAAAACTGTTTTAAGAGGACTTGATACACAAAGTAGGATTCTCCTGCAGAACATAAAAAAATTGTCACATTTTAAGGGGACTAGATAAACATAGTGGCTCTCCTGCAGAACAGGAAACATTTGTCACATTTTAAGGGAACCTAATTTACTAAGTGTGCATTTCCTGTAGATCAGAGAAGATTTGTCACATTTTAAAGGAATTTGATACATTAGTGAGGTTCTCCTGCAGAACATATTTTAAGGGGATTTGATACACATAGTAACCCAGTGGGCACACAACGTTAAAATGACGTCGTATCAACGTCAATGCGACGTGATTTTGATGTTGTGTGCCTGCTGGGAAGACTTCTGCAGAACAGGACACATTTGATACGACGTCATTTTGATGTTCTGTGCCTGCTGGGAAGACTCTTCTGCAGAACAGGACACATTTGTCTAATTAGTAAGGGGACCTGATACACTTAACTAGGCTCTCCTGTAGAACAGGACACTTTGTTTCATTTTAAGGGGACTAGATACATATAAAGAGGCTCTCCTGCAGAATAGAAAACATTTGTCACATTTTAATGGGACTGGATACACATAGAGAGGTTCTCCTGCAGTACAGAAAACATTTAATATTTTGAGGGGACTAGATACACATAAAGAGGCTCTCCTGCAGAACATAAAACACTTGTCACATTTTAAGGGGACTGGATACACATAGAGAGGCTCTCCTGCAGAACACAAAACATTTGTCACATTTTAAGGGGAACTAGATGCACAATGAGAGGCTCTCCTGTAGAACACAAAACATTTGTCACCTTTTAAGGGGACTAGATACACATAAAGAGGCTCTCTTGCAGAACAGAAAACATTTGTCACATTTTATGGGTACTAGATGCACAATGAGAGGCTCTCTTGCAGAACAGAAAACATCTGTCACATTTTAAGGGGACTAGATACATATAGAGAGACTCTCTTGCAGAACAGAAAACATTTGTCACATTTTAAGGGGAACTAGATGCACAATGAGAGGCTCTCCTGCAGAACAGAAAACATTTGTCACCTTTTAAGGGGACTAGATACACATAGAAAGGCTCTCTTGCAGAACAGAAAAGATTTGTCACATTTTAAGGGGACTAGATGCACGATGAGAGGCTCTCCTGGAGAATAAAAAAAACATTTGTTACATTTTAAGGGGACTAGATACACACAGCGAGGCTCTCTTGCAGAACAGAAAACATTTGTCACGTTTTACATAAGGGGAATTAGATGCACAATGAGAGGCTCTCCTGCAGAATAGAAAACAGTTGTCACATTTTAAGGGGACTAGATACATACAGAGAGGCTCTCCAGCAGAACAGAAAAGATTTGTCACATTTTAAGGGAACTAGATGCACAATGAGAGGCTCTCCTGCAGAATAGAAAACATTTGTCACATTTTAAGGGGACTAGATACACAATGAGAGGCTCTCCTGCAGAACATAAAACACTTATAACATTTTAAGGGGACTGGATACACATAGAGAGGTTCTCCTGCAGAATAAAAAAAAAATGTCACATTTTATGGGGACTAGATACACATAAAGAGGCTCTCCTGCAGAACAGAAAAGATTTGTCACATTAAAAGGGGAACTAGATGCACAGTGAGAGGCTCTCCTGCAGAAAAGAAAACATTTGTCACATTTTAAGGGGAATAGATACACAGAGAGAGGCTCTCCTGCAGAACAGAAAATGTTTGCAATCTTTTAAGGGGACTAGATACACTATGAGAGGCTCTCCTGCAAAACAGAAAACATTTGTCACATTTTTATGGGGGACTAGATACACAATGAGAGGCTCTCCTACAGAATAGAAAAGATTTGTCACATTTTAAGGGAACTGTATGGCAAACTGTTTTACTATTTATTAAGCAAAACAGATATCTTATATATTATATCAGATATCTTATATAGGATATAAGATATCTAATATAGGATATAAGATATCTGATATACTAATTCAGATATCTTATATCCTATATCAGATATCTTATATCCTAAATAAGATATCTGAGATAATATATGAGATTTAATTCCGCATATATCTAATTTACCATAGAAGATATCTTATTTGTTAAATAAGATATCTCATATATTAATATAGATATCTAATATACTAAATAAGATATCTGATATACTAAATGAGATATCTTATTTGATTGAATAAAGGAGATATCTTCTTTAGTAAATAAGATATATCCTATATCCTTATATAGCATATCAGGTATTTTATACATATCGCAAGCCGTTTTACTATTTATTAAGCAAAATAGATATCTTATATATTATATCAGATATCTTATATAGGGTATAAGATATCTAATATAGGATATAAGATATCTGATATACTAATTCAGATATCTTATATCCTATATTAGATATCTTATTTAATTCCGCATAAAAGATATCTAATTTACCATATAAGATATCTTATTTGTTAAATAAAATATCTTATTTATTAATATAGATAACTAATATACTAAATAAGATATCTGATATACTAAATTAGATATCTTATTTGATTGAATAAATGAGATATCTTCTTTAGTAAATAAGATATCTTAAATCCTTTATGAGATATCTTATATAGCATATCAGATATCTTATATAGCATATTAGATATCTTATATGTCAATTCAGATATCTTATATAGCATATGATATCTTAATTATTATATAAGATATCTGACATATTAAATCAGATATCTGATTTATAGAATATATAGTAAAATGGCTTATTGGCAAGCAGTTTTACTATTTATTATACATTATATCAGATATCTTATATAGGATATAAGATATATAATAAAGGATATAGGATATCCAAATTAGTATATATCTGATATATCATATTAGATATCTTATTTAATTCCACATACAAGATATCTTATTTACCATATAAGATATCTTCTTTGTTAAATAAGATATCTAGTATATTAATAAAGATATCTGATATACTATCTGATATACTAAATGAGATATCGTATTTAATTGAATAAATGAAATATCTTCTTTAGTAAATAAGATATCTTTTATCCTATATAATATATCTTATATAGCATATCAGATATTTTATATAGCATATAAGATAGCTTAATTGACATATAAGATATCTTATTTATATAAGATATCTGATATATCAGATATCTTATTATTTTATGATATCTGATGTATTAAATCAGATATCCGATTTATAGAATAAATAATAAAACGGCTTGCCATATATATAGCATATTAGATATCTTATATGTCAATTCAGATATCTTATATAGCATAATATGAATATATAATAAATATATAAATAATATATGCTATATAAGATATCTTATATAGTATATCAGATATCTTATATAGCATATAAGATACCTTATATGCCAATTAAGAAATCTTATATAGCATATCAGATATCTTATATAGCATATATTATATATCTGACATATTAAATCAGATATCTGATTTACAGAATAAATAGTAAAATGGTTTGCCATAGGACTGGATATACATAGCTCTCCTGCAGAACAGAAAACATTTGTCACATTTTAAGGGGACTTGATACACACAGAGAGGCTCTCCTGCAGAACACAAAACATTTGTCACATTTTAAGGGGACTAGATACACATAGAGAGGCTCTCCTGTAGAACAGAAAACATTTGTCATATTTTAAGGGGACTAGATACACATAGAGGGGCTCTCCTGCAGAACATAAAACACTTGTCACATTTTAAGGGGACTAGATACACATAGAGAGGCTCTCCTGTAGAACACAAAACATTTGTCACATTTTAAGGGGACTAGATACACATAGAGAGGCTCTCCTGCAGAACAGAAAACATTTGTCATATTTTAAGGGGACTAGATACACATAGAGGGGCTCTCCTGCAGAACATAAAACACTTGTCACATTTTAAGGGGACCTGATGGAGAGACTCCTGCAGAACAGAACACATTTGTCACATTTTATGGATACTTGATACACAGAGTGAGGCTGTTCTCCAGAACAGGAAACATTTGTTACATTTTAAGGGTTCTGATACACTTAGTGAGGTGCTTCTGCAAATAAACAGGTCACATTTGTCAGATTTTAAGGGGACTTGATACACATAGTGGGCTCTCCTGCAGAACAGAAAACATTTGTCACATTTTAAGGGGACGATACACATAGTGGGCTCTTCTGCAGAACAGCAAACATGTCACATTTTTAGGGAACTTGATAGACTTAGTGAGTCACTCTTGTTGAAAAGAAAACATTTGTCACATTTTAAGAGCACTTGATGGACTTAGTGAGACTCTCCAGCAGAACAGACAACATCTGTCTCATTTTAAGGGGACTTGATACCTTTAGTGAGGCTCTCCTGCAGAACGTTTTTTTTTTTTTTTTTGTTTTTTTTTTTTGCATTTAAGGGGACCTGATGGATTTAGTGGGACTCTCCTGCAGACTAGAACACTTTTGTCATATTTTAAGGGGACTTAATGGACTTAGTGAGATTCTCCTATAAAAGAGATTTTTTTCACATTTTAAGCAGACTAGATACACATCGAGGCTCTCCTGTAGAACAGAAAACAGCTGTCACATTTTAAGAGGACTTGATGGACTTAGTAAGACTCTCCTATAGAACAGCAACAAAAAATATTTTTTTTCACATTTTAAGTTTTAAGGGGACTTGATACACATAGTCAGGCTCTTCTGCTGAACAGAAAACATGACTCATTTTTAGGGGACTTGATAGACTTAGTGAGTCACTCTTGTGGAACAGAAAACAGTTGTCACATTTTAAGGGGCCTGCAGAACAGAAAACATATGCCTTATCTTAAGAGGACTTGATGGACTTAGTGAGAAACTCCTGCAGAACAGAACAGAAAACATTTCTCACATTTTAAGAAGACTTAATACACTTACTGAGATTCTCCTGCAGATTAGAAATTATTTGTCACATTTTAATGAATCGAATACATTTAGTAAGACTCTCCAGCAGAACGGATTACGTGTCCTATTTTACGGGAACTTGATACCTTTAGTGAGACTCTACTGCAGAATAGAACACATTTGCCACATTTTAAGAGGACTTGATACCTTAAGTGAGACTCTACTGAAGAAAAGAACACATTTGCCAGATTTTCAGGGGACTGGATATGGTTTAGTTAGACTCTGCTGCAGAACAGAACACATTTGCAGCATATAAAGAGGACTTGATACCTTTAGTGAGTCACTACTACAGAACAGAACACATTTGCCTGATTTTCAGGGGACTTGATACCTTCAGTGAATCACTACTGCAGAATTGAACACATTTGCCAGATTTTCAGGGGACTTGATACCTTTAGTGAGACTCTACTGTAGAACAGAACACATCTGTCACATCTTAAGAGGACTTGAAACCTTTTGTGAGATTCTACTACAGAATAGAACACATCTGCCACTTCTCAAGAGAATTTGATACATTTAGTGAGTCTCTACTGTAGAATAGAACACATTTGCCAGATTTTCATGGGACTTGATACCTTTAGTAAGCTCTACTGCTGAACAGAACACATTTTCCACATCTTAAGAGGACTTGATACCTTTAGTGATGCTCTACTGCAGAACAGAACACATTTGCCACTCCTTAAGAGGATGGTACATTTAGTGACACTCTACAGCAGAACAGAACACATTTGCCAGATTTTTCAGAGGACCTGACACATTTAGTGAGATTCTACTGTACTGCAGAAAAGAACACATTTGCCACATCTTATGAGGACCTGATACATTTAGTAAGATTCTACTGCAGAATAGAACACATTTGCCAGATTTTCAGTGAACGATGCATTCAGCCTACAAGAGTTATGAGCTATGATGTAGCTTACCTGTGGTATTTTCTCCTGTAACTTCTTAAATACTGCTGCATTGGTAAATTCTGTCCTATACACCATTGTGTCCAGCTGTAAAATAACAGTTTTACAATAAAGTGTTTTTTCTTTCACTAAATATTTAGTGTCTTACATGAGTGTTCCTTTTTTAAATGACAAGACAAGTTTAGTACTTCAGATCTTTTGCAAGGACTGGAGTTTACCTTTGCTATTCTCTGGGCAAATTCAGCAGATTATAGATTGGCATTTTATTCTAACTGTAAAACAATGGACATTTTATTTACTTTTTACAGAAAATAGGCTTTGACCTTTTATACAAAATGTCTCCCAATGTGCATGTCAAAGCCTATTTTTTAAATGATATTTAAAAAAAGCTCCACAATGTCATCTGCTGAATTTTTTACCAGCCTGTTAAGCATTAATCAAGGTCACATTAAAGGAAAAGGAACTGACGAGCTAAGAGTCTCTTTATCATATGATCCCAAATTTGTATTCAACTGTTGTCATGCTTCTAATGAATACCCATAACATATGTGATTTCATGCTTCTAATGAGCACCCGCAACATGTATTTTTACAGAGAAATAATAAAAATATCATGTGGTTATGCCCTCTTATCTCGAGCCATTTCCAGATTAAATTTTCTTCCATTTCACCAACTAAACCATCAGCTAGCTTTACAAGCCAATATATCTTATACAAATGAAAACCATAATTGCAAACCACTCTAAACCCCACCCCAACAGCATGACAGTACATGCTATGAAAACCACAATCACTTCTCCCTCTCCTCCTCCTCACAGCCCCATTTTGTGGAATGAAACTCCTCCAAGAGATTTATTAGAATAAATACCATGAATGTATGTTTCATCTAATAAGGGACACAAAGAAATAGAAATGCTGCAAAAGGACATTATTTCCCAAATCTGAAGCTTTTAGTCAAGTATTTGTACCTTCCGGCAAAAATGCCAACTCAAAAACATACACATAGCTCCAGATAAGGCACTTTTTTTAACCAAAAAATACTGATATTTTTCTTATTTCATTACGAAAACATACGTTGTGGGTACTCATTAGAAGCGCCTTGCTGAGGCATTTCTAATAAGTACACACAACATGTTGAGGGTTGACGCAAGACTATAGTAACTCAAACATATTTTTGAAACCCTTATTTAGGGGCAACTTGGACCCCTTTGTAAACAATGCAAATTTAGGTGCCATTGCTCGTATGAGCAATGGCACCTAAATTTTCATTGTTTACAGAAAGAAATGTTGTAATCTTCATAACGCCTTCATGGTGAGGAGATTAGGTTTGGGGAAAACCAACCATCTGACTTACGCCAGTCTTGCGCTCAACCCTCGGTGTGTTTTCATAGAGATATAAGATAAAATATTGTGTGGAAAGGCCCTCTTATTTGGAGCTATGATACAGCCAGACATACAGCTGAACTTGATATGCTTTTAGGGGACTTAATACATTTCGTAGATTCTCTTCCATGTTTACAAGAAAGACAACTTTTAAGACTTTTTGTTTGCCTTCCTACACAGCAATCCTTTTCTGAAAGGGCTCTACTCCCAAAGAAGAGAATTAGCTCCCCTGTTTCCTTTTAGAGTAGACAAAAGGGTTAAAACAATTTAGACAGAGTTAACTCCCCTGATAATGTATCTATTCTTGTTAATATTTACATAAAGGACTCTTATTAACTCAAACACTGATAACTTAAATTACTGCTTAAGTCAAACTAAATTTTTGAAAATTTCAGTTTAGTTTTGCTTTATGTTCTTTACATTTCAACTCATGTATCTCAAACCACGGTTATCTCAAAGTGAAAATTCTTTGGAGTTTCAGATGACAAGTCTACCATATTAGTTTTAGATTTAAGAGAAAAAATGAAATTATCATATACCTGCATCACTCTACCAATATCTATTCGTGACTTTGCAAAGAGAAATCGATCCATCAGCTGTCTTTCTAAACCACTGAAGTCATACTCTATCTTTGTTCCTTTACCAATTTCAAACGAGTACTGGCAGTTGGCAAGCACCATTGGTAGAATGTCCTGTTGAGGTTCATAGCTAATCAGATGAGCAGCTGTTACATCCATCGGACTTACTGTGCTGAACGACTCCATTTTTCTGTAATTAAAATTCAATTTTGAAACCGTTTATATTTTAGCCTTATGGTTTTCTGGTTTATGGTTCTTGTGTTTTTGCCCTGTCCCTTGTTTAGGCTACAGACATGTGTTTTTTGCCTACTACATGTATGTGAGCAGCAAAGGCTCTGGCGAGACTGCACTTATGTGCAGGCTCGCCTGAGCCTTTGCTGGCTGCCTATGTGATAAGTACCCTTTCTCTCATGTGCAGGTCCATTTGTGATTTTTTTACTTGTCTGTTTTGCTAATGGTAAATAAAATGCTCCCAAAAATACAATCCTCAATCATAACTACATGATTTTTTGAATGGCTTGGCAGACAATTCACATGAAACGTTGACTTATTTTCGATGAAAAATAAAAGAAATTTTCTAAAAATGCTGTCTGCTGCAACTGTGATTTCTATATAATCTATACATTTTTGTTTGGATACAACACAGTTGCCTAGCTACCATAGCTTTTGATTTGGACCCCAGCTGTAGTGTTATAAGGAGGCTGTGGTGTACCTTTTTGTTTCTTTCATGTATCTGTCAAGAACGTCATTCTGCTTCCTCAACAAGAAATCCAGTAACGCAAACGAGCAGAGTCCGGCTTCCTTCATCGTTGGTAAAAGAACAGATATTGTCGTTTTGTCCATAATGGGTTGTCGACAATGCTCTTTAGGCACCGTAACACCACCTAAATCTGTGGGACACACTGAAATATAGGGAATCATTACAAACAAAATTAGCCAAATATATACAGTAAATGTATTAAATTTGCAAAAAATTTTATTCCTTTATCTGCCTAACTTTCAATTTATTGCGCAATTTCTGGAATGGCAAACAGTGTAGAACCTGGTCAGACTGCTCCTTCTGGGTCTTCGCTGTTTGCATTTGCCATTTTTATCACAAACTCTGGTGTACAGAGTTTTAAGACATTTACCATACTCATGGTTCATTTAGCTAATATCCTTATAAAGACATGGGCACTGAGTACTATAGTCAGCCAGCTATTCACTGATTTACATCAACCTTTGATTGAAGATGTATAAGTCAATAAAGCAATGTGTGTGTGTGTGTGTGTGTGTGTGTGTGTGTGTGTGTGTGTGTGTGTGTATGTATGTGTCTGTCTGTGTGTGTTGTCCATATCTGGAAACTTTGAAAGCAGTATCACTAATAAGTATGAAGAACATTATAATGTTTGACACATAAATGAAATATCTACACTCAGTAGAGACAACCATATTCATTAAAAACAAGAGTTTCACAGGGACTTTGTAGGTTTATCCATGACCTGGCAGAATAGTTGGCATTTTCATATTTTTTAACAGAGAAAAGATCATGCTCAGCTATGTTTAACAAGAAAGAACTTGTTTGTAATTCTAGATTTATAAGCAGGACAAATTTCATGCTCAGCCGAATTGAGCATTAGCACAGGGAAGTTCATGCTCAGCTATGTTTGATGGGAAAGAATTTGAAATTGTTTGTAATTTGAGATTTATAACCAGGACAAATTTCATGCTCAGCTGAAATGAGCATGAAAAGGGTTTTACAGTGTAGCTCCAATACATCACGGTCCATTATTTCGCGAAATCCAATATATCCCGAATTGGCCATGGCTCCCAAATTTTCCATAAGCAAAAAAATTTAAAAACATAAAATGTTTGTTGTTTTATTTAACTTCAGAAAAAAAAATGTGTTCTGCCTCCGGTAAATGATTTTTCGCGCCTATCTGGAAGCTAAGTCGCGTCAGGTATTATGACAAACAATCCACTTAGTGTCAATCAGCGCACACGTTGATTATAATTGGCAAACAATAAATTATATTGCAATTATTGTCATAATCATTATCATCATTGAGTACATAGATCTACTCAATGCTCAATCAGTCAATGATGCCCACAAACTAATTTTGCTCAACAAGTGAAAAGGATCCACCTCCTTTTCAACACCAGCAAATTTTACAAGACAGTAGTCTTACGATGCGTCAAAAAAAAAAAAAAAATAACAATAAAACTAAAATAAAAAGAAATTAACTTTGATAAACGACAGTTTTTTTTGTGCCCGCAACACAATAATTAGCAAAGGGAAGCAACTTAAATTATCTTCGCTCAACTGAAGCAATTTTAGTAACTTCCCTTCGCCGTTCCAGGGAACCAGAGTATCCAAAATGGCATCCTAAATTGTCAACCTGATGATTTCTTGTTTTCAAACGTAGTTTACCAGCTGGTTTCGATTGAAATTACTTGTTAGACATAGCGCACCGTTGTAAATTATGCCACTGAGCAATTCTAATCCAATTTTAATTAGAAAATATGGTGACAGCATGACTGAATGCCATTTATCTGTGATGTCTCAGCAAACTACCAAACCGAGCGAGTTATGCATGCCGTTATACACGCATGGTACATGTCTGGACTTATATTGCGCTCCGTTTATATCACGATAGCGGACTCTGGACCCCGAGGACCGCGATATATTGGAGCTTTACTGTATAATCTCAGAGCCTGATCAAAGACAGTATCTTATGTAAAAACACAATATGGGATATGGGAAAATGAAATAAAATAAAAATTCTGACAGATTGCCATGTACTTAACCCTTTCATCTCTTAGTTTCTGTATAGAACTTTACCATATTTGCATTTGGACACTTCCATTGGTGGATATAGGGGTGCCAGTCAAAAATCAAAAATCAATTACAGAAAGGCAAATAGTGTAGATCCAGATGAGACAGCTTATAAGCCTTCTCATCTAGATCTACACTATTTGCAAAAGTTTCTATTTTGGTTTTCAGGACAGACAATTTCACTGTAAAAAATTGGGGTGTCAGTCAATAATCAATAACGGAATAGCAAATAGTGTAGGTCCAGATGGCTCATAATGAGCAGTTTCATATGGATCTACACTATTTGCAAAGGTGTCTTTTTTGGTCCGCAATGCTGAAAGGAATTACAAAGTTTACGGCACTTACCATACATCTCCAGGGAATTTCTAATGAGGTTCCAGGCCTCAGCAAAGTCTGCGATCAGCTGTGCTGTTTCTTCACCTGCCACTTTATCTACACAGAAAACAAGTACATTTTTAAAGAATGAAATATATGGGCATGATAGCCGGTACAGTTTGAAAAACCTCTGGTCTCTGTATTCTACAGTAACTTGGTATAGAATTTAGTTTTAATTAATTTGGTGAAACAGAAACTTCACATAAAATATGGTTTTGATAAAGTGACATACCAATTATCAAAGGCCTGTACTTCGTTTCACACAAGAAAGAAGATATTTTAATGTCTTTCCCTATATGAGTTTATGTTAAACAAGTGAGACCTAGAACGGGGCAATTTTGGACCCCAGGACTATAATGTGAGCAATCTGGATAAAGGTCTATTAGATGAAACCAAGTACAAAATATCAAAGGTCTAGGTCTTCTAATTTCATACAAAAGTATTTTTAAAAAGTTTTCCCCCATAGGAGTCAATGTAACACAGGTGACCTCTGAGATGGAGGCATTTTGACCCCAGGGTCATAATTAGAATGATTTTCGTAAAGGCCATCTATCTGAAGCTACATACCAATTATCAAAGGCCTGGACCTTCTAGTTTTAGTCAAGAGTTTTAAATGACACTATGTAAAACAAGTGACCCCTGGGATGAAGCCATTTCTGACCCCTGGTCTATAATTTGAACAATCTTGGTAAAGGTCCACTAGAAGAAGCTACCTGGTACATACCAAATATCAAAGGCCTGGGTCTTCTAGTTTCAGACAATATTTTTATTTTTTTTCCTATATGTGTCTATGTAAAACAAGTGACCTCCCTGGGTGAGGCCATTTTTGACCCCAGGGTCATAACTGGAATAAACTAAGTAAAGGCCTATTAAATGAAGCCACATACCAAATATCAAAGGCCTGTGTCTACTTGTTTCACACAAGAAGATTTTTTAATATCTATATGGGTCTATGTAATACAAGTGACCCACTGGGCAGTCATTTATGACCATGAGACTTTAAGTTGAACAATCTTGGTAGAGGTCTATTAGATAAAGCTATATACCAAATACCAAAGGCCTGAGCACCTGGGCTTCTAGTTTCAGACGAAATGATTTTTAGAGTTTTCCATAAATTAGTCTATGGTAAACAAGTGAGCCCCAAGGCAGAACCCTTTTTGACTCCAGGGCTATAATTTGAACTATCTTGGTAGAAGCCCATTAAAACAAGCGACCCACAGGGCAGAAGCCATTTTTGAACCCTTGGCTATAATTTGAACAATCTTCATAGAGGCCAGAAGACTGAGCTACATACCAAATATCCTAGGCCTGGGCCTTCAAGTTTCAGACAAGAAGATTTTTTAAGTTTTGCCTATAGTAGTCTATGTAAAACAATTCACTTTCTGTAAAATAGGTCATGGGCAACCCAAGGTTATCATTTTTTTCAAATTTCATTTGGTCCATTTCCCTAATGCTTCATACTTAGCCCTAGGGCCATTGAACCAGTAGTTTCTGAGAAGAAGACGTTTAAAGAATGTGGACAATAGACAATGGCAGACAATAGAGCCTTCCTATACTATAAACTCATCTTATATTTAACCCTTAAAGCGCCAATCACAATAATTGTCGTCTGTTTTGTCATCTGCTTGTGATTTTAAAAGTCATTTTTGCAAACAGTGTGGACCCAGATCAGACTGCTCCTCTGATCTGGGTCCACACTGTTTGCCTGTATGCAAAAATAGGTTTGAAAAGTTTGCAAGAATATTCAGCAGACGACATAAACAGACAACATTTTCAGATACAGTTTTTCTTGGCGCTTTAAGGGTTAAGCAAGTCCACTTCTGAAACCTTAACCATTATGCACTCAGAACCCTCAAAAGACTTTGTACTTTCAAAGTTCAGCTTTACATTTTGCTCACTTTTCATATTTACAATTTGTCAATTTGAAATCTGCTGATATAGACAAGAGAATGGTTAAGATTAACCCAGAATACTAAAGAACAAAATAGTCAAAGCCCATTTTTTTGAGAAAAAAAAAGAAAAAAATATTGTCAATTTGTCCTCTGCTGGTTTAGCCCAGAGAGTGGTAAAGGTTAAGCCTGAATACTAGGGAATAAAAATGTTTCAACAAACCTGTTTGAATCCTTTCGACAGTGATAGTTTTAGCTTCAGCCTTGTCCAGCTTTCTTTGGTATTTCTGAAACAGAGCTCTATGGAGCTTCAGAATACTTGGTATATGTCTCAAAGCTCTCAAGTAGTGCTCCTGGGAAAAGAAAAACAGTGGCACACAATAATTTAAAGCTTCAGATTAGGCACTTTTTTCTACCTAAAATTGTTCATATTTTTTTATTTCTCCACAAAAATATGTTGTGGGTACTCATTAGAAGTGCCTCAATGAGGCACTTCTAATGAATACCCACAACATATGCTTTTGCGGAGAAATAAGAAAAATATTTTCCTGATACCCTCTCTTATCTGGAGCTATGAGTTCCTTTGTCAGCAAAATTTAAATTTTTAGCAGATGATATAATAATTATCTTTTTGTCACCAGAAAATAGGTCTGGACATTTTATGCAAATTATCTCCATAGTAGTTTGTGTGTAACATCAAGCCCTATTTTCTGAAGTATTTAAATGTACATCGCTTGTGTCATGCAATAAATATCACATATTCAATAAATATCACCCATGTTATTCAATAAAAAGCCCTTGTGTCATTCAATAAATATCCTCACTTGTACCATTCTGTAATTATCAAGTCATTCATTATCACTCATGTCATATGATAAATATGTCATTCAACAAATATCACTTGTGTCATTCATAAATATCCCCCATGTCATTCAATATTTATCATGTTGTTCAATAAATATCCCCCCATCCCCAGCTCCAACCCATTTCATTCATTAATGATTACTAACATCATTTAATAAGCATCACCCAGATCACTGAATAAATACCTACTACTACAATTCAGATTTTTAACGCTACCAGGCAACTGAGTCACATAGAGGCAGCATCAATAAATACCCCTCCATGTCATTCAATAAATATCTCATGTCATTCAGACATACTAAGCTGTCAAAATAAAAAGTAGTGAGGTTCTGGAAAAAGAAAAATAACTAGTTACATTAAAGGAGGAGGCCCAGTGCAAAACTTCTATTTTGGAGCCAAATAAAAAAAGTCTCAAAAAATAGGTTGACTTAACATGCCTATACTTTCTGTGTGACATGTCTTATTACCTCTTGCAAGAACAGCTTCAACACAGCATACTTTGATTTTCCCTTTTTGTCTGTGCCGATCTTAGAATCGAATTCTGTTCTGAGATGTTCCATGGTGATATGTGTACGGTACCTCCATACAGAAGGAATGTTCTGAAGTTCATTTGGTGGGATTCTTGCTTCTGGAGTATCAATCTCATACAACAAACACAGAAGAGGGTCAGCACCTGCAACAGCCATTGAGTCGCAACTTGAGACATGTGCGCGCAACGAAGACTCAAACATTACGAAAACATGCCTATTCAAATATACTGAAAATTTTATCACCCCAAAATGAAAATTTCCAGATAAAAAATTCTGATATTTTTCATATTTCTGCTCAAAACATAGATTGAGAGTACTCGTTAGAACTGCCTCGATGAGGCGGTTCTAATGAGTACCCACAATCTATGTTTTTGAGCAGAAAGAAGAAAAATAATGTATACCCCTGTAAACCCCAGTTTTACTATATAAAAGTGGGGTTTAAGGGGGTCAAAACTATATAGGCATGTTTTCGTGATGTAAGCCTGTGCATCCTCGCAGTCTAATAAGTCTTCGTTATTTATTGTCAGCATGAAGAAACTTTGCATTTTGCTATCCAGAGTGTGCCCAGTGAAGATTCTGAGTAGACTGCACAAGTGTGTAGGTTGATCTGAATCTTTGCTGGGTGCACGTCCAAAGGTATGTTTTTGGATGGTACGGCTCAAATGATAAAACGGAATCCTCTAAAAGCAAGTATGAGCTGATCCAGCTATAAACATAGGTCTAGATTAGAGTGGGCATCAGGTAAACATTTTTCTTATTTCTGGACAAAAACATGGGTTGTGGGTAGAATTAATCTCCTGGGTTTTTGCTGGTCGCTTATGTGGTAAGTACCCTTTTCTCACATGCGTGTCCATTTATGATTTTTTTACTTGTTTGTTTTACTACTGTTCAATAAAATGCTCCCAAAAATACAATCCTCAATCATGACTGCCTGATTATGTTCCATGGTGATATGTGCCCGATTATGATATCATGATGATATGATGTATTTTTGAATTGGATGGCAGACAATTCACATGAAATGTCAAGACATACGAGTGTATTTTCTACAAAAAATAAAAGAAATTTTCTTAAAATGTTGATCGCTGCAATTGTGAATTCTATATACTCTATACGTTTTTGTTTGGATATAACACGGCTGCTTATCTAACATGGCATTTGCTTTGGATCCCAGCCATAGTGTTATCAAGAGGCACCAGGGCGCTCCTAATGAGTACCCACAACATATGTTTTTGTAGAGAAATAAGAAAAATATCAATACTTCTGGATTGAAAAAAAATCTTATCAAGAGCTATGTATAAAGGAACCTTCTGGAAACCTACCATATTTAACCTTAATATCTAGACACCTCAAATCTTTACAATACTTCTCCTAAAATTTGAACCAGTTCATTTTATTACCCGTCTGTATGTCTTAAAAATTACTGGTTTAGTGGCAAACAGTTTAGACCCTATCAGATGCTGCACTGTTCTAAAATTCAAACCAGTTTATTTTATTATCCTTTTGAAGGTCTTTAAAACTGCAGGAAGACTGACCAACAGTGTAGACCCAGATCGAATGCTGCATTCTGCAACATCTGATCTGGGTCTTAGCTGTTTACTCAGGCTGTCTGTCCAATATTAACCCTAAATATTGAGACACCTTAACTCTTTGTCAAAACTTGTACTAAATCTGAATTATCGTATTCGACTTAATTACCACGCCATGCGCTTAGATTTTTCAAAATTACTGGGAAAATGTGGTAAAATATGTATCCACCTTTACTAAGGGTTGACTTAAAAATAGATCTGAGAACTGATACTTATGAGATGTTTGTGGTTTTTATTTTTGTTTTTCTGATTTTTTTTCATAAAAGTATATTTTGTGGGTACCCATTTGAATTGCAGCGAGAAGTTGATTCAATTTTGCAATTCAAATGGGTATCCACAGCATATGCCTTTATAATGAAGGGGACAAAAAGTGCACTGGCTGTAATCTGAAGACTACGGAATTGCTTGACTGCGCTTATAAGGGTATGTGCAATAATTAGGTCGAATACGGTAGTCCATTTTACTACCCTTTTATAGGGCCTTTTGTGTGTCTTAAAAATTGCTGGATGAGTGGCAGTAGAGTGCAGACCTGATCAAACACAGATTCTGCTGCATTTGATCTGGATCTATATTGTTTGCTCAGACCTAGCTGTATTGTATTTACCGAAGCATCAGGACAGCTAGGCCTTTGCAACCGGTGTAGACCCAGATCAGACACTGGAGAACACAGCATCTGATCAGGGTCTACACTGTTTGCCATAAATATAGCAATAGTTTAGACACATCAAGAGGTAGTAGAATGGACTGTTTTAAATTTTAGAACAAGTATGGTAAAAACATAAGGTGTCACAATACTTAGGATAAATTAGGTATTTTAGGACAAGTATGGTTTGTAGATGAACTAGTCCAAGATTTTATAGCTGTCCTCATTACCTGCAAGCCTTATTAAATTTGATCAAAAATAAAATCACTATCATGTGGACAACAGTTTCCTAAGTCAGTGGAGCCAACAAGGGCAGGTAACTCTCATGCCAATCGTTGAAAGTGGTCCAAAATCTAATTTGTTTGAGATTTTATACCAGTCCTTCCAGTCCTTGTTATCTACGAGTTTGATAAAGATTCAATCAAAAATGAAGTTGCTTTTGTCCAGAAAACAGTGTCCCCTATAAGTTTTTGGGATACTAAAGGGCAAGTAACTTTGATATGAATAATCCAATCTGTCCCAAAACTAAACTGGTCCAAGATATTATAGCTGTCCTCATTACCTGCAAGTCTGATGGAGATTCAATCAAATATGAATTCTCTATCATCCAGACAACATTTTCCTGAGTCTATGAGGCCATCAAGGGTGGGTAACCCTCATGTCAATACATGAAACTGGGCAAAAATCTAGCTTGTCCAAGATTTTATGCCTCTTCTAGTTATCTGCAAGTTTGATGAGGATCTAATCAAAATTGACGTTCATATCATCTGGACAAAATTTATCCATTATACGTCTGTG
The DNA here is from genome assembly GCA_964016985.1 of Anodontia alba. Lineage (NCBI taxonomy): Eukaryota > Metazoa > Mollusca > Bivalvia > Lucinida > Lucinidae > Anodontia > Anodontia alba. The sequence continues at coordinate 79,918,837 of OZ024824.1, read as the reverse complement.
GGAGACTAAAAGGCAAGTAGCTCTCATGTGAATAGTCTGATCTTCTGACCCCAAATCAAACTCATACAAAATTTATGGCTGTACTCATCACCTGCAAGTCTGATGAAGATAAGATCAAAAATGAAATCATTATTGTCCAGACATTTTTTTCTGAAGTCTATTAGGCCCTCAAGGTCAGTAAATCTCGAGCCATTAGTCGAAGTGGGCAAAAATGGAACTTGTCCGAGATTTTATGCCTGTCCTCATTATCTATAAAATAAACGTCAAAAAGAAGTTTGAAGAAGATTCAATCAAAATAAGAAATCACTATTGTCCGGAAATTTTTTTTTCCAATTATCTGTAAGTTTGATGAAGATTCAATCAAAATAAGAAGTCGCTATCGTCTGGAAATTTTTTTTCCAATTATAAGTCTAAAGGCCAATTAACTCTAATGTGAATAGTCTGATCTGACCCAAAATCAAACTTGTCCAATATTTTATGGAAAAATGCAATCCTTATTGTCTTGACAACATTTTCCACAGTCTATGAGGCCCTCAAGGTGGGTAACTCTCATGCCAATAGTCAAAAGTGGGCCAAAATGGAATTTGTCAGAGTTTATATGCTTTCTTCGTTAACCGCAAGTTTTATGAATATTCCATCAAAATGAAGTAGCAATCATCTGGACAACATTTTCCCCATTATACATTGTATATCTATGGGAGACTTAAGGGCAAATTAGTCTTATGTGAACAGTCTTGATACGCCCCAAAACTGAACTTGTCAAAGATTTTATGGCTGTTCACATTACCTGCAAGTTTGTTGAAAATTCTATCAAAATGAAATCTCTATCTTCTGGAAATTGTTTGCTTAGGTCTATGAGGTCTTCAAGGGAGGCTTTCTCTCATGCTAATAGTTGAAAAAGGGCCAAAATTAAAGTTTCCAAGATCTTATACCTGTCTTCATTATCTGCAAGTTTGATGAAGATATGGTCAAAAATGAAGTGGCTATAGTCCAGACAACATTTTCCCCATTTTATGTTTATGGGAGACTAAAAGGCAAGTAACTCTAATGTAAATAGTCAAATCTGTCCTAGATACTGCACAAAAACCACGCAGGTTTTTTTTGGGCACGTTTTTTTCTCCGTAACAGAAACAGATGTAACAATTAAAATATATAAGGAATACTCTAAAATGGACTGAAAAAGAATGAAACAAATGAAACAGACCAATAGCAGTTCTCACTGATGGTCTGTTTCATTCGTTTCATTTGTTACGAAACAGGATGTAACAGTGCAAAAGACTTGTTCAAAGCTCGTTACGAAACATGGTGAAACGGAATGAAACGATGAAACGTACATCTTTTTTTTTTATAAAACCCATTTCTGTTTCGTAACAAATGAAACGATTAAGATATATAGGAAAAACTCTGAAACAGGATGTAACAGACCAAAAAATTTAAAATAATCTCGTTACGAAACAGGGTGTAACGAAATGTAACTATGAAACATCATCTCTTTTTTTTTTATCAACCCATTTCTGTTTCGTAACAAATGAAACAATTAAGATATATAGGAAAAACTCTGAAACAGGATGTAACAGTGCAAAAGACTTGTTCAAAGCTCGTTACGAAACATGGTGAAATGGAATGAAACGATGAAACATACATCTTTTTTTTTTATAACCCCATTTCTGTTTCGTAACAAATGAAACGTTTAAGATATATAGGAAAAACTCTGAAACAGGATGTAACAGACCAAAAAATTTAAAATAATCTCGTTACGAAACAGGGTGTAACGAAATGTAACAATGAAACATCATCTTTTTTTTTTTTTTTATCAACCCATTTCTGTTTCGTAACAAATGAAACGATTAAGATATATAGGAAAAACTCTGAAACAGGATGTAACAGTCCAAAAGAATTGTTCAAAGCTCGTTACGATACAGGGTGTAACGAAATGTAACAATGAAACATCATCTTTTTTTTTTTTTATAAACCCTTTTCTGTTTCGTAACAAATGAAACAATTAAGATATATAGGAAAAACTCTGAAACAGGATGTAACAGACCAAACATTCTGAAATATGCTCGTTACGAAACAGAGTGAAACGAAATGAAACGATGAAACATACAATTTTTTTTTTTTATAAACCCATTTCTGTTTCGTAACAAATGAAACGATTAAGATATATAGGAAAAACTCTGAAACAGGATGTAACAGTCCAAAAGAATTGTTCAAAGCTCGTTACGAAACAGGGTGTAACGAAATGTAACCATGAAACATCATCTTTTTTTTTTTTTATAAACCCATTTCTGTTTTGTAATAAATGAAACGATTAAGATATATAGGAAAAACTCTGAAACAGGATGTAACAGACCAAAAAATTTAAAATAATCTCGTTACGAAACAGGGTGTAACGAAATGTAACTATGAAACATCATCTCTTTTTTTTTTTATCAACCCATTTCTGTTTTGTAACAAATAAAACGATTAAGATATATAGGAAATACTCTGAAACAGGATGTAACAGTGCAAAAGACTTGTTCAAAACTCGTTACGAAACATGGTGAAACGGAATGAAACGATGAAACATACATCTTTTTTTTTTATAACCCCATTTCTGTTTCGTAACAAATGAAACGATTAAGATATATAGGAAAAACTCTGAAACAGGATGTAACAGACCAAAAAATTTAAAATAATCTCGTTACGAAACAGGGTGTAACAAAATGTAACAATGAAACATCATCTTTTTTTTTTTTTATCAACCCATTTCTGTTTTGTAACAAATGAAACGATTAAGATATATAGGAAAAACTCTGAAACAGGATGTAACAGACCAAAAAATTTAAAATAATCTCGTTACGAAACAGGGTGTAACAAAATGTAACAATGAAACATTATCTTTTTTTTTTTTTATCAACCCATTTCTGTTTAGTAACAAATGAAACGATTAAGATATATAGGAAAAACTCTGAAACAGGATGTAACAGTCCAAAAGAATTGTTCAAAGCTCGTTACGAAACAGGGTGTAACGAAATGTAACAATGAAACATCATTTTTTTTTTTTTTTTTATAAACCCTTTTCTGTTTCGTAACAAATGAAACGATTAAGATACATAGGAAAAACTCTGAAACAGGATGTAATAGACCAAACATTCTGAAATATGCTCGTTACGAAACAGAGTGAAACGATGAAACATACAATTTTTTTTTTATATAAACCCATTTCTGTTTCGTAACAAATGAAACGATTAAGATATATAGGAAAAACTCTGAAACAGGATGTAACAGTCCAAAAGAATTGTTCAAAGCTCGTTACGAAACAGGGTGTAACGAAATGTAACTATGAAACATCATCTTTTTTTTTTTATAAACCCATTTCTGTTTTGTAACAAATGAAACGATTAAGATATATAGGAAAAACTCTGAAACAGGATGTAACAGACCAAAAAATTTAAAATAATCTCGTTACGAAACAGGGTGTAACGAAATGTAACTATGAAACATCATCTCTTTTTTTTTTTATCAACCCATTTCTGTTTCGTAACAAATGAAACGATTAAGATATATAGGAAATACTCTGAAACAGGATGTAACAGTGCAAAAGACTTGTTCAAAACTCGTTACGAAACATGGTGAAACGGAATGAAACGATGAAACATACATCTTTTTTTTTTATAACCCATTTCTGTTTCGTAACAAATGAAACGATTAAGATATATAGGAAAAACTCTGAAACAGGATGTAACAGACCAAAAAATTTAAAATAATCTCGTTACGAAACAGGGTGTAACAAAATGTAACAATGAAACATCATCTTTTTTTTTTTTTATCAACCCATTTCTGTTTCGTAACAAATGAAACGATTAAGATATATAGGAAAAACTCTGAAACAGGATGTAACAGTCCAAAAGAATTGTTCAAAGCTCGTTACGAAACAGGGTGTAACGAAATGTAACAATGAAACATCATTTTTTTTTTTTATAAACCCTTTTCTGTTTCGTAACAAATGAAACGATTAAGATACATAGGAAAAACTCTGAAACAGGATGTAACAGACCAAACATTCTGAAATATGCTCGTTACGAAACAGAGTGAAACGATGAAACATACAATTTTTTTTTTATATAAACCCATTTCTGTTTCGTAACAAATGAAGCGATTAAGATATATAGGAAAAACTCTGAAACAGGATGTAACAGTCCAAAAGAATTGTTCAAAGCTCGTTACGAAACAGGGTGTAACGAAATGTAACTATGAAACATCATCTTTTTTTTTTTTTATAAACCCATTTCTGTTTCGTAACAAATGAAACGATTAAGATATATAGGAAAAACTCTGAAACAGGATGTAACAGTCCAAAAGAATTGTTCAAAGCTCGTTACGAAACAGGGTGAAACGAAATGTAACAATGAAACATCATCTTTTTTTTTTTTTATATAAACCCATTTCTGTTTCGTAACAAATGAAACGATTAAGATATATATGAAAAACTCTGAAACAGGATGTAACAGACCAAACATTCTGAAATATGCTCGTTATGAAACAGAGTGAAACGAAATGAAACGATGAAACATACAATTTTTTTTTTTATAAACCCATTTCTGTTTCGTAACAAATGAAACGATTAAAATATATAGGGAAAACTCTGAAACAGGATGTAACAGACCAAAAGACTTGTTCAAAGCTCGTTACGAAACAGGATGTAACGAAATGTAACAATGAAACATCATCTTTTTTTTTTTTATCAACCCATTTCTGTTTCGTAACAAATGAAACGATTAAGATATATAGGAAAAACTCTGAAACAGGATGTAACAGTGCAAAAGACTTGTTCAAAGCTCGTTACGAAACATGGTGAAACGGAATGAAACGATGAAACATACATCTTTTTCTTTTATAAACCCATTTCTGTTTTGTAACAAATGAAACGATTAAGATATATAGGAAAAACTCTGAAACAGGATGTAACAGTGCAAAAGACTTGTTCAAAGCTCGTTACGAAACATGGTGAAACGGAATGAAACGATGAAACGTACATCTTTTTTTTTTAAAAACCCATTTCTTTTTCGTAACAAATGAAACGCTTAAGATATATAGGAAAAACTCTGAAACAGGATGAAACAGACCAAAAAATGTAAAATAATCTCGTTACGAAACAGGGTGTAACGAAATGTAACTATGTAACATCATCTTTTTTTTTTTTTTATCAACCCATTTCTGTTTCGTAACAAATGAAACGATTAAGATATATAGGAAAAACTCTGAAACAGGATGTAACAGTGCAAAAGACTTGTTCAAAGCTCGTTACGAAACATGGTGAAACGGAATGAAACGATGAAACGTACATCTTTTTTTTTTATAAACCCATTTCTGTTTCGTAACAAATGAAACGATTAAGATATATAGGAAAAACTCTGAAACAGGATGTAACAGACCAAAAAATTTAAAATAATCTCGTTACGAAACAGGGTGTAACGAAATGTAACAATGAAACATCTTTTTTTTTTTTTATCAACCCATTTCTGTTTCGTAACAAATGAAACGATTAAGATATATAGGAAAAATTCTGAAACAGGATGTAACAGTCCAAAAGAATTGTTCAAAGCTCGTTACGAAACAGGGTGTAACGAAATGTAACAATGAAACATCATCTTTTTTTTTTTTATAAACCCATTTCTGTTTCGTAACAAATGAAACGATTAAGATATATAGGAAAAACTCTGAAACAGGATGTAAAAGACCAAAAGACTTGTTCAAAGCTCGTTACGAAACAGGGTGTAACGAAATGTAACAATGAAACATCATCTTTTTTTTTTTATATAAACCCATTTCTGTTTCGTAACAAATGAAACGATTAAGATATATAGGAAAAACTCTGAAACAGGATGTAACAGTCCAAAAGAATTGTTCAAAGCTCGTTACGAAACAGGGTGAAACGAAATGTAACAATGAAACATCATCTTTTTTTTTTTTTATAAACCCATTTCTGTTTCGTAACAAATGAAACGATTAAGATATATAGGAAAAACTCTGAAACAGGATGTAACAGTCCAAAAGAATAGTTCAAAGCTCGTTACGAAACAGGGTGAAACGAAATGTAACAATGAAACATCATCTTTTTTTTTTTTATAAACCCATTTCTGTTTCGTAACAAATGAAACGATTAAGATATATAGGAAAAACTCTGAAACAGGATGTAACAGACCAAAAGACTTGTTCAAAGCTCGTTACGAAACAGGGTGTAACGAAATGTAACAATGAAACATCATCTTTTTTTTTTTATCAACCCATTTCATTTGTTACGAAACAGAAATGGGTTTATAAAAAAAAAAAAAGATGATGTTTCATTGTTTCATTTTGTTTCACTCTGTTTCGTAACGAGCATATTTCAGATTGTTTGGTCTGTTACATCCTGTTTCAGAGTTTTCCCTATATATTTTAATTGTTTCATTTATTACGAAACAGAAATGGGTTTATAAAAAAAAAAAATTGTATGTTTCATTGTTTCATTTCGTTTCACTCTGTTTCGTAACGAGCATATTTCAGAATGTTTGGTCTGTTACATCTTGTTTCAGAGTTTTTCCTATATATCTTAATCGTTTCATTTGTTACTAAACAGAAATGGGTTTATAAAAAAAAAAAAGATGATGTTTCATTGTTACATTTTGTTACACCCTGTTTCGTAACGAGCTTTGAACAATTCTTTTGGACTGTTACATCCTGTTTCAGAGTTTTTCCTATATATCTTAATCGTTTCATTTGTTACGAAACAGAAATGGGTTTATAAAAAAAAAAAAAGATGATGTTTCATTGTTACATTTCGTTACACCCTGTTTCGTAACGAGCTTTGAAGAAGTCTTTTGGTCTGTTACATCCTGTTTCAGAGTTTTTCCTATATATCTTAATCGTTTCATTTGTTACGAAACAGAAATGGGTTTATAAAAAAAAAAAAAGATGATGTTTCATTGTTTCATTTCGTTACACCCTGTTTTCGTAACGAGCTTTGAAGAAGTCTTTTGGTCTGTTACATCCTGTTTCAGAGTTTTTCCTATATATCTTAATCGTTTCATTTGTTACGAAACAGAAATGGGTTTATAAAAAAAAAAAAAGATGATGTTTCATTGTTTCATTTCGTTACACCCTGTTTTGTAACGAGCTTTGAAGAAGTCTTTTGGTCTGTTACATCCTGTTTCAGAGTTTTTCCTATATATCTTAATCGTTTCATTTGTTACGAAACAGGAATGGGTTTATAAAAAAAAAAAAGATGTATGTTTCATCGTTACATTTCGTTTCACCCTGTTTCGTAACGAGCTTTGAACAAGTCTTTTGGTCTGTTACATCCTGTTTCAGAGTTTTTCCTATATATCTTAATCGTTTCATTTGTTACGAAACAGAAATGGGTTTATAAAAAAAAAAGATGTACGTTTCATCGTTTCATTCCGTTTCACCATGTTTCGTAACGAGCTTTGAACAAGTCTTTTGCACTGTTACAATCTGTTTCGTAACAAATGAAACGAATGAAACAGACCATCAGTGAGAACTGCTATTGGTCTGTTTCATTTGTTTCATTCTTTTTCAGTCCATTTTAGAGTATTCCTTATATATTTTAATTGTTACATCTGTTTCTGTTACGGAGAAAAAAACGTGCCCAAAAAAAACCTGCGTGGTTTTTGTGCAGTATATGATCTGTCCTTAAACTAAACTGGTCCAAGATTTTACAGCTGTCCTCATAACCTGCAAGTATGATGAAGATTGGATCAAAAATGAAATCGCTATCGTCTGGACAACATTTTCCTGCATCTTTGAGGTCCTCATTGGCCAGTAACTCTCATGCCAATACATGAAATTGGGCCAAAATCTATATTGTCCAAGATTTTATGACTGTTCATGTTATCTGCAAGTTTGATGAGGATCCGATCAAATTTGGTTGCTATCATCTGGACAACATTTACCCATCATATGTCTACAGGAGACTAAAGGCCATGTAACACATGTGAATAGTCTAGATTTAATGGCTGTCCTCATCACCTGCAAGTCTGATGAAGATTAGATGAAAATGAAAAAATGAAATCGCTATATTATGATTGTCCTCGTTATCTGCAAGTTTGATGAAAATTCAATCAAAATAAGAAGTCACTATCATCTGAACAACATTTTTCCCATTATATGTTTATGGGAGACCATAGAGCAAGTAACTCTCATGTGAATAGTCCAATCTGACCCGAAATCAAACTCGTACCAAGATTGTAAGGCTGTCCTCATCATATGCAAGTCTGATGAAGATTAGATAAAAAATGGAATCGCTGTTGTCCGAACAACATTTCCCACAGTCTATGAGGCCCTCAAGGTGGGTAGCCTGCATGCCAGGAGTCTAATGCTGGGCCAAAATGGAACTTGTCCTAGAATTTATGCCAGTCCTCATTATCTGCAAGCTTGATGAAGATTAGATCTAAATGAATTCGCTATCGCCCGGACAACATTTTCCCCATTATACATTGTATGTCCATGGGAGACTAAAGGTCTAGTAACTCTCATGCGAACAGTCTGATTTGCCCCAAAATTGATCTTGTCCAAGATTTTATGGCTGTTCTCATTACCTGCAAGTCTGATGAAAATTATATAAAAAATGAAATCTATATCATCCGGACAATGTTCGCCTAAGTCTATGAGGCCTTCAAAGGAGGCTAACTCCCATGCCAATAATCGAAAAAGGGGCCAAATTTAAACTTTTCTAGATTTTATGCCTGCCCCAGTTATCTGCAAGTTTGATGAAGATCCGATCAAAAATGAAGTTGCTATTGTCCAGACAACATTTCCCCATTATATGTTTATGGGAGACTAATGGGCTAGTAACTCTAATGCAAATCATCCAATCTGCCTTAAAATTGAACTGTTCCAAGATTTTATAGCTGTCCTCATTACCTGCAAGTCTGATGAAGATTCTACCAAAAAATGAAATGGCTATTGTCCAGATAACATTTTCTTAAGTCTATGAGGCCCTCAAGGGCGGGTAACTCTCATGCTAATATATGAACTTAGGCCAAAATCTAACTTGTCCAACTTATGCCTGTTCTCATTATCTGCAAGTTTGATGAAGATCTGATCAAAACTGAAGTCGGTGTCGTCTGGACAACATTTTTCCCTTTATATGTCTATAGAAGACTAAAGTGCAAGTAACTTTCATTTGAATAGTCAGATCTGACCCAAAATCAAACTTCTCCAAAAGTTTATGGCTGTCCTCACCACCTGCAAGTCTGATGAAGATTAGATCAAAAATGAAATCTCTATTGTCCAGAAGTCTATGTCCCTATCGTCAGGACAACATTTTCCCCATTATACATTGTATGTCTATGGGGGACTTAAGGGCAAGTATCTCCCATGTGAACGGTCTGATTTGCCCAAAAATTGAACTTGTCAAAGATTATATGGCTGTTCTCATTACCTGCAAGTCTGATGAAAATTCTATCATAAATGAAATGGCTATCATTCCGACAATGTTTGCCTAAGTCTATGAGGCCTTCAGGGGTGGCTAACTCTCATGCCAATAGTCAAAATGGGGCCAAACCTTCTGAGATTTCATGCCTGTCCTCATTATTTGCAAGTTTGATGAAGATCCGATCAAAAATGAAGATGCTATTGTCTTGACAACATTTTCCCCAATATATATCTATGGAGACTAAAGAGCAATTAACTCTCATGTGAATAGCCTGACCTATGACGATGGTAGACTAAAGGGCAAGTAATTCATGTAAAGTCTGATCTGCCCCAAGATCAAACTCGTCCAAGATTTTAAAGCTGTCTTCATTACCTGCAAGTCTCATGAAGATTCAATCAAAAATGAAATAGCTATCATCCAGACAACATTTTCCTAAGTCTATTGGGTGGGGCTCTCAAGGGCCAGTTACTCTCATGCAAATAGTCGAAAGTGGGCTAAAGTCAAACTTGGTTGAGATTTTAAGCCTTTAGTTTGATGTATATATATTCAAAAATAAAGTTGCTATTTACCGGACAACATTTTCCCCATTATATGTTTATGGGAGACTAAAGAGCATGTAACTCTCATGTGAATAGTCCAATCTGACCCATAATAGAACTTGTTCAAGATTTTATGGCTGTCCTCATTACCTGCGATGAAGATTCGATCAAAAATGAAATAGCTATCTTCAGGACAACATTTTCCTATGTTTATGAGGCCCTCAAACTCGTCTAGATTTTATGGCTGTTCTCATTACCTTCAAGTCTGATGAAGATTAGATCAAAAATGAAATCGCTATTGTGCAGATAACATTTTCAGAAGTTTATGGGGCCCTCAAGGTAGGTAACTCGCATGCCAATAGTCGAAAGTAGGCCAAAAACTTGTCCAAGATTTTATGCCTGTCCTCCATATCTGCAAATTTGATGAAGATTCAATCAAAAACGAAGTCACTATTGTCGTGACAACATTTTTCCCATTATACAATGTATGTCTACGGGAGACTAATGGGAAAGTAACATGAGAATAGTCTGATCTGCCACAAAAGTGACCTTGTCCAAGATTTCATGACTGTCATCATCACCTGCAAGTCTATGGTGGCCTCAAGGGTTGGTAACTCTCATGCTAATAGTCAAAAGTGGGCCAAAATGGAACTAGTCTAAGATTTTATGCCTGTCCTCATTATCTGCAAGTTTGATGAAGATTCAATCAAAAATGAAGTCACTATCATCTATACAACATTTTCCCCATTGGAAACCAAAGTTCTGACCCGATCTGCCCAAAACCTAAAACAGCCAATCCCCCACCCCAAATATGGTACCTGTGAAATTTGATCAAGTTTGGTCAACTGTCCTTGGAGATATTTGTGTTTGAATGTGTGGATTCACAGACCGATGGACACATGGATTGACAACTGAGCCTTGCTATACTATAAGCTTACCTTGTGAACTTTGGCTCAGGTGAGCTAAAAATATAATAAATTCGATGTTGAGTAAATTTGTCCATGACACTTAATTCGATTTGTTCTTCGTATGTCATCATGACTATATCATCACGTCCTGACAGTTTATCTTGCATAAAATACGCAAGAGGGTGGACTAACATTTGTCTAAATTTCAGTTAGATATAATTACAAAAAAATTATAGGGACTGCTCAGTTATTTCTGATGGACCTTTGTACTTGTGTACTTGTACTAATACTGAAGAAACATTTACCAAGTCTCCGGTCTTGACTTATCCTTCTGTTACTTTCTTTCAAAGTTCTTTCCATATTCTAAAAAAACAACAAAAAAACAAAAAACAACCCAACAAACAATCAGACAAGACTTATTTCAAACTGATGACAATCACAAAATCAAAGTTACAAAAATCATAAAAAATTATTACATTAGGAAAACACGTCTGTTCAAATATATAGAAATTTTCTTCTCCAAAGACTGAAAATTTTCAGATAAAAAACTCTGATATTTTTCATATTTCTGCTCAAAATATAGACAGTGGGTATGTGTTAGAACTGCCCTGGTGAGGTGGTTCTAATAAGTACCCACAATCTATGTTTTTAAGCAGAAATATGTAAAATAATGTATACTCTTGTAAACACCAGTTTTACTATTTAAAAGAGGGGTTTAAGGGGTCAAAATTATAAAGACATTTTTCGGGATGTACGAGGGTGAGTCAATAAGTAACCAGCCTAACTTATTTCCGGTTGAGATCCACCTCTTCTTTTTCAATGTAATTGCCCTCTAGTGTGATGCACTTAGACCAACGGTGTTCAAGTGCCATCAGCCCAGAACTGAAAAAGTCAGGGTCCTTTCCATTGACCCACTCCTCAACTGCCGTCACGACTTCTTCATCAGACCGGAAATGAAGTCCACGGATATCCTTTTTCAAGTTTGGGAATAGGAAGAAGTAGCTAGGAGCTACGTCAGGCGAATAGGCAAGATGTGGTATAATTCATACCCGTTTCGCTCTACAGCATCCATTGCAACTTTGCAAGTGTGGACTCTCGTGTTGTCCTGTTGCAGCAAAACACCTTTAGAGAGTTTACCTCAGCATTTTTCACGGATGGCGGTTCTCAGCTGGTCTAACAAGTTTGCATAGTACACTCCAGTTATTGTACTTCTCTTGGGTAAAAAGTCCAACATAATAACGCCTTTTGCGTCCCAAAATACTGTGGCCATCACCTTGCCAGCAGATGGTTGCGTCTTGAACTTCTTAGGCCTTGGGGACCCAGGCCATACCCACTGATGACTGAGCTTTATTCTCTGGCTCATAATAATGAACCCAAGTCTCATCTACAGTCACCAGACACAAAAGAAAATCATCTTTTGACCTAAAAACGCTTCAACAAGGTGCTGCATACTGATGCTCTGGTTGTATTTGCTCATTGCTAAGGGATTTGGGGACCCAACAGGCTGTTAGCTTGCGCATACCTAAACGATCATGTAAGATTGTTGAAACGCTACCATGTGAAATGCCTAATGTCTGCGCTATTTCTTCCACCTGAATTCGCCTATCAGAGTATACGAGATCCCGAACTTTCTTACACATTTCTTCGTCAGTGGCATCCAGTGGGCGTCCAGACCTGGCTTCATCTTCTAAAGACGTTCTACCACGTTTGAATTCCCCTACCCAGAATTTAACGTGAGCATAACGTTTGAATTCCCCTACCCAGAATTTAACCTGAGCATAAGATGGTGCAGAAGACCCATAAACATCAAAAGCATGCCTTTGCATCACTAGCCATGTTTGACATTCAATATCTTATTAAAGAATGACTCTATATGCATGCAAGTTTGTGCCCATGTATAAAACATATATTGAAACAAAGCATGAAAATCATGACCGTCTTGGTCCATCGGAAATGGGATAGGCTGGTTATTTATTGACACACCCTTGTAAAAGTACTGGATACTCTTGGCAGTTATCCTGCCATTTTGTACAAGAGAGATAACTTATGTGACCTCCTGTTGACTTAGCAACATATCAAGCCACTTCTGAAAAGGGCTCTTTTCTTAACCTTTACCACTCTCTGGGCATTTTCAGCAGACGGCTTATTGATAATATTTTTCTAATTTTTCCCAGAAAACAGGATTTGACATTTCATGCAAACTGTCTCCTTTGAAGACAATTTGCATGAAATGTCATATCCTGTTTTCTTGGAAAAATAAGAAAAATATTTCAAAATGTTGTCTGCTGAACATTTTACCCAGAGTGCTAAGCGTTAAAGGACTTTGTTCTCAAAGGAAGAAGGGAAGGGAAGTAAAACTATTTGGACAGAGGTTTCTGAAAGTGTGACCGTTCACCTTAAACCAAAATTTCACAGTTGACGTTTAGCACTCTGGGTAAATTTTCAGCAGACGACATTTTGAAATATTTTTCTTATTTTTCTCAGAAAAGAGGACATTACATTTCATGCAAATTGTCTCCTAAGGAGACAATTTGCATGAAATGTCAAATCCTGTTTTCTGGGAAAAATAAGAAAAATATCATCAATTTGTCGTCTGCTGAAAATGCCCAAAGAGTGGTTAAGGTTAACCCCATTTTAGTCACCAAACACCTTAAAGCATTATTGGCACACAGTGCAGACCGAGATCAGATGCCACAGAATATGTGCGGCATCTGATCAGGGTCTACACATTTTGCATGAAATACTAATTTCTATAAAACATGGCAATAATAAGAAACGCCCATAAGCAGTGCTTATTAGATACTTCCATGCTCAGAAACCAAAACGTAAGTGATGGACGGACGGACCAACAACGTGAAAACAGTATATACCCCAGCACTTAAACGCAGTTTGCATGAGCAGGGTATAAAAACTAACCAAACACTCTGATATTGGAAACAGACCAGTCCAAAGAGCTGTGGTAGAAGAGAACACTCAACATAAATGGGTTAATAATTCCTTAGTTGTTTAAAACAACAGAGTCATCTCCACTTATAGTCACCTCTCAACAGCAGCCACCCTCTATAACAACCAGTTTTCTAATTTCTCTATATGTTGTTTTATGCTATATTTAAACTCACTATAACAACCATCTTCATAGAATACTGTATTCGACCTAATTATTGCACAGTGCACTTAGCTTTTTCAAACTTACTGGGAACACTCATTCGTGTTAAAATATGTACCTACTAAGGGTACACTATAAAAAAAGATCAGAAAAGACTTATTTGATATTGATTATGCAATTTTTCTGATTTTCTTTATAAATGCATATGTTGTGGGTACTCATTTGAATTGCATCGATGCAATTCAAATGAGTACCCACAACATATGCCTTTATAAAGAAGTAGACAAAAAAGTACACTGCCTGTAATCTTTAAGACTATGAAATCGCTTGACTGTGCACTTATAGGAGTATGTGCGGTAATTAGGTCGAATACAGTAGATATATTGTTTGCTACCAATGCTAGCTGTTGTAGGAAGGTTCCACTGTACATGTATCAAATTTAAAAACACACTAGTAAGTGCACACATCTTTTTTCTAGCATTATTCACTACTGTTCATGGAGGTTCCCCTCTACTTTTAAGCCAGTGTTCCAAAATAGGCACTTGTTTGAATCAAAATATAACAAGTATTAGCTTTTACACAAAGCTTGGTCCAAAGCTAATACTTGGTTATAATACTGCTGAGCAATCCATGGGAAATACCATTGAACCAGTCAATGGCCTTTCATATAGGGCTTCAGAAGCAATGGCAAACTAAGATTGTCTACGCCCATGGGCATCACAATGATCCATGGGCATAGACATCATATTTTTCTTATTACTCTATAAAGAACCTATATTGTGGTACTAATTAGAACAGCTTCATAAAGGCACATCTAATGAGTATCCTCGACATGTTTTCATGAAGAAATAAGAAAAACTGTTTATTTTGACATTTCTCTTAATGTACGACACAACATTTCCACAATATTCTGGTCATCAGTACCTTATTCTATAGATAATCCTGATCATTGACCAGAAGAAGAGAAATATGGATGAAAATCAGCATACTGTGCACATACATACGTATTAAGGCAGTGTCAAAAATGATAGAAATAATTAAACAAGAGTTGTCAGAAGACAACGCAGCTAGCCGGAAAGGGCTAATCGGATATGCAAACAATCTTTACTAAATATTAAAGATTAAATGCAGACTTAAACTTATTTGACAGAGTATTACCTGACTGATGTCTGAAGAATGTCAAAACTGAGGGCTGGGATATATACATGTACCATTGAAATATCTTCCCTTAGGTTGGTGTGGACAAAATATGAAAGCTGTATCTTACATGCTGAATCCCTTAGGTTGGTGTGGACGAAATATGAAAGCTATATCTTACATACTTCAGCAGTTATGTACTTTTCAAAACTTAAAGACAGCTGTTAATGACAAAGTATGACTTGACCTTGATCTGGGCAAAAGGTCAAACTAGGAAGGGATTTGCATTATTGAAAGGTCTTACCCTAAGGTAGGTGTCAGCCAAATATTAAAGCGGTATCTTGAATACTTCAGCAGTTACGAACACGTTTCAAAACTTAAACGCAGAGCTCAAACATAGGTTTAAATGACAAAGTAGGACCCCTGACCTTGACCTAGGCAGAAGGTCAAACTGAGGAAGGGATGTGTTATATTGAAAGGTCTAACCCTAATGTTAGTGTGGGTTAAATATTAAAGCGGTATCTTGAATACTTCAGCAGTAACAAACACTTTTCAAAACTTAAACGCAGAACTCGAACATGGGTTTAAATGACAAAATATGACCTGCCCTTGACCTAGGCAGAAGGTCAAACTGAGGACAGGGTGTGTGCTATTAAAAGGTCTTACCCTAAGGTAGTTGTGGGCCAAATGTTAAAGCAATATCTTGAATACTTCAGCAGTTACAAACACTTAACAAAACTTAAACGAGAACTCCAACATGGGTTTAAATGACAAAGTATGACCTGACCTTGACCCAGGCAGAGGGTCAAACTGAAGGGGTGTGTGCTATTAAAAGATCTTACCCTTATGTTGGTGTGGGCCAAATATTAAAGGGGTATCTTGAATACTTCAGCAGTTACAAACACTTTTCAAAACTTAAATGCAGAACTCCAACATGGGTTTAAATAACAAAGTATGACCTGACCTTCACCTAGGCAGAAGGTTAAACTGAGAAAGGAGTGTGTGCTATTGAAAGGTCTAACCCTAAGGGTGGTGTGGGTCAAATATTAAAGCTCTAACTTGAATACTTCAGCAGTTACAAACACTTTTCAAAACAAACGCAAAACTTAAACATGGGTGTAAATGACAAAGTAAGAACTGACCTTGACCTACATAAATGGTCTAACTCGGGAACGGGGGTATATGTTATTGAAAGGTCTTACCCTAAGGTAGGTGTAGGCCAAATATGAAAGCAGTACCTTAAATAATTAAAAAAACTATGCACACCTTTGAAAACTTAAACATTATGCTAACGCGGACGCAGATGCCGACAGACTCCGACACCAACGACTGGGTGACAACACAAGCTCTCCGAGGACATAGTCCCAGCGAGCTAACAAGTTGAAATTAGCTTTAAAAACTGAAAACTTTGCTTAAATACAACTGACTCTCATTATCTCAACCACTGATAACTAAAACTATTGTTTAAGTCAAACCAAATGTTGGATAGTGTTGCTTTAGTTCAGTTTTATGTTCTTTACATTTAAACTCGTTACTTCAAACTACTGTTAGCTGAAACAGAAAATTCTGGTCCCTTGGAGTTTGAGAAAACAAGAGTCCATTATTTCCCTATGCCTCTACATATCCTATCCATCACATGCTCCTTTAAGCACACAGTCAAGTAATTTAGTAGCTTTTAGATTACAGCCAGTGTACTTTTATCTCATCTGAATTGCCTCAACAAGTCAAGGCAATTAAAGTGAGTACCCACATAGGCTTTTATAAAGAAAATCAGAAAACAATATCGCATAAACATCACAAAATATGCTCCTCATGAAGTCCTCTGCTTATCTTTCTTTAAAGTGTGCCCTTATTAGGTCAATATTTATGTTTTTCCATTATTTTTTAAAAACCTAAGCGCACAGTGTGGTAATCAGTTTGAATACTGTACCCCTATTTTAACCCTTCTCTTGCTGAACATGATATGTCATGTCTTAGCAAACAGTGTAGATCCAGATCAGTTGGCTTCTTAAGAAGCCAACTGATCTGGATCTGCACTGTTTTTCAGTATGTGAATATGTATCAACAACTTGGATCAAGTAATCTGTGTGGCTGGAAATTAGAAGTGGGTGTGGCATCTTAATTTATTCAGCATAAGAAGGGTTAACATTATATTATTGAGGAATATGAGGGTATACATTACACAGACATATTAACTCTTAAAGCGCCAAGTAAACTGGTAACAGATGACATTCTATTTTTTTTTTTTTTTTTTAATTTTTCATAGAAAATACATTTCATGCATTTTGTCTGCTTGGAAATGTCAAGAATTATTTTCTATGTAAAATAAAAAAAAATATATATTAAAAGTGTTGTCTGCTACAGCTATGATGGGTGCTTTAGTTTAAACATATTTTATTCCTATAAATTTACATACAGCAATACAAAACGTATGATTATTATCAGTATCATATTTATACAAAAGGGATTCAGAAGAAAGTCAAATGACCTTTAAAATCTGTGTCCCAGACTTATTTAAATCTGGAAGATATTTCATATGAAATGTCAAAACTTGTTTTCTACGGAAAAATAAATAAAATAAAATTAAGAGTGTTGTCTACAGTTGGGATTGGTGCTGTAACATGACAAACCTGCAGTATGGGCACAAGGTGTGTTTTGGAAAACTTGTCTTCCCATTTCTCACGGCCTTTCTTTGTCATTAGTTTACTCATTTCTTCACCAATGTGGGCTCCTGAAACAAAGAGTATCTAAGCTCCAGAAAAGGATTTCCAGATAATATTTTCTTATTTCTGCATGAAAACATTACGAAAACATGCCTATTCAACTATACTGAAAATTTTACCACCCAAAAATGATAATTTTCAGATAAAAATTCTGATATTCTTCATATTTCTGCTCAAAACATAATTTGTCGGTACTCATTAGAACTGCCTCAGTGAGGCAGTCCTAACAAGTACCCACAATCTATGTTTTTGAGCAGAGATAAGAAAAATAATGTATACCCCTGTAAACCCCAGTTTCACATTAAAGTTGGGTTTAAGGGGATCAAAATTATATAGGCATTTTTCCGTGATGATATATATTTTTTTTTGTACTCATTAGAATTGACTAGCTAAGGAACATCTAAGCAGTACCCATAATATGCTTTCCTACAGAAACAGGAAAAAAAATATTGATACATTTTGAATGGAAAAAGGTGCCTTAACTAGAGCTATTAATATGGTACCATATTTTCCCATAAATATTCCCAAAGACAGGTCTGAATAAACAGTGCAGACCAAGCTCAGACACCACATAATGTGGCATCTGATCAGGGTTTACACTGTTTGTTATCTATTCATCTAGCAGTTATAGACACATCAACAAGTAGTAAAATCGATTTCTTCAAATTTCGGAACAAGTATGAGTTCAAAAGATGCCAACTACCATTGATGTCAGAACTTTCAAAAGCAACTGCACAAGTATTGACTTTACAAAGTTTCACTTTAACCCTCGTTTGGATTCCTAATTACATAAAAACCTCTCTATTAACATTATTACTGGGATCCAAAGCAAAAACCATGTTAGCTGAACAACCGTCATGTAGCGAAACAAAAATGATTAGATTATATAGAAAAACGACCATAATTGGTGTATATCCTGTTGTTATATTTATACATGGTCATTTGCACAGTCTGATCATTGCTGTGTATCCTGTTGTTATTGCCATACATGGTCATTTCTGTAGTCTGATCAAAATCTTCACTTGTGCATTTTGGATAGCCAAAGATGCAACAACAAAGACTCCAATCAGACTGTTGTGGCTCAAATACTACCCGAGTTGTGTGTTATCATCATATTACAGACCTACAGATTTAATCTGGGTTGTGTGTCATCATCATATTACTGATTTGTATATATTACCTGGGTTGTGTGTGTTATCATCATATTATTGATCTGTTGTGATTAGTGTTGTGTGTTATCATCATATTGTTACTGATCTATAAATATTACCTGGGCTATGTATTATTATCATATGACTGACATATAATTGACCTATAAATTTACCTGGGTTGTGTGTGTTATAATCATATTACTAACCTATAAATATTACCTGGGCTGTGTGTCATCATCATATTACTGCCCAATAAATATTGCCTGGGTTGTGTGTTATCATATTTTTTACCTGTGAATATTACCTGGGTTGTGTGTTATCATCATATTATTGACCTGTAAATTTACCTAGTTGTGTGATACCATAACATTATTGGCTTGTAAATATTACTTGGGCTGTGCATTATCATCATATTATTGACTTGTAAATAATACCTGGCCTGTGTGTTATCATCATATTACTGACCTGTAAATACTATCTGGGCTGTATGTTATCATCATATTACGGATTTATAAATATTACCTAGGCTGTTTGTTATCATTATATTATTGACCAATAAATTGCCTGGGCTGTGTGTTATCATATTTTTTACTTGTAGATATTATCTGAGTTGTGTGTTATTAGCATATTACTGACCTGTAAATGTTATGCTGTATGTAATCATCATATTATTGACCAATAATATTACCTAGGCTGTGTGTTATAACATTTTTTAGCTGTAGATATTACCTGGGTTATGTGTTATCATCATATTATTGGCCTATAAACATTACCTGGGCTGTGTGTTATCATCATATTATACACTTGTAAATATTACTTGCATATATCATATTATTGACTAGTAAATAATACCTGGGCTGTGTGTTATCGTCATATTATTGACCTGTAAATATTACCTGGGCTCTGTGTTATACACATTATTGACAATTTAGTCTCTGAATATGATATCCACTGGAGAATACCAATACTGACCAAGGCAATATCTGAGATAAATATTGGTAGTCTCCAGTGGATATCACATCATATTCAAGGACTCAGTATTCAACAACTGTTACATATATATAACCAATGAACAGACTGATAAAGAATTTCATATTTCATGACTATAATTAATCCAAATAAAAAAAGAATCAATGGTAACGGGAAGGTGATGCTGGATCCCAGCTTTATAGCCTAATCAGATAGAAAGCACAATGGCAAACAGAAACCAATCAATGATGGTTTCCCAAAATACATTCCTTCAGTTGATGTTCAATGGGAAAAACTCATGAGCCAGTGAACATCAGAAATATTCACTTGGCTGAAAACAGCTCTCAGCAAATGAAAGTCTATTTTTAGGTTATATAATAACATCATATTATTGACCTGTAAATATTACCTGGGCTGTTTGATATCATCATATTATTGACTTGTAAATATTATCTGGGCTATGCATAATCATCATATTACTGTCCTGTAACTATTACCTCGACTATGTATTATCATCATATTACTGACCTGTAAATATTACCTGATGCTATCATCATATTTTTGACTTGTAAATATTATCTGGACTGTGTGTTATCATCATATTATTGACTAAAAAAATATTACCTGGGCTGTCTGTTATCATTATATTATTGTAAATATTACCTGGACTGTGTGCTATCATTATATTATTGACCTATAAATAATACCTGAGTTGTATCTTATCATTGTCTTAAACCCCCGGTGGTTTATTCTACTGACCGTTTTAAGGTGGTAATCCCTGTGTTAGTCTTACTTTTTGTTGCTTTGTGGTTTATTCTACGAGGGATTTGTTTTAAGTTTTAGCTGTTGTTATTTTGTTCTTGTGTTTTTCAGTCCTTTGAGCATTGCAATAACCTCATTTGGGGAAGAAAGAGCTAATCTTAGTGCTTTTCGTATGTTTGTTCCATTTGCGCTTGTTTGGTTTTGTCTGTTTCCTCTTCCTCTTGATGTCTGGAAAGGGCTGTGGCTTGTAACTGTGACACTCCCTGGACTTTTCTCTTACCTTTTCTGTAAATAATACCTAGGCTGTGTGTTATCATCATATTATTGACCTATAAATAATATCTGGGATGTGTATTTTTTACCTATAAATATTACCTAGGTTTGGTGTTATCATCATATTAGTGACTGGTGAATATTACCTGTGTTGTGTGTTACATTATTGACCTGTAAATATTACCTGCTTTCTTTGTTATCATCATATTATTAACCTATAGATAATATTTGGGTTGTGTGGTTTTCATCAAATTACTGATCTATAAATATTACTTGTGTTGTGTGTTATCATATTATTGTCCTATCAATATTACCTGCTTTCTTTGTTATCATCATATTATTGACCTATAGATAAAAGTTGGGTTGTGGGTTTTCATCATATTATTGATCTATAAATATTACCTGGGTTGTGTGTTATCATCATATTATTGATGATGGAATGTATAAGGATGAAGACATCATCAATGCTACAACCAAGGACTCTCCGCAAGTTGTCAAGATCTGCCTCTATATGGTCCCAGAGGAACTGAGGAATACTGTGTGCTTCCATCATTGGTTTTATCAGCCCAGCAACAGCCTGAGAAAATATAATATGAATCAAGAAATGTAGGTGATCCAAGTTATGCAAAGGTGAATCCAGGCCCCGTGGTAATAAAACGTTTTTCATGCTCAACTCAGCTGAGCATGAAATTTTCTCTGCTAATAAATATGAAAAAACCAACAATAGTTGCCATTTTCATATCTATCAGCAGAGAAATTTTCATAGCTTTGTTGGCATTTTCTTATCTATTAGAAGAGAAATTTTCATGCTCAGCTACGTTTAGCAAGAAAGAATTTGCAACTATTAGTAATTTGAGATTTATTAACAGGACAAATTATATGCTCAGCTGAGTTGAGCATGAAAAAAGTGTTATAATCTCGGGGCCGGAACTTTCTTAATTACATGTACATTGAGATGCCTATGTGAAATGTAAACTTCTTTACCAAAACGCCAGACCCAGCTCCTGACAAGAGGAATTTTCAACAAAAAATATTTACTTTTTTTCTTATTTCACCACAAAAGCCAAAATCCTATGTTTTGGGTACTCATTAGAAGCAATCATTAATCTTTCATCATGGAAACATACCTATATAATTTTGACCCCATTAAACCCCACTTTTATAAAGTAAAACTTGGGGTTACAGGGGTATATATCATTTTTCTTGTTTCTGCTCAAAAACATAGATTGTTGGTACTCATTAGAAGCACCTCGCCAAGGCAGTTCTAATGTGCATTAGAACTGCCTCACTGAGGCAGCTCTAATGGGTACCCACAATCTATGTTTGAGCAGAAATATGAAAAATATCAGAATTTTTACCTGAAAACCTTCAGTTTTTGGTGGTGAAATTTTCAATATATTTGAATAGGCCTGTTTACGTAATGTCAAAATTGTGATACTATACTGCCAATTTATGAAATTCCTGCAATGGCATGACCAAGCTGCCTATGTATTCATGTGATTCAAGTCTCTCCACACACAGATTCTTCTCTCTTTGACCAGATACTACCATACTAGCCACTTTTCAACCAAATTCTTGGATAAAATAATGAAAGAAAATAATAGCAATATTACCTGCTACAATTCCAGCAGACCACTGTATTATTTTTTTTTCTTATTTATTTATTTCTTGTTTAAATGAAAAATCAAACTTTATTTTCTGTGAAAAATAAGAAAAATTATCATGAATTTATCAACTGCTGATTAGCGTACAGTGCTAAATGTAAAAATTTTGCAGTGTATACTAATCAGCAGATGATTGATTAGCACAGGAGAGAATTCACATCCAATGGCTCGAACAACGATGGCTCGTTTACCATGGCTTATTCGAACTCATTTTTGAGTCCCTACGGATTTTTTCCGATAGCTGAAGAAAACAAATATTGAGGGAAATTTTCTTATTTTATTACAAAATGGTATGTTGGATGTACTCATTAGAATCACCTCACTGAGGCAATTCTAATGAGTACACACAACATACCATTATTTTATTGAAGCTTGAAAACATTTCCATAAATTATCACCATTTGCTTTCTGGCCTGGAGCCATAATTAAATCCCATTGGCTCGAACTACCCATCTCTCCAACAAATTTCCTTGGTCCCAAAGATGTTCGAGCCATTGAAGTTTGACTGTAAAATGTCAAATCCTGTTATCTAGGATAAATAAGAAGAAATATTATCAATCAACTATTGCTAAGGTGCACAACCCACTTCATACTTGCCTGGGCCTCTACTTAGCCTCAGGCTTTTGCAGATTCCTTTGGCTAAACCTTATCAATATTAATGTGTATACATTTTATCAAAATATTCTATATTGGCTATTTCTTCATTTTGGCCTCAGCATTGCCTCGGTCAGTGAAAAATTGGCATTTGGCAAGTGTAGAATGGATAAAGGTAAAATAAGAAAAATACATGTATCATCAATCTGTCATCAGCTGTATTTGTGCATGGGTCGGTAAAGGTTAACTACATATCCACAGTCTAATTTGGAGTAGAAATCTGGGCCCAGCTGTTCAAAACTAACGATGTCATTAGTTAATGTATTGTTAAAACTTCGATCATTAGATATGGTATATACCCTAATATTTTTGCTGAAAAAATGTGAGTATTTTTTTTTTGCTACTCACATTTTTTTCAGCAAAAATACCTGTGAGTTTGGTATTGTACTTACTAGAACAGTTAACATTTTGACCACTAAAGAGCTCATTCAGCTAATGATGCTTTGAAGAACTGGGCCCTGGTTTTTTACCTGTGGACCATTTGCTGCTGCCAAATACATGGACATGTGGGTTAGCAGACGAAGACAGCTACAGTGTACTGGTGATAATAATCTCTCCTGTACGGGACCTTGACCTCTGACCTCTGCACGGCCAAGAATGTGACCTGTCTCAGTTCTGTCCACTCTGAAAAAAAGCATTGCACAGCTGTTATAACATACAGTCATAGCTCCAGATAAAAAGAGGTACATGTATATAGATAATATTTTTCTTATTTCCCCACAAAAACATATGTTGTTGGTACTCATTAGAAGTGTCCTACTGAGGCACTTCTAATGAGTACCATAACATATGTTCTTGTGGAGAAATAAGAAAAACATCAATACCCTTTGCTTGGAAAAGGTGCCTTATCTGGAGCTATGATAGGCCAAAGCTTTTTGATAAACTTAACATAGAGAATAAGTGCTATTCTGGGAGACATCCAGCACCTCATCACAGCTCCAGATGTCAGCAAAGGCAGATTCAAAGGGGATTCAGGAGGTTCGGTTGAACCCCTCCTTTGACTCAAAATTTCATTTTCATGGGAAATGTTGGATAAATTTGGAATATTGTATTTACCCTAAATATTCACACCTTGTTCTATATACTTCTCACCAACAAGTCAATTTTACTGCCTGTGCATGTGTGTAAAATCGCTGAATAAGTGGTGAACAGTGTAGACCCAGATCAAGCCACATTCTGCAACATCTGATCTTGCTCTACACTATTTGCCAAGGTTTGTCTGTCTGAACACATATTTAAGTATGGTAATTTTATCAAATCAACCCCCTCAGAAATCATCCTTGTGAGGGTATCCGGGTAAATATTTGTCTTATTTCTTTAAGAACAGATATGTAATGGGTACTCATTTGAAGTGCCTTGGTGAAGCCACTCTCAGCTCTGCCACAGAGGTACCAGGCAGCCCACTTGTTTTTCTGGTCCTCATGGGCATGGACTGGGATAACTGTAATTATTAATTTTGTTATATGTTACATAAATTTTCAAAATTGCAAATAATAAAACCACAACAGCATTGCTTATACAGCATACATTCTGTGTGAGGGAGGTTGTGGGTTTAACATGACAATTTTATACAGAAGACGTCATTATAGTCTGATTCAGAGCAGTTTTCTACACATACAGGCGCTGTACCTACAGTCTCTCTATATATACCGTATTCAACCTAATTACCGCACATACTCCTATTAGCGCACAGTCATAGTCTTCAGATTACAGCCACTGTAATTTTTGTCTACTTCTTTATAAAGGCATATCTTGTGGGTACTCATTTGAATTGCATGGACTTGTCGATGCAATTCAAATGAGTACCCACAACATATGCCTTTATGAAGAAAATCAGGAAAGAAAATCACATAAGCAGCATCAAATAAGTCTGTTTCTGATCTTTTTTTTTATAGTGTACTCTAAGTAGGTCGATATATATTTTAACACAACTGAGTGTTCCAAGTAATTTTGAAAAACCTAAGCGCACAGTGCAGTAATTAGGTTGATTATGGTATTATTGTTTTCTCATTACGAAAACAAACCTATATAATTTTGACCCCCTTAAACCTCACTTTTATATAGTAAAAATGGGGTTTACAGGGGTATACATTATCTTTCTGCTCAAAAACAGATTGTGGGTACTCGCTAGAACTGCCTTGGTGAGGTGGTTCTAAAGAGTACCCACAATCTATGTTTCAAAATTATATAGGTATGTTTTGGTGATGACAATAAAAGCTGTTGGAGGCCTGATAGCTTATCTGAATCATATTTTGCCTCTAAAAACTTTAACATATTTATTTCTTAGTTCATGCCCTTGATTTCATGGGTCAGGATGGTGCAGCATAGACCTTCAGACCAGTATCTAACATCAGGGAAAGTATGAACTAATTCTATCCAGAGGTTTAGGGGATAGTCTTTCAAAACTTCAACCAAACTAGAAATGTGTCCACAGTACACGGATGCCCTCGCCCCGACCCTAGGCCGGCCCAGGGGCATGACCCTGGGGCAATGGTATCATACATTAAAAGGTCTTGATGTAGGTAAGTGTCATACAAAGTTTCAACTTTCTAGCCCAAAAGGTATAAAAGTTATTAGCTGCAAGAAAAATGCAGACGTAATTTCGCACCTAAACTTGCAGGTAAACATGAACCTGGTTACGAACGTGACATACGCACGTAAGCACGTACGGACGTAACATCACGGTGAAACACTATATGCCCCACTCCTGCTAAGGCAGGTGGGGGCATAAAAACTTGAACCAATACGGACACCATGGTAACTGCTTAACCTTTCTCATGCTGAATAAATTAAGATGCCACACCCACTTCTAATTTCCAGCCAATTAGATTACTTGATCTTTGATAGAAATTCACATATTTAATGACATACAGTGCAGATCCAGATCAGTTTGCTTCTACAGAAGCCAACTGATCTATATCTACACTGTTTGCTAAGACAGGGCATGTCGTGTTCAGTAAGAGAAGGGTTAAGCCCTTCCTAGACTGTATAGGCAAGCTAAAAAAGGTATACTCCCTTCCTACTTTATTGCCAGGCCTACTTTATTGCAGGATTTGCATATCTCTTAATTTATCATCTGCTATGCCACCTATCGGTTGTTTATATTAGTTTCATTTCAGGACATCAAACTACCGAGTGCAAAAGAAAAAAAAATGGACAAATATCCAGGATATTGGTGTATAAAATTCTATTTATATTAAAGTTGTGTAGAACTTACTTTTGTGCAGCTTCTGTATACCCATCTGCCCTTAAAAGTCCATATAAATTTCTTTTTAAGTCATTGTTTTTATTTTTTTACACTGGGAACAGACGACAGTGTCTAAAAGTTGTCGCTCTTACTGAATATATGGAAAGTTCGTCTTAGCATCTCAAACTAAGGGAACCAATTAACAATATTGCAATTTGTATAGAGGAATTCATCCCAGCTTAGATTCTCAATTTGAATGGTCGTCTTACTCAGTTTGACGTTGTGTTTTGGTAATTTTTTCTCAAACCGGCTAAGTGTGATGTTTGTTCTTCAGTTTTGTTCTAAAGTTAAAGTTATAAGGAAGTGTGATGGATTTATGTGTCCCCATTGGAAATGAAATTCACAGAAAACCTGTCTTTCTGTGAAGAATCTTGTAGATAGCAACTTGTTGCTTTTGTGTTACGATTACCAAAGTTTTAAAGTTACGACTGAAATTCCAAAGTCGGCGTTCAGTGGCACAATGGTTTCTAAATACTTATGAAGATTTTTCAATCAAATGGCTGCCAATTACTAAAATCAATTTCAATTTAAGTGAACCCCGCGATAAAGAAAGGCGGTCCAGTGACGTCACTATAACTCACATGGCGGACAAAAACAATGTGTCTGAAAAATCTGACAGGCCGATTTGAAATATGTTTTATTTAGGATTATTTAGAAAGGATTGAACTACATACAAAAATGATTTGATGAAAGGTACAAAGTCTTATTCTTCTCTTAATTTTTCTACAAGTCGTAAGGGGCGTGATAAAGTAGGACGCCGGGCTAAATAAGACTATAGTTGCTCTTGGTACAGCACTTAAAAAGTTGAGCTAAGATTGGCAGTCCAATGTCAAGATAATGTGACTGGGGAGTGTTTCTTTGTTGTTTTTTTTGTCTGAGTTGAGGTTTTATGGCCCAGTCAACCCTGTAGAGTCATGTAGATTATGATCAGTTTACCTAACCACACTTTTCCTGGGCAGGTTTAGTCCTGTAAGTGGTTAACCAGTACTTGTGTACATTCTTTTGCCAGAAATAGACAACCACCCTTCTTGAATCAGCGGAAGGGAGAGAATGACCACAGAAAATATTTAATGATCAATCTCCATGAAAGAATGTTGCCAGACCCAGTGGGAATCAAACCCACAACCACCTGATCACCAGTCGGATATGTGTCTGACTGAGCTACTGAAGCCAGGGACTGGAAAGTGTGTATTTTATTGAGGTAGTACTTTAACATTACCAGTTACTGTACAGAACAACTAGCCTGAACTCATGCTTGTCTATCACACACAAAACTGCAACATAAATCTTTAACATTTGTAGCCTCTGACAACAATAATAAGGACTACTATTATGGTGAACAGCAAACAGTGACTACCAGCATAGGTCTAGATAAGAGTGAGTATCAGGTAAATAGTTTTCTTATTACTCGACAAAAACATATGTTTTGGGTACTCATTAGAAGCACCTCAGCGAGGCACTTCTAATGAGTACCACAACATATGTTTTCGTTGAGAAATAAAAAAAAATATAGATACATTTTGGTGGAAAAAAAAAGTGCCTTATCAAGAGCTATGTACCAGTATTGATTTTTAAGGTGTTAAACTGGAATCTCTTTATAAGATGGTTCATCATAAGATGGTTTCAGATATAACGAGGGTTGAGCGCAAGACTAGCGTAAGTCAGACGGTTGTTTTTCCCCAAACCTAATCTCCTCACCATGAAGGCGTTATGAAGATTACAACATTTCTTTCCGTAAACAATGAAAATTTAGGTGCCATTGCTCGTATGAGCAATGGCACCTAAATTTGCATTGTTTACAAAGGGGTCCAAGTTGCCCCTAAACAAGGGTTTCAAAAATATGTTTGAGTTACTATAGTCTTGCGCTCAACCCTCGATTATTAAGTCAGTTTAAAGGTTGACCCAAAAAGTGTTGTGTCGAAACAAAAATGTATAAATTATATAGAGCAAGAAAAACACCTTATGCCATTATGGATGGGTTTTTCAAAAAGGTTAACCAAAAGGTAAACCTCAGACGACGCTGCCCCCTCCCCCACTGCCGGCAAGCCAAAACATCACTATTTTAAAGGACAGATTTTATGAAAAACCCATCCAAAAATGACCATTATGACCATATATGGTCATTTTTTCTATATAATCTATACATTTTTGTTTACATACAACAAAGCTGTTTAGCTAACATGCTTTTTGCTTTGGATCCCGGTTTTAAAGAGGCTGCGGTGTAAATGATACACTTTCAGGGGAGGCAATGCTATTAAAATTTAAGCTACATACTGGAAAGGGGTCTACTCTTAAAGGGAAGAATTTGCTCCTCATAGGAGCAAATTCTTTCCTTTTAAGGTAGACCTTTCCAGAGGACTTAGTAAGCAGGAAAGCAAATAGGCAATCACAAAAGTTGTCTCTCCTAGAGCTAAAAGTTAACACATTTACTCTAAGTATTTAGACATAGCAAGTCCCATACAAAGCTGGGCCCATTTGTTCAAAACTAACTATGTCATTAGTTAACGTATTGTTAAAAGTTTGATCATTAAGTATGGCATATAGGCTAATATTTTTTTGCTGAAAAAATGTGAGCAGCTTTTGCATTTGCAATTAGATATTGTTTTTACTAGAACAGTTAACAGTTTGACCACTAATGAGCTCGTTAAGCTAACAGTGCTTTGAACAACAGGGCCCTGGTCTTGAACAGGTCCAATTTACTATCTGCAGATGTACCGGAAAACTGTTGCATTTTTATTCTGATCTAGGTCTACACCATTTGCACAGGCCTGTCTGTGCTAATACTTAAAATGCTATTATTGCCAAAGTTTTATGATTATCTGTCTGAGTACATGGGTTTCTATCCTTTTAAACTGGTCCAATTCCATACCCTACACGTATTAAAAATTACATTCTTGCCTCCCAGATAAAGAAATACAAAATTTTCACCAGAGAAAGAAGTTCTTACTCTACCCACCCTATCTTACCAGGGTTGAGCAGAAAAAGAAAAAAGTATGCATGGTCATTAATGGGCAGTTTGTATACGACATGACATAACTCTGCTGTCAACCCGAAGCCATCAAAGCATGACAAATGACATCAACTTTAAAGATGGCAGACATCAACTTCATTGTGCACTGAAGGGAGTGCTGCCTTTAAATGGAAAGAAGATCAATAAATACTGGCAATTGAAAGACATGCAAGAAAAAGAATCTTATCATGAGTGTTTGGAGCATTTAGAAAATTCCGTCCATCAGGATCAGCAAAACCTCATGATGCCAGATGGTGGATTTTTTTTCTACATGCACCAAACACCCACAGAAGATTCTTGTATGAATCCACAACACTAACAACTGACCCAGCATCTAGAATATTTCCTGGTTGAAGTCTATACCCAGTACCTCCTATGTCAGCCCCGCACTTGCATTTACCCAATGTAGCAGGTTGACCACACTGATAAAAGCAAAGAAATACTTATGGGAAAAAAGCACTTATTACGAAGTGTAACATACCCTCCATCCTATTAAAGAGTCAGGAGAAACTAACCATTTATGGTATGGGAGACATAATGGGGACTGGGTGCATTTGGTAAAAGTTTGGCCATTTGTTACAAGGGAGACAACTTTTGAGACTTCCTGTTTGCTTTCATGTACATCAAGCCCCTTCTTAAAAGGTCTACTTTACAAGGAAAGAATTAGCTCCAGGGAGCAAATTCTTTCAATTTACAGTAGACCCCTTTCAGCAGGGAGAAAAAACAATTTTGAAAGAGTTTTCTCCCTTGAAATCATATCCTTCCCCTTATATAAGCTATGAAAGGGAGATGACTAATTGGATTAAAGGACAGCAGTTTACAGAAAAAGTTTCTCCTTTGAACAATTTGCTATCTCCCAGACAAAAAATGACATAAATTATGCTAGTTTCTCATAAAATTATTATCTTATCTGGAACTATGCTAAAACACGCAATAGCAAAGAAACCTCTGTCTTACCCCGTGTCTAACATATTGCCTTTTAGGAGTACATGGTCACTACCTCCTATATCAGAACCACACTTGCATCTTGAAACCTGAGATGGTCTGCCACACTGACAAGAAGAAGCATGAACAATGAATCTAGCATTCAAATAATTGCTGCACATACCCCTATAGGTGCAGAGTCATGCAATTCTGTAGTCTTCAGATTACAGCCCATATACTTTTATCTACTTCTTCAAAAAGTCCATGTTGTCTGTACTCATTAAATTGCCTCAGCAAGTTGAGGCAATTAAACTGAGTACCAACAAAATGTTTTTTAAAGAAAATCAAAAAAAAATAATAATAATAATAATAATGCATAAGCAGCATTAAATAATCCTCTACTGATTTTTCTTTAAAGTACGGACTTATTAGGTGGATATTTTACTTCGAGTTTTTCCAGTGATTCTGAAAAAAAAAGGAAGTGCACATTGCAGTAATTATGTCAAATATGGTAATCTGTGGCATAGTACTAAGCCATAAGTGAAATCCCAGGTTTTCACATATTTGTTATTGTAGGACAGCTTCACTCACCTGACTTGCACTTTGCCTCTAAAAACTTTGAGCAATTTTTTTTTTCTAAGTCCAGGTCAATAATGTGGGTAGGGATAGTACTGAAAAGAACATCAGACCAGTATCTAACATCAGCACAAGTATAAACTACTTCCAGCCAGCTTCAGGAGATATAGCCTTTTAAAAACATTAACCAATAAAAAAAAAAAATATTTAACGAAATATCCTGGCATTTTCATGTTGTGGGCAAACATCTCTACCAAAAATTGATGAAATCTGCCAATGAGCAATCCCAAACTAGATCTCCACAATATCAATGCACATATCAAATTTGTTGAAAATTCATTGATATTTACTCCAGTTATTGTCCTGACACTAAAATATGGATATACTTCAGACAGATAACTGTCAAAACGGACAAAATTTACCCATTAGCAATCCCAAACCAGATCTCTACAATATCAATGCACATACCAAGTTTGGTGAAAATCCATTCACATTAGCTCAAGTTATTGTCCAGAATTGAAAATACAGACAGATGTGACAGGCAGAGAGCTAGATGGACCGGCACACAAACAACCAATATGATACCATAATACCATGTCACTACTGTGTGGCGAGGTATAAAAACTTTAATGCTGATGCCCATGCAGTCATGACTGCTGTAGCTTTACCTGTACTTTTGTACACAAAATCGAGCAAGAATTCTACTGATGGCAGTGTCACACCATTCCGGAGGGTCTGCCTGTCCTGTAGTCTTATAATGAAGGTACATTTAATGTTCTAAAATTTCTAACATATTGAGTCCTTGCCACATGACTACAAAAATTTAAACAAGTTCATTTGACTACCTGTTGTTGTATTTTAAATACAACAGAACATATTCAAACAGGGTAGACCCTGATCAGCTGCTCTGAGGTAGAGGTTATGCTTCACTGTATGGATTTTACAAGGGTAGGTATATGGCATTTACTTTAAGTATTCAGACAGGTAGGTCTCAGCAAACAGTGTTTGCTCAGATCTACCTGTCTGAATACTAAGGTAAATATGGTAAACCTAATCCCTGTAGAACCTACTTATATAGTAAAGCATACCCTCCGACTGAACTGTGCAAACCAATTTACTGTGCTTTTGACATCACTTGAAAATGCACTTTTTGCTGGTCTTTCATTTTAAATGCATCAATTTATTTGTGATTGACAATCTGACAATTTTGTCATTGTAGTTTATGCAAAACTTTTATTCTATAATACTGCTTCATTATAGACAGATTGAACTCTTTTATTCCAATATAAGATAATACATGTGGTGTTTTTTGGGTTGTTGATGGGCAGCTGTGTAACATGTGTATTGTCTATGTGCTGGTGAAAACAGCAGTGGCTGGACTGGCACTGTTTGGTCAAGACACACTGTCATTCATGTGGTCAATACACAGGGAGTCAGCAGGTGTAGTCTAGCCAATTTCTTTGGATAAAGAGAAGCAAACATTAGTGCAATGCTTGAGAGCTCATCCAACCCATCATCCCCTGCAGCACTAGACTATTCATTTAATGCTGTTGTAGACAAGGTTGATATAATGTATATATTCTGTTCATATATACATAAATAATCTTGTTATTACACTGGGATTGTTCACTGAGACCAGTTTGCCCAAATGGCCTTCTTGACTCCCCACAAAAACTGGATTCACATTGTCTGAAATCTGAACACAATTTTGGCATCTATCTCTAAATTAACTTCATGTGTGGGATCAGACCACATTGCAGGACTGCTGTCTGTTATCAATCTGAGTGCCATATTATTGGGGGATTCGGAAGTCAAGCAACCTGACATTACTTAATCATTCACAAAGGTCAAATGAGTAGGAAAATGACAAATATTTGTATAATTTTTTTATGTATATAATAAACATAGAGCAGCCATATTCTTATGTTTTGTATAATATAACAGCAGGTCCACTTTGTCTTTTCTATTTCTGTGATTTGTTTGTTTGTTTGTGTTGTGGTTTTACGGCCCAGTCAACCCATTGGGGTCATGTCGAGCGCGGTCAGTTTACCTAACCACACGTTTACTGGGCAGGCTTAGTCCTCTAAGCGGTTAACCAGTATTGTGCACATTCTTTCGCCAGAAACTGACAACTGCCCTTCTTGAATCAGCGGAAGGGAGAGAATGACCGTAGAAAATATTTCATGATCAATCTCCACGAAAGAATGTTGCCGACCTCGGCGGGGGTTGAACCCGCGACCTCCTGGTCTCCAGTCGGACGGCGCATCCAACTGAGCCACCGAGGCCGGCTCTGTGATTTGTTCGCAAATATTTACATGGAAATTAAATTTATTGTCAGACTTACGCAATTTCTATAGTAAGCTAATGTTTTGGAAAAAAAATATTAGAAAAAAAAAAGTGTTTGCTTTTCTCCACTGACATTTATTTACTGATCTTTTATCACAACATTGTGAAAATTTCAGAACTTTTGAACAAGAACAACCTGTCGAAAACCTTCCTCCAAACTACCCATCTTGTAGACTTTTGTATAAACTGCAAATACTTTAACTATGAGGAAAAAATACGCAGTTTTTAAAACCAATGACTAGAACTGTACACTGGTAGACAGGACAAAAATTTTACACCATGGCAATACTTTGCTAGTTCTTCTGAGTAATATGCTAAGTCAAAAAATGACTCTGAAAGATCCTGAAAGCACAGCAGATCTGCATATACCCTAAGTGATAAGGTACAAACATGTGTACTTACATTTCCAATAACATAGGGATGACCATTCGGACAACCTGTGGTGAGATACAAGAACATTTTTATATGATATTTAGAAAATGTGATTAAAAATATTCATATTCATTTTAGCATTCCCTAATTCAGCAGACAAAAAATTAGTGATATTGTTCTTATTTTTAACAGAACACAGATTGACATTTCATACAAATTGCTTCCTAAGGAGTCAGTTTGCAGAAAATATCGAGCCCTATTTTCTCAAAAAACATTTCAAAATGTTGTCAGCAGTGTACATGAAAACCATATTGGACTATCGGACAGATCAGACAAAAATTTGTTTGGTCTGGTAAAATTTCTAAGAATTTCAAGTACATTTCAGTCATTTGTCTGACTGGTTTCAAACATTGTTTTTAAAGTCTTTAAGTACACTGTGTCTGATAAATAAAGGTATTCTGTTGTGGTTCATATACCTCAGGGCCCAGTTGTTCAAAGCTAACGACATCGTTAGTTAACAATTTGTTAAAATTTGCATCAAGTGATACACAAATATGCTGAAATTTTTTGCTGAAAAAATATGAGTAGCTTTTGCACTGCAAAAGCTACTCACATTTTTTCAGCAAAAAATATCAGAATATTATATATTGAATCCGCTAAAACAGTTAACAAAATGACCCTCAACGAGCTCGTTAAGCTAACGACGCTTTGAACAACTGGGCGCTGATTGTTAAAGTCTTAATAAATACATCTATGATTCAACTGTAAAAATCAAGTCAACAAGTCAGATGGCTCAATTAGTCAGCTTCAGTGGAGCTTAAACACATACACAAATGAGTCAGGGCATGAGAAAAGGATACTTATCACATAGGCCACCAGCAAGGGCTCAGGTGAGCCTGCACATAAGCACAGTCTCACCACAGCCTTTGCTGTTCAAAGACACACGTCTGTTGCCCAAATAGGGGACTGCTAATGCGCATTATAAGATCCACAAACTGGAAAACCATATGGTCCTTTTTTCATGTGCCAGCTTAAATTTCATCCAACCATTGGAAAGTTTCTCACCAAAAATAGTATGTCTCCTGATAAAAGCTCTGTATGCCAAAAATAAATATTGATAGACAGCACTTTGGAAAGTTTTTCTTGTTTTTCTCAGAAAACATGGCTTGGGACAATTCCAAATATCAATCCACATATTCTAGCAACAGGATATTTGTGAAACCAACGGGTGCTCCCCAAAGTAAGTAATCAAAAGCAACAAGAAATTGCAACAAAGTGGCCAAAGTCCCCACACACAGTATAAGACATTGAAAAGTTAAAGACTCCATATTCCTCAAAAATAGACATTTTATTATCTAAAAAAGGTTTAATAAATTGATATATGGTATTAACACAATCACAAAATGTAGCACATGACAGTCTGTAAAAATTTCAGTTAGTCTCTTGTTCCTGATCTGGATAATAATATATATATCATAATCGGATTTTTGATTAAAGTGCAGGTACAGGGGCAACATCCACATCAGTGGGCCCCCTTCCTGATAGCTGGCTTGCTGCACGCATGGCAGATCTCACACCAGATCTCCAGGTATGTCTATCATCAGGGTTGATAGCCGAGAGCTTCCACTCTCTGCAATCCCTCTCTGTCAGCTGCTTCCCTGTCATTTTGGGCCTCCCAGGCCCACGCTTTCCATCAACCTGTATGTCAAAGGCTGTCTTGATTGCACCACTGGAGCATTCCACATGTCCATACCATCGAAGTCTTCTCTTCTTCAGAATGAGGTCCAGATCCTCAATGCCAAGCCGCACAAGTAGATCATTGGACCTGGTGGCGACAATGTCTTGCGGCCTGACATTGCAGATCTGTCTGATCATTGCCCTGTCATTTCGCTGCAGACGCTGGAGGTTCGGCTTTGTCAATGGCCAAGTCTCGCTGGCATGGAGCATTGCACTCCGCACACAAGAGCTGTACACATGGCCACATGTTTTGAAAGAGAGGTGGCGTGAAGAGAGGACTGGTAGCAGATCCTTGAACTTCTTCCAGGCGGTTTTCACACATGATGTGGTTGAAAGTTCACAGCCACCTGCTGCTGAGAGCGTGTCTCCTAGGTAGCAAAAGGAAGCTACCACCTGAAGCTTGTCAGGTCCGACCTGGACTTCCTTCTGTGGTCTGCCATCCAAGGGGCGTGCCGTTCCCTGGCACCATGTACATCTATAGTCAGGGTCCTTTTTCAAGTGCTTGAGCCCACTGCATAAAAAATGAAATGACTTTTATAGTATCTCTAAATTAATGTTGCCAAAGTCCCCTGCAGCAATATAAGAAGTTGCAAACTTAAAGTCTGTTAGATTTCACTTCAAGATTGTTAAGACACATTGTCTCATCAAGTTTAGTACATGTATATGTGTGAAGTTTCAGGAAAGTATTCCATGAGGTTTAAGTGTTATAGCCCTGACATGAAGTGTGAATGAAGCATGGAATCATGAAAACACACAACATATGCCTTTGAGGAGAAATAAGAAAAAATATTACCTGGATACCCCTCTTATCTGGAGTTATACTAAGATTTATGTTCACACAAACCTTAGTGGTCTCAGGTTATCAGAATACTTACGGTATAAAACTGGGTTCTCACTTCCATCATTCCTACGAGCTGCAAGCAAAGCTTCCTTAATTTCTGCCAGATCATCTTGAGGCATCGTGGGAATAAATGACCTCTGGAAATGAACAGAGGGAGGATCTTACATATGAAATTATGAAGTGAACCTTTACAAGTTTCATTAATTTCATATGAAATGACCACTCATGTAAGATTGTGTTTATCATATGACTTTTGAGCTGTATTTTATTGCCTTAATTAGAAGCTGAATTGTTTTTCAACAGAAAACATGGTTAAGGATGACATGATGACATTAGGCACCAGTAAACATCACGAAAACATGCCTTTATAATGTTGACCCCCTTAAGCCCCTTTTATAAAATACTGGGGTTCACAGGGGTATATATTATTTTTCTCATTTCTGCTCAAAAAACATAGATTGTGGTACTCATTAGAACTGCCTCACTATGTTTTGAGCAGAATTATGAAAAATATCAGAGTTTTGTTACCTGAAAATTTTCAGTTTTTTTTGGAGGTAAAATTTTCTATGTATTTGAATAGGCGTGTTTTCATAATGCAAGTGTAATGTAATATGTGGTAATATTATTTTCATGACATAATGTTATCTACTGAATAATAGCTTCGTCAAATGGTAAAACGTGGTTTAACACTTAGCATGTCATGAAAAATTTCAGCAGACAACATTTTGAAATATTATTCTAGTTTTTCCCAGAAAAAAAAAAAATAGGTGTTGATGTTTCATACACACTGTTTCCATCTTTTAAAAGTAGTCCCTATGATAAAGGAAGAAAATGTATTATGTTAGGTTGTCTCTCTTTAAGGTGATCTCAAATTATCGCAAATATTTTTCCTTAAGCACATACATAGTATCCATAATAAGCATTACGCCTAAGATATATCTTGTCCTAGGGTACACTTGTATCATACTTTTTCAAAATCTCTTCAAGACAAAATTATGAGGTAGGCAAATGAGAGCTATTGCCGGAGTAGTGCCTTCTCTTGGCTTAGAGGACAGAACCCTTTCATTACGAAAACACGCCTATTCAAATAAATATATAGAAAATTTCACCTCCAAAAACTGAAAATTTTCAGATGAAAAAAAAAACTGATATTTTTCCTATTTCTGCTCAAAACATAGATTATGTGGTGAGGCGGTTCTAACGGGTACCCACAATCTATGTTTTTGAGCAGAAATAAGAAAAATAATGTATACCCCTGTAAACCCCAGTTTTATTACATAAAAGTGGGGTTTAAGGGGATCAAACTTATATATGATGATAATCAGCTGACACTGGGCTATGGTGTACATAATCTAAGGTTATGCTATGATATGATTATGTTTCAGATTTGGAAGGTTTCCGTCCAGAGGTAGCTCAGATATTAATGTTTAAGAAAAACCTTCATGAAACTGAATGTGACCTAATTTTTGACCCCTCAGACACACTCCAGGGTCTGACCCTGGGGTATGGTGTTAGGGAATCTAAAATTATGCTATGATATGATTATGTTCCAAATATGGAAGGTTTCTGTTCAGTGACTACTGAGATATTAATGTTAAAAGTTCTTTGTAATAAAACTTTAAAGTGAGTGTGATTTAATTTTTCACCCCTAAGACCCTCTCCAGGGTCTGACACCAGGGATGGTGTTATGGAATGGAAAGGGTTCTGTGCAGTGGTTGCTGAGATGTAAATATTCAAAAATCTTTTGTGTAAAACTTTAAAGCCAGTGTGACCTAATTTTTTAACCCTTAAACCCACTCCAGGGTCAAACTCTTAGGTATGGTATTACAGAATGTAAGCTTATGTAATGATATAACTATGTTCCAGATATGAAAGTATTCAAAAATCTTTGTTGTAAAACTTTTAAATGAGCTTGACCTAATTTTTGATCCCTAAGCCCAACCACAGGGCCTCATCCTGGGGTATGATGTTATTGAATAGAAGAATATGCTATTATATAATTATATATCAAATGTCAAAGGGTTCTGGCCAGTGGTTGAGATTTGAAAGTTTAAAAAAAAAATGTCATAAAACTTTTCAGTGAGTGTGACCTAATGTTTGACTCCTAAGACCCTCTCCTTGGTCTCACTCTGGGGAATGGTGTTACAGAATGTAAGGTTATGGTATGGTATGGTTTTATGGAAGGGTTTGGTTTGCCAAGTGGGCGCTGAGATATAAATGTTCAAAACACTTTATCGTAAAACTTTAAAGTAGGTGTGACCTAATATTTTACTCCCAAGACCTGCTCCAGGGTAAACTCTGAGGCATGGTGTTACAGAATGTAAGGTTATGCTATGATATAATTATGCTCCAAATCTGGAAGGGTTCTGTCCATTGGTTGCTGAGATATGAATGATCAAAAAACTTTGTCATAAAACTTTAAAGCTGAGACAATAATGTTTAAAAAAAAAAACAACTTTTCCGTAAAACTTTAAAGTGAGTTTGAAGTAATTTTTGACTCCTAAGCCCCACCCCAGGGCCTCCTCCTGGGGTATGATGTTACTGAATAGAAGTTCTATTATATGATTAACTTCCAAATATCAAAGGATTCTAGCCAGGGGTTGTTGAGATTTGAAGGTTTAAAAACCTTTAAAATGTGAGGCTCACACCGATGCTAATGATAGGGTGACAACAATAGCTCTCTGTACTTTTGTACAGGCGAGCTAAAAATGCTGATATTTGTTGAGCCAGTCAGTTAACCTACACACACTTTTCCTGGACAGGCTGTGTCCTCTAACCCCTTAACCCATTGTATACTGAATAGACTCTCCCACACTTTGTATTGGAAGAGTCCAATTTCAATTTTAGGTATGTCCAGCTATGAGATTTACATATTCCTAGAGAAAAATGGCTTATCTATTTACAAACAGTGGAGACTCTGATCAGATGCCGCATTATGCAGCATCTGATCTGGGTCTGCACTGTTTGCCAATTACCCTTTTACGGGTCTCCTGACTACAATGGGTTAACCAGTGGTTTGTGCACATACTAGAAATTGTCAATTATCCTTCATGAATCAGTGGAAAGGGGTGAATGACAGTAGAAATGATTTTGGATTTAGTAATCTATATGTACAAAAGTTAAGTGGCCGAGCTTGGATTTCAACTTGCAACTCCTGGATCTGCAGTCAGATGTGCTACCAAATTAACTATGGAGCCCAGCCTGAGCCTTAATTGGGGTGGCATAAAAAAGTTACAGTAAAATAATGCAAGTTCCATCAATAAAGACTATAAAAAACAATTTACTGACACAAGATTAACACATACCGCATACTGCTGTGGTTGTTTCATCAAGCCCAGCAATGGCTGCATGAGTGTATTATCCCCATCGAGGTGCTGCATCACAGACAGGAAGTGGACAAGCATGCTCTGAACTCCCTGAAGACGCAGGTCTTCATTTTCTCTTACTGTCAAATCTCTACAGTATGCTCCAAGTTGGTTTTGTAACAAAGCAAGCATCAAGTCCTGAAATGACATTAACTTCTACATGTCACTGTAGGAAAAATTAACATACTAATTTATCCTTCAGGGCCCAATTGGTCAAAGCATTGTTAGCTTAATGAGCTCGTTAGTGGTCAAAGTGTTAACTGTTCTAGGAAGTACAGTATCTAATTCACAGGTATTTTTGCTGGAAAAAAATGTGAGTAGCTTTTGCAAATGCAAAAGCTACTCACATTTTTCAACAAAAATATTAGCGTATATGCTAAATTTCATGATCAAAGTTTTAATGATAGGTAAACTAATGACATAATTAGTTTTGAACAACTGGGCCCAGAATGCAATTGCAGCAGGCCACATTCTCGTTTTTGTATTTTCAGAGACTATGAGAATCTGATCAAATTATAACTACATGTACCTAAAACAAACTAGAAATGTGTGTTTGTAAAACACTATGCCCATCCCAACAAAATGCCAATAACTGTCATAAAATTACTCCATTTCTTTTTTTTCTTTGTTTTTTTTTGAAAGCTTATAAGGTATTCTACTGCTCAGTATCAATGTCTGCCAAATATCAAAGCCCTAGCCCAAAATCTTTTCCGAGATGTCTTGTACACCAGGTAAAATGTGGTGAATGGAATAATGAACAAAACAAACAAAGCAAAAGCGATAGGTCCCCTAACCTTTTTAAAGTAGTTCATTTTTAACATAAAATGGTTTTCCTACCTTTTGTTTCCCCTCTCTTTTGTTACAATATTCCTGGATATGGCTCTTCACCTGTTCACAGAAAAAATGAACCATGCCATGAGAAAAGGAAACTTTGGGGAATACAGTAAAACTTCAATGCATCATGAAAACATTCCCATATAATATTGACCCCCTTAAACCCCACTTTTATATAGTAAAACATGGGTTTACAAGGGTATACTTTATTTTTTTTTATTTTGCTAAAAAACAAAGATTGTGGATACTCGTTAGAACTGCCTCATTGGGGCAGCTCTAACGAGTACCCACAATCTATGTTTTGAGCAGAATTTATCTGAAAATGTTCCTTTTTTGGTTGTAAAATTTTCAATATATTTGAATAGGTACGTTTTCGTAATGAACTTGAATACCTTTGCTGATTTGAACTCGTTTTTTAATCTCTAGGAAATTCTTCTAATTGCTCTTAAAAACAAACATTTAGGAATATTTTAGGGAAATGTTTTTATTTTATCAAGAAAATGTATGTTGCGTATACCCATCAGAATTATCGAGGCAATCCTGATGGGTATACTCAACACACATCTATTATACCGAACACTGAAAAGACAGCCCTATTTCAATCTTCTATAAAACAGTAGTATGTTAAGTGTATCCATAAGAATTGCCATTTGCTTCCTGTCCTGGCACTATGATTAACCCTCAGTGGCTCAAACTACCAAAGTCTAGAACAAATTTCCATGGTCTCAAAGATGTTCAAGCCTTTGAAGTTCAACTGTAAGCAGTTAACATAGCTCCAGATATGGCATTTTTGTGATAAAAAAACACTATTTCTTGTATTTCTCCACAAAAACATGTGGATACTCAATAGAAGCCTGTCTGTGATGTGCTTCTAATGGGTACCCACCATATATGTTTTCGTGAAGAAATAAGGAAAATATTACAGACATTTTTTACCAGTCAACTCATTACGGTCATGTCGAGCCGGTCAGATTACCTAACCTCACCTTTCCTGGGCAGGCTTAGTAATCAGTGGAAGGAAGAGAATGACCCTAGAAAATATTTCATGATCAGTCTCCTTGAAAGAATGTTGTCAGACCCGACAGTGCACAGTCAGCAGCACTTGTACAAAGATGGCAGCCATTACTTACTTACTACTTCACTTTTTGGTTGAAAAAAATATCTGGAGATATGCTACAAATCAAATTACAATAGTCTCTACTTCTACCAGTGAGGTAAAAAAGAAGTCTTTAGACTTTCAGGCAATTTGAAAAAAATTC
Organism: Anodontia alba; assembly: GCA_964016985.1. Lineage (NCBI taxonomy): Eukaryota > Metazoa > Mollusca > Bivalvia > Lucinida > Lucinidae > Anodontia > Anodontia alba. The sequence goes on along the minus strand of OZ024824.1, from coordinate 79,877,022 downwards.
ATGCAGGTGTATTTCTATTTTCAAGCCGGGCATTTTTGTTTGTTTGGCAAAACAAAATGCTGGCAGCATTTAGCAAAGAAGAAAGTATTTGAAAGGCAAGTCTCCAGTCTCAAACAACATAAACAGATTGTAATTTACCAATTTTCTTTGCAGGTAAGTAATAATACCATGCATTTGTGGTCTGGATCACAATTTGGTTAAAAATAATTCTCAGATAAGCTACAAAACACCAGTGTCATATATTTTCGTGGGTTGAAAAAAAGTTCCCACTGAAAAAAAATCATATATGCAGGACCATTTGGACAGATGCAGCAGTGTCTGAGAAACAAACTGTTTTTATATTACCTAAAATCTAAGTAGACCCCAGAATATTCTTTTCATTTAATGCTTAGCATGATGGGTAAAACAGTCTGCACACAACTTACTAATTATTTTTTCCATTTTTTTTTTCAGAAAACAGGTTTTGACATTCCATGCAAATTGTCTACTTATGAGATAATTTGCATGAAATGTCAAATCCTGTTTCTGGGAAAAAATAAGAACAAGAGCTCTTCCAAGCGGGACATTATACACCCATGGCAAGTAACAAGATGTAGCACATAAACTGGCTCCTGTATAATTCAGTGCTCCAGATATAAACTGTAAGTGGAATTACAAAAATAAAATTTCTAAAAAATTCATTGGGGCATATCTCTGCTGATATTTAATGAACTGTAACCTAAGGGTCCAAGCTGGCCTAGAAATTAAGGGAGAAGTGACTTCTCCCTCCTAGGAAAAATAGGGAGAAGTTTGCTGCTTCTAGGGAGAAGTGCTTTCTGACGGAGGACACACCACAGAAGCATGGCTATATTATGGACCAAACAATAACAAAAAAATAAAATAAGTAAACAACCAAAAAAAAAAAAAAAAAAAAAAAAAGGGTATTAAAAAAAAAATCCAAAAAGAATTATGTATTTATAAAGATTTAATAATTAATGGTAACCTTTCCTTGCAAATCTAATAAAGAAGATGTTAAAAAAAAAATCATTATCTTGCCCACATGACCAAAACTTAAGTTATCTGCAAAACATATACCTATTATAAAATAAAATTTGCACACTATTACCTCTAAATAATATGCTGCGAAAAGTTTACAAAAACTTTCATAGGGGCATAAATCTGCAAATATTTGGTGCACTGTAACCTTGAAATAATATGTGCTGCTCCACATCATCGTGTAACTATTTATGAAGTTTCAGCTTGATCAGATGTAAACTGTAGGAGGATTTAGCCGGAAACAAAAAATTAATAGAAATTTTCAAAGGGGTTTAACTCTGCTAATATTTGGTGGACTGTAACCTTGAAATAGTATGTGCTGCTCCACATCATGGTCTAACTACAAATCAAGTTTCAGCTTGATAGGATGTAAACTGTAGCCGGAAACGAAAAGTCTACTGAAATATTCAAAGGAGCATAACTTTGCTAATATTTGGTGGACTGTAACCTTGAAACAATATGCGCTGCTCCACATCATGGTCTAACTATACATAAAGTTTCAGCTTGATCGGATGAAAAATGTAGGAGGATTTAACCGGAAATAAAAAGTTTACAGAAATTTTCTAAGGGTCATAACTCTGAAAACATTTGGTGGTCTGTATCCCCGAAACAATATGCGCTGCGCCACATCATGGTCTAACTATACACCAAGTTTCAGCTTGATCGGATGTAAACTGTAGGAGGAGTTAGCCGGAAGCGAAACAGTTTACGGACGGATGGACACCATACCCCGTAACAAAATACGTCCCGTTTTTCAAACTGGCGTACAAAAATATAGTCCATTTGTCATCTGTTGAATTCACTGTCAGCCTGTTTCATCTTTATTTCGCTTTCACTAACACTTCTTATTGAAACTTTTTTTATAACTCTTCCACTAACATTGCACTGACATGCACCTGCACATAATCCGCGCAAAGGGGGTGATGCAGTATAGATATAGATAGTGACAAAGACCTGAGTGACAATTTACTCACATTTTCATTTACTCTTCTTCTGTTCTCAGGGTACAAATTGGCACACGTTAATTCCCGAAATATTGCCAACGTTAGCAGCACTTCCGTGTGCCCTCTGGCCATCTGTAGTTCCTGTAGCAAAACAAGACATTCGTCAAACAGCTATGTCAGGACCACTGGTGGTGTTCAAGACAAGAAAGGCAGCTAAAACACAAAGACTAAACATTGTTCAGCCGAGGGTGAAAGTGGGCATGGTGCAGCATCGCAAATGTGTGAATGAACTTTCATTAACTTTCATTAGCCTAAAAGCCTTGGTATTTGAGAAACAGAGTTAAACAAACAGACTTAACATTACTGATGCCACCAGTAACAACACCAAATCCAACGACCGCACCAGAAAGTGATCCCTATGTCACTCCTGCTGTCTAAAGCGGTAGCATCAACAAAGACATGAAGAGACATATTTTAGCAGCTGGATAAATATGGTTCAGTAATTTCCTGATTTGTCCACAAAAATAGGAGTGGTCTTCCTTTGGCAACTATTGTGAATTTTACAACCTACCATAACTCTCTGTAGTGGGCCAAGATCCTCTAGCAAACAATGTTCATAGCTCAAGATAAGAAGAAGTATCTAACAAATCTTTGTCTGAATTCTCCATGAAAACATATGCTGTGGGTACTCATTAGAAGCACCTCAGTGAGGTGCTTCTAATGAGTACAACAAAGCACCTTAATGAGGTGCTTCTAATCAGTAGCACAAAGAACCACAGTGAGGTACTTCTAATGAGTACCACAACAGGTTTTTGTGGAGGAATAAGAAAAATAGTATACACTTTGGTTAAAAAAGTGCCTTACGAAAACAAGTTGTGGGTACTCATTAGAAGTGCCGTGCCTCGCTGCCGTGCCTCAGCGAGGCACAATATATGTTTTCACATTTGGGTTAAACAGATGACATTTTGATTATTTTTTTTTATTATTTTGCACAGAAAACAGGCTCTGATATTTGGAGAAAATTTTCATGAAATGTCAAAGTGTATCATCAATTTGATGAATTAGTTCAGAGAGTGGTAAAGGCGCCGTATTTACCCGGGGTATGGTATTAACCCTAAACACGGTATTTACCCAAGGTATTTAGATGCCAAGATCCCTTATCATATTTCATAAAATTTCAAAGGTCTATTTTATTTTCTGTTGATGTGTTTCAATTATACTGCTGGATGAGTGGCAAACAGTATAGATCCATATCAGATTATGTGTTCTACAGCATCTTATCTGGGTCAACACTGTTTGCTAAAACTGTTGCCTGTCTGCCCAAATACTTAGTGTAACTATTTCAATTACCCTTAATTTTCCTTCTAATATCTCCAGTTTTTCACCCAGAACAACACGAGTCAGAGCTTCTCGAATTTCAGTGTATGTTGGTCCACATACTACATATCTGTCTGAGCACTCTGTCTGTAACATAAAAAAAGTGTCAGTATTATAGTACATGTACTCTTAACGCTTGGCATGCTGGGTTAATTATTCAGCAGATGACATTTTAAATTTTTTTTCTTATTTTTTTCCCAGAGAATAGGTTTTGACATTTCATGCAAATTGCCTCCACAGATATGTCAATGCCTATTTTCTGTGAAAAGTAAGAAAAATATCATTTTGTCATTTGCTGCATTAGACCAGAGAGTGGTTATGATAATAACTTCAAAGATAAAACTGAATTTATTCAGAAGGGTTTATTAACAAAATTGTTTTTGTCTCCCTTATGAAGATGGGTCTACTTTTAAAAGGAAGGAATCTGCTTTCTTTGAAAGCAATTTTTTTGTCTTCTAGAACAGGCCTATTATTAGAAGGGGACTGGTGTACAGGAAAGCAAACAGGAAGTTACAAAAGTTGTCTTCCTTGTGAAAACATGGAAGAAATCTACAGAGTATATTCAGTCCTCTCTTAATTTTGAAAGCATAAAACCAGAAATTGATGTTTGAGTGATATACAGTAGCAGTCCTTAAAACTTTTGAAAATTTAACCCCTTTATGCCAAGTGGACTCTTCTACCTCATCTTTGGACAGGTCCATTTCCAATAGAAGGGGTGTCTGGTTATTTCTTATTATTGCCATTTTTTATAGAAATTCCTGTATTTAATGCAAACAGTGTAGACCCTGATCAGATGCCACATTCTGTGGCATCTGATCTGGGTCTACACTGTTTGCCAAAGTCCCTTTCATGGGACACGAGGCATAAATCTGTAAATACTTACCTGTTCTCTATTTTCTGCCAAATTTAACCATCTTAGACAAGGGGCTGGATTTCGACAGACTGCCTGATAGGTGTCTACACCAAAACGGCGACACAGGTACTTCACCAGATAGATTCTGAAACATCACGTATGTATATCTATGTACATGTACGTATCTAAATATGTACCTATGATTTTTTTTCATCACAAAATTCATTTCTTCATAGCACACATAATAAAACTGAAGCCATGCACCATGCCCCGCCACTGCAATGTATTAAGCAAGTGACAAAAAAAACACAAAAAAGTCTAAGTTAAAAATGCAATAAAAAGTGATAAAAAATAATTTCAGGATTCTGAAAAAAACAATATGCATATCTTCAGACTATCCTAAAAGCGTGTGTAAGTTTCAAAAGGATCGGCCTGAAACTGTAGGAGGAGTTGCGCGTACAAGGTACATACTCCCTATACATTTCTGTAGTATTAGGGCTCGAAAAAAGTCTAAGTTAAAAATGCAAAAAAAATGTAATAAAAAATAATTTCAGGATTCTGAAAAAACGATATGCATATCTTCAGACCATCCTAAAAGTGCCTGTAAAGTTTCAAAAGGATTAGCCTAAAACTGTAGGAGGAGTTGTGCATACAAGGTACATACTCCCTATACATTTCTGTAGTATTAGGGCTCAAAAAAAGTCTAAGTTAAAAATGAAAAGAAATGTGATAAAAAATAATTTCAGGATTCTGAAAAAACAATATGCATATCTTCAGACCATCTTAAAAGTGCCTGTAAAGTTTGAAAAGGATTGGCCTAAAACTGTAGGAGGAGTTGCGCGCACACAAATGGTGGGAGCGCTGATGGACGGACGAGCGGACACTAAATATTTCAGTGGGTATAACATAATACCCCGCCGCTTTTTTGGTGGTGGGGCATAAAAATGCAGGAAGTGAAGAAAACCTGCAGGATTTTGCCCCCCAATGAAGTTCAAAACTGCCAGACTGAATTTTATATTGCTGGATATTCTGCAATTGCCCGGCCTGGCTGCATATCTCCATATGACATAAAGGCTCTTTGCTTGCATTGTACAGCTGTATGATGTTAGTGATTTGGTGTTTTGTGTCTCTATCAATATTATTCAAGTCATATCAAGACAATGATAGGGTGATAATGAAAAGCCCTGTGCAATGAGATGCCCTACAGTCAAGAGCTTAATTCTGTCTCTAGCCTGATCAGAACCCAGAATCCCATGATTCTAAGTCAGGAATGTTAACCGAGCACTTGGCAACATGAAAGCATCACTATGCAATGTTACAGTTTTACAGTATTAAATAAGCTTGAGAATCTAATTGTTACAATTAAGGAAAATGGACAGACTTTCAAGGCTGTCAACTCTTTCAAAAATGGTTTTGGCTCCCTATCTTAAAGGGGTCTACTCTAGAAGACAAGTACTTGCTCCTTAGAGTCTTACGACATGAAAGTCGCAACAAAAGAATGAAGCATAGCTGAAAAAATTTCCCGCCTGTAGTGGGATTCGAACCCGTTCTGTCCGGATAAAAATCCAATACTCTTACCACTGAGCCAAAGAGTCAACTCCCTAATGGAGTTGTCAGAGTTTGAATATATACCTGCAAGCTATGCGTAATCTGCCAAGGCAGATAATCGAAGGTATGAGTGCTAGGCCGTAACACTCCCCCTTTTCTAGGGTCATCATTTTTGGCTTAGTAAGTCCAGTCCCGGCTTAGCCCCCATCTTAAGACATGAAATTCACAACAAAGGAACGAAGCATAGCTGAAAAAATTTCCCGCCTGTCATGGGATTCAAACCTGGTCTGTCCGGATAAAAATCCAATACTCTAACCACTGAGCCAAAGAGTCAACTCCCTGACACAGTTGTCAGAGACTGAATATATACCTGCAAGCTATGCGTAATCTGCCAAGACAGACAATTGAAGGTAGGAGTGCTAGGTTGTAAAAAGAGGAGAAAATTCTTTCCTTTTAGAGTACACCCTTTTCAGAAGGGCTTGATGTGCAGGGAAGCAAACAAGAAATCCAAAAGTCATCTCCATTGTACAAAATGGCAGAGAATCAACCATGTGTATCAAGCATTCTCTTCCACAAAATTTTATTTTTTGTTTGATTTTTTTTTGTTTATTTTCTTGTGTTCCAACACCATTTATCTTGCAACTATTATATCTTCTTTTCAATTTACTTGAGGAATGTAGTAGATGACATTTTATTATTTTTTTTTTTTTACATTTTTTTATAGAAAATAAGTCTTCACTTTTCATGTGAATCAACTGCAGACAATTCACATGAAATTTCAAGACATTTTCTATAAAAAAAAAATAAAAAATAAAAAGTGCCGTCTGCTGCTGTTGTGATTGATTCTTTAAGGGTTAAAAAATAAGATAAAAAAATTAAATGTCACCTGCAGGTATTTAAATTCAGCATGTTAATGGTTAATACTTTGAATGCTGGGAAAAAATTGAGCAAACATTTTGAATTTTTTTTTTTCCCTGTAAACAGGTTTTGCTTTAGGAGACTGTTTGCATGGACTAAATAAGCTTATAAGGAGACAATTTGCATGACATATCAAGGCCTATTTTCTGGAAAATATAAGAAAATTAGTTTGTTGTCTGCTGTTTTTGCCCAGAATGTGGTAATGATTGAACAATTTTGTTGCTAAGGTTACTCACTTTGGCCATTTTGAAGTTCCATCCTCACAAAGATTCTGGGCTGCCTCAATCAGCCGTCTCTCATTTTGTTTCAAGTTGTTAATCCCTCCTTTCACTGCCTCACTTATACAATTTCCTGTGACAGCAAGTCCAAACCTGGCATAGGCTAGTGAATACAGTTTTTCAACATTCAAATCTTGTTCATCTATAGAAGTCTTTGCATGACGTAATCTGTTTGTGGCAGTATGGACTTCAGTTTGTCTGTCTGTCTCTTGGTTGAAAATATCCTACAACCATTATACCATTACATAAGAATTCCATAGCTCCAGATAAGAGTGGGTATCAAGTATATATTTTTCTTATTTCTGCATGAAAATATATCATATTGGACCTAATTGCCACACATATCCTTATAAGCGCACAATCAAGCAATTTTATAGTCTTCAAATTACAGCTCGTGTACTTTTATCTGCCTCTTTATAAAAACATATATTATTGGTACTCATTTGAATTGCCTCTACAAGTCAAGCAATTCAAATGAGTACCAACAATATATGCTTTTATAAAGAAAATCAGAAAAAATATTGCATAAGTATCATTAAATAATCATCTCATGAAGTCATCTTCTTATCTTTCTTTACAGTCCTTATTACATGGCTATTTTACTACAAATACTACACGTACATATCTATATAATTTTGACCCCCTTAAACCCCACTTTTGTACAGTAAAACTGAGGTTTAGAGGGTATACATTAATTTTCTTATTTCTGCTCAAAAAAATAGACTGTGGGTACTCATTAGAACTGTCTCACCGAGGCAGTTCTAACAAGTACCCACAATCTCTGTTTTGAGCAGAAATATGAAAACAACCAGAATTTTTCATCTGAAAGTTGCATGGGCCTATCTGTCCAAATATTAAGGCTAAATATGATAAAGTATAGACCAGAGCAGGATGGGCCCACCCTGTTTTGTGGGAGAATTGTCAATGATAGAATATATCTGATTTATTTTTGGTTAGTTAGGTCCCTATTATAAGCCAATCAAAATCTGGGCCCAGTTGTTCAAAGCTAACGATGTCGTTAGTTAACGATTCGTTAAAATTTACATCGAGTGATACGCAAATATGCTGAAATTTTTTGTTGAAAAAATGTGAGTAGCTTTTGCAATGCAAAAGCTACTCACATTTTTTCAGCAAAAAATATCAGAATATTGTGTTTTGAATCTGCTAAAACAGTTAACGAAATGACCCTTAACGAGCTCGTTAAGCTAACGACACTTTGAACAACCGGGCCCTGGTGTTTATTTCCTCTAGCATGGGTATTATGGATTCTCAATTTTCCCAAGGTCCCATCAAACTTTCTAATGGTCCGTCAAAATTTAGATAAAATGCACAGAATGGAATATTAGGCATTGCCCCATTTTATGGGCCCATCCTAGTTTGAGCCAGAAATCGACCTACCAGAGAATACAGATGGATTGAAATTCTAATATTTCAACATCAGCCAATCATTAAGTATCATTTGCCTCTTCCTGCTTATATTTCATCCCAGGCTCCAGAGAGGCAAAACTTTCATCATTTTTCTTACTTCTCCATCAAACCATTATGCATTCCATCTCAAATACATTTTAAGCATTAGCACACGGTATCTAAATCATTGTCTATGTCCACAGGTGTACACAACCTTAATGTTTGCCATTGTTCCAAAAGCACTTTATGAAAGATCATGGACTGGTCCATTGCTATTTTCCATGGACTGCTCAATGTTATAATAATCATGTATTAGCTTTCACAAAAGCCCGGTCTGCGCTTAGTACACATTGTGTGCTAAGAGTAGATCATACTTTTTGTGAAAGATAATACTTTTTAGATGAAAATAATGATATTTTGTTTCATTTTTGCAGAAAATAAGACATGACACTGAATTCAAATTGTCTTCTTTGGAGACTATGAATGAAACATCTGGTCTTATTTTATTGTCTGCTTTTATGCACCTGTCAATGTTTTCTCCCAGAGGACATGGTGTCAGGTGAGGATACCCTGGGGATTAAACAGAAAAATATCCCTGCCGTCGGGAATTTGATAGGGGTGGGATTTTAGGTAGCTAAGCTAAAGATTCTTTAGTAGAATAAGCAAACAATCTGAAACTCACCCATGGGATTTCTGACACAAAATTAGAACTCATGGGCTAGGAATTAGACATAAAATTTTCAAAACTGTTTAATTCCCAGGGGTAATCCTGCTACCCCCGTCCCTCCTCTAGGGGAAAACATTTATGACTGATTTATTTATAATAAGCAGGTTTATGTTCAATTTTGTTGCTTGCTGAAACCCTGCTGTTTGGCTAGAGAAACAGAGGACAGAACAGTTTACCTCTAAACACTGTATCACCATAAGGCAAAGCTCTATGTAATGTTCTTCAGTGTCAGGGTTGCCAGCACGTAGAAGACCTTCAGCTTGCTGTAAATACTTCTCAAGATTTCCTTCAACTCTTTCTCCACTGAAACAGATGTAAAGTATATTATCACATAAAAAACAGTGCCACACGTTATTAACAGCCCTGCATTAACCGGTGAAAAGCCGTGTATTAACAAGGCAATTCATGGGCTGTTAAGGCACGGCTACGCAACTTTCAACATGCCTGTACCAGGGCCACAGAATAGCTGCCGTCACGAGATATGTACTGCTTGGCCCTAGAACGAGCATAGTCCGTGAAAATTGCATGCGCGAGACATCGGTGAAAAGGCGAAACAAAAAAAGGGCAAGAAATAACATGAACAGTAGCAAATGTTTTCAGTTTTTATGCAATAATAGCGATCGAACATGGTTTTTCAATGCTTTAACATTCACCAGGTCCCTTGGGACCTGGTGAATGTTAATGCATGAAAAACCATGTTTGATCCCTATACTGAAATCTCTTTATAAGAAGGTTCAGTATAAGATGGTTTCAGATATAAACCAAGCAATCTGATAAAAGCTTTAGAGATAATATTTTTCCTTTTCTTGGTGACCCTACATGATTTTCAAAGAAAACTGACAGACGGACAAAATGTAGGCAAACATCACTGGCATGCAGACTACATTATATGCTCTTGTTATAGTGAAATTTGACCATGTATTCTCTGCTGCACATTGCACTGTTTTTCGTCTGTCCATATCACAGCAAAATGGTCTAAATCACCAAACAATCCTCAAGACAGTCACTGGATGCATTCACCATTGTTTACAGACTTTATCTGGGAGTGAATCAGCATTAACGATATGACTTGCTGATCGTTTTGCAGTCAAAATGAAGTGACAGATTTCAGTGATTCAAACAGTAAATGCAAATTACCCCAGATTTGCTTCAACAAACAAGATGGCAAACATATCCAGTACCTGTCTTGAGAGCTGTTTGGTGGTTTATCCGACACACTGTAAAATGTGATGGAGAATTTGCAATAACAAGAGCATAAAAACATGTCTGCATGAGGTTGCTAACATGATGTTGAAACAAAATATATTCTATCAAAATGCAAAATATATTCTATCAGCTGTGAAGAGTCCGTCCTTTGTTTTTATTCAGTTTCGCATTTATATAAAAAGAAATAATAACATCATGCTGCTGAATCCAAGATCAGATCAAGGGTTGAGCGCAAGACTAGCGTAAGTCAGATGGTTGTTTTTCCCCAAACCTAATCTCCTCACCATGAAGGCGTTATGAAGATTACAACATTTCTTTCTGTAAACAATGAAAATTTAGGTGCCATTGCTCGTATGAGCAATGGCACCTAATTTTGCATTTTTTACAAAGGGGTCCAAGTTGCCCCTAAACAAGGGTTTCAAAAATATGTTTGAGTTACCATAGTCTTGCGCTCAACCCTCGAGATGCTGCATCTCATTAGGGACAACACTGTTTGCCAGTGAGCCATCAAATGTTTAGCATCAACAGGTAAAATGGACATCCCCCAATGGACCTGGCGAATGTTAATGCATTGAAAAACCATGTTTGATTGCTATTATTGCATAAAAACTGAAAACATTTGCTACATTTCATGTTATTTCTTCACTATTTTGTTTCGCCTTTTCACCGATGTCGCGCAAACGCTATTTCCACGGACTATGCTCGTTTGAGGGCAGGGTAGTACACATCTTGTGACGGCAGCAATTCTGTGGCCCCAGTATCAGCAGATTGAAAGTTGCATAGCTGTGCATTAACTTTCAATTGCCTTGTTAATACACTGCTTTTTGCTGGTTAATGCATGGCTGTTAATAATGTCCGACACTGCTTTTTATGCAATAATAAACGATGATGATGACATATGGTTTAAAGACACATCAGCCATAGATGTCATATAAATCAAAGGGTATATTAATTTGGCTAAGTAGTCAAATGGTTATAATAATAATGTGTCAGGTACATACTAGAGTATATAACTGGAAGACTTTCAAAACAGTCACATTTAATAAAAAGATTAATATGTCTCAAAAACAATAATTTTTAGGACAAATGCAGTATGGAGTTAATGTGTCTGAACAGTTTAAGTAAATACAGTAATTCAAGGCATAAAAGTACAACAAACAAATCTTGTTAAAGAAAAATATTTGATGATATTTCTAGGATTCTTTTTCTTATTTATGCATAAAAAGAAATGTTATGGGGACTCATTAGAAGTGCCTCACTGAAGTACTTCTAATGAGTACCCACAATGTAATTATTTTCATTGAGAAACAGAGAAAATTATCTTATAAATAGTAAAACTGGGGTTTACAGGGGTATAAATTATTTTTCTTCTTTCTGCTAAAAAACAAAGATTGTGGGTAATAGTTAGAATCACCTCAGTGAGGCAGTTCTAACAAGTACCCACAATCAATGTTTTGAGCAGAAATATGACCAAAAAAAAAATCAGATTTTTTATCTGAAAATTTTCATTTGTTTTTTACGGTAATAAAATTTTCCATATTTTTGAATAAGCTTTTTTCTTAATGTCTTCTTTAACAAGTCCTCTGAACAAGTAATCACCTTGTCCTCATGAGAAGTTGGAGTAGGAATGATCTGAAGACAGGGTTTGGATCTATGCCACTGTCAAATATTGTCAGCTCTTTGGTAACCTGAATCTTCTGTCCAGCAGCTGTCTTCCGAGACTGTATTGTGCACACTATGTAACCTGTAATAATCAAGACTACCGTATTTACCCTAAGTATTCGGACACCTCAACTCCTTACCATATATGTTCTAAAATTTGAACCAGTACAATTCACTACCCGATGTTGTGTCTAAAAATTGCTGGATGAGTGGCAAACAGTGTAGACCCAGATGAGACGCCGCGTTCTGCGGCGTCTCATCTGGGTCTATACTGTTTGCTCAGGCCTGTCTGTCTGAATATATATGGTAAATACGGTAGATTCTCACTAGAATCCACAAAATATGCAGCTACATCACGAAATCATGCCTATATAATGTTGGACCCCCTCAAACTCCACTTTTTATGTAGTAAAACTGGGATTTATAAGGGTAGACATTAATTTTCTTATTTCTGCTCATAAAACATAGGTTGTAATGCTCGTTAGAACTGCCTCAGACAAGGGGTTCTAACAAGTACCCCTATGGTTTGAGCAAAAGTTTGCAAACTACCAGAACTTTTCATCTGAAAGTTTTCATTTTTTGGTGGTAAAATTCTCAATACATTTGAATAGGCTTGTTTTCATAATGTAGAAAACGTGTTTGTGAAACAGTATGCCCCCAATTATTTGTTTGCCCAACATGGTCATGACATCAGAAAAGGGGCTTGCAAACCTGTGCAAGTTAGTATGGACCAGTCTGCAGTATAACAGCCTTTAAGCAGTTTATCTTTACCGTAGACCCAAACTGAATACCAAATATCACGAGACTGACTCTAGCTGTTCTGCAGATAGTTTTTTCACAATGTTTCCCAATAGCGGCACTGCCTGTCTGCCATAAATCTGTAAAATATTTTCTAAATTTCATCAAAGTTAATCGGGTCATCAACACTTTAGACATGAATTGTATGCCAAATGACAAGAGCCAAGCTCAAGGTATTCTTGAGAATTTTGTTAACAAACTTTCCCTATACCTACAATGTGTAGGTCTGAGAAGCGCCATAATTCTGTAAAATATTTTTAGAATCACACCAAAACTTTATCAGGTCATTTACACATTAATCCAAAACTTCATGAAACATTTCATGAACCTAGCTCCAGGGCATCCAGAGATATGTTGTAAACAAGCTTTTCCCATACCTACCTTGCATAAGTCTGAGAACGTAGTATATCTCAGCAATGACAAATCGAACGGGTGCAAATAAATATGTGTTCTCCTTCTTTTTCATGCTGAATCCATCTATGCTAGTTTCAAGTTTCTAGCCCTTATGGTTATTGCGCTACCCTGTAATGGATAGATAGACAGATGGATGGACAAGTCCAAACCAATATGCCCCATCAAAGTAATAAAAATTATCCTGAATGAAACAAGAGGCCCACGGGCCACGGGTCGCTCACCTGAGTGACATAGCCACTGCAGATATGCAGATGTTATGCAACATTTTTCCAATCCTGTCATCGCAACTAATGAAAAGATCATCATTTAAGCAGTTCTTTATTTTGAAGAAGAAGATATATGGCATGCCAGTCAATTGAGCGTGATCATTTAAACAAATTCTAAATGGCAGCCAGCTTGGATTTACGATCGGCACGATTTTAGCTATTTTTGATCTACAAGTCACCCCAATGCTTCCTACCAAGTTTCGAGTCAACTGGCCTTTCAGTTCAGGAGAAGAGGCGAAAAATAGATTTTCAAGATGGCTGCCATGGCGGCCATCTTGGATATCCGATTGGCACAATTTTAGCTATTTTTGATCTACAAGTCACCCCAATGTCTCCTACGAAGTTTGGAATCAATTGGCCTTTCAGTGCAGGAGAAGAAGCTTAATATAGATTTTCAAGATAGCGGCCATGGTGGCCATCTGGGATTTCTGATCAGAATGATTTTAGCTATATTTGATCTACAAGTCACCCTAATGCTTCCTACTAAGTTTCTAGTCAAGTGACTTTTGGGTTCAGAAGAAGCAAAAAATAGATTTTCAAGATAGCCACCATGGGGGCCATCTTGGATTTACGATCGGCATGATTTTAGCTATTTTTGATCTACAAGTCACCAAATGCTTCCTACCAAGTTTCGAGTCAACTGGCCTTTCGGTTCAGGAGAAGAACCGGAAAATAGATTTTCAAGATGGCTGCCATGGCGCCCATCCTGGTTTTACAGTCGGCATGATTTTAGCTATTTTTGATCTACAAGTCACCCCGATGCTTCATACCAAGTTTGGAGTCAACTGGCCTTTCTGTTCAGGAGAAGAAGCGAAAAATAGATTTTCAAGATGGCCACCATGGCGGCCATCTTGGATTTCCGATAAGCACAATTTTAGCAATTTTTGATCTATAAGTCACCCCAAGGCCTCCTACCAAGTTTGGAGTCAATTGGCTTTTGGGTTTAGGAGTAGAAACGAAAAATAGATTTTCAAGATGGCAGCCATGGCGGCCATCTTGGATTTCCGATCGGCACAATTTTAGCTATTTTTGATCTACAAGTCATCCTGATGCTTCCTAACAAGTTCCAAGTCAATTGGCCTTTCGGTTCACGAGAAGAAGCAAAAAAAAGATTTTCAAGATGGCCACCATGGCGGCCATCTTGGATTTCCGATCGGCACGATTTTAGCTACTTTTGATCTACAAGTCACCCTGATGCTTCCTAGCAAGTTTGGAGTCAACTGGCCTTTTGGTTCAGGAGAAGAAGCGAAAAATAGATTTTCAAGATGGCGGCCATCTTGGATTTCCAATCGGCACGATTTTAGCTATTTTTGATCTACAAGTCACCCTGATGGTTCCTAGCAAGTTTGGAGTCAATTGGCCTTTCGGTTCAGGAGAAGAAGCGAAAAATAGATTTTCAAGATGGCGGCCATCTTTGATTTCTGATCGGAAGGATTTTAGCTATTTTTGATCTACAAGTCACCCCGATGCTTCCTACCATGTATCAAGTCAATTGGCCCAGGGGTGCAGAAGGAGTAGGCTTTTAAAGCAATTGTTGATGCCGCACGACGGACGACGGACATTGATTGACCACAATAGCTCACCATGAGCACGAAGTGCTCAGGTGAGCTAATAAAGTCAATAACCAATGCTTGCTATAAAATCTTACCCAACAATTTATCAATAACCTCATCAGCTGGTGGTGTATTGTCAGCAAAACAGAGTTGAGACACAAGGTCCATAAAGAAACTGTTACACCGCCTCTGATAGTCCTTCAGCTTGGCTATATCCGCACTGAAACAGAGAATGGGAAGCTTGCAGTTATGTGGTCTGTAAGGCTCAGCTTGCACCTTTGCCTGTAAAACTTGTCTGTTAACAGAAAGACCTGAGTCACAAGTCGTCTAATCTAAGTCTTTACCCTTCATGCTTATGCACTAGTGACCTCTTTCTTAAGGCATGCATTGTCTTTTAGGAGAATTTATATACCTTCAAAAGAAAAAAAACAACTCTATTATGAAAATATTTACATCCCTTCTCTTGGGGCTACCCTTGGAAAAAAGAATTCGCTTCATCCGGAAGCACAAGACCTCTGACATACCAGAGAAAATTCGCCTACAAAATGATAGAAAATAATTTCAGTAAAATACCTTATCTAGTCACTTGTAATGAGTACACACAACATGTTTTTATAGAGAAAAGTAATATTATTCAAGAATTATCACCTAATACTCCATCTTAACCAAACCTCTCAAACATATAGGTAATCAGCTTTTACCATAATAACCCTAAATATTACCATAATAACCCTTAATATTGGGACAGACAGGACTGAGCAAACAGTGAAGACTCAGATCAGATGCCACAGAATCTGATCAGGGTCTACACTATTTGCCACTCATTCAGCATGACTTAAGACACATCAGACATTTTCAAATTTTAAGGCATATATGGTAAGGAGTTGATGTGTCCTATTACTTAGGATACGTACGGTAAATTGTAATCATAATCCCAACACTGTGAAACCTTCAAAGAGCTACAGGCAAGGACGCTCCAAGAAGTATGTTAGCGTATCTAGGCTGGCTGCCCACTTACATGCAGAACTGTGTAAGTATGTCGTTGAGAAAGTAATAACTAGAGTACAGTAAGTAACATAAGAGTGCTCTCTCTTTGATGCATATCCATTTACTATTCAGTTTAGCAAGCTGTGGCAAAATTGAGCAGAAGACATATTTATAGCTTATTCACCTCATGTTTCCTTTCGTCTTGCTACTGTCAAAATCTTGTGGAATTTCTTTATTACATTTCGGACAGTCCATTCCTTTTCCTTCATCTTGTAAATGGAACAAGCACTGTTCACATATGATGTGTTTACAAGGCAGTACCACTGGAGGATCTTCCATATCCTTCTCACACTGGCAACATTGCTCTTTTGTCCTGGAAAAGAACATCATAGCTCAGATTAACAGGGGTATCCACAAACTGTTTTTCTCCATACGTTTTGGTTACTCATTAAAAGTGTCTCGCTGAGGCACTTCTAATAAGTACCCACAACATGTTTTCCTGGAGACATACGTTGTAAGGATGATGTCGCATCTACATGAGATCAACCCCTAAGTACTTTGCACTGGCAACAACCTCTAGGACCTGATCATGTAAGACGTACACTGTGTTAATTATGTCCCCGGTTGTCACCCATACCACCTTGTACTTAGAGGGATTGAACTCCATGTTGTATGCTTATCCCACAAAGATATTCTTTCAGGTATGTTTGTAGCACCTTTCCATCTTCCAAACCACCAGCTGTCAGGTACATGGCTGTGTCATCTGCATCATCAATATATTCAACAGTAGCTAGTGATCTGTCATGAAGACCCTAATTAAACTGCAGATGAAGGCCTTCTCTACTCATATGTTACAAGGACCCTTTTCTCAGGTTGTATCACATAGTTTTCAAAGCAAAACCCTTGACATGCTGAATAAACTAAGTTGCCATATGCCCACTTCTCATTATCAGCCAATCCGATTACTTGACCAGATTGTTGATACAAATTCACACACTTAATTACAAACAGTGCAGATCCAGATCAGATGGCTTCTTCAAAAACCATCTGACCTGGATCTGCACTGCTTGCAAAAGTAGGGCATATCATGGTTCAGCAGGACCTGGACTAACACTTAATGTGCTAATCATGACTGCAGCAGCAAATATTTTTTTTTAATTTTTAAAGAAAATAAGGCTTGGCATTTCATGTAAATCATCTGCATAAAAAATGATTCATATGAAATGCTGTCTTAATTTTTCTGAAACATAATTTGAACAATTTTAGAATGTTTTGTTACAACTTTGCTAGGCACTTTTAAGCAAAATGAGTCAGAAATACTGGACTACTTGCTAGAAAGTTTGGTAAGGGGATACGGTAGAGCAGTATTCAAGTTTGTTTTGTTTTTGTTTGTGCTGAGGTTTTATGGCCCAGTCAACCCAAATGGGTCATGTCCAGTGTGGTCAGTTTACCCAACCACACTTTTACTGGGCAGGCTTAGTCCTTTAAGCGGTTAACCAGTATTGTGCCCATTCTTTCGCCAGAAACTGACAACTGCCCTTCTTGAAATAGCAGAAGGGAGAGAATAACCGTAGAAAATATTTCATGATCTATCTCCACCAAAGAATGTTGCTGTGGGGGTCGAACCCTAAGCCTCCTGATCCTTAGTCAGATGCACATCCAACTGAACCAAGTTTGTTTGGTTTTAAAAGACTTATGGTGTCTGAATATTTGGGACTTGCTATGTTAAAACATGTCTTGGGCCTATGCCAACAGCAAAAAAGGCCAGATCAGCCTGCCTATCCAAGCAGTCTGATCAAGGCCTTAACTGTCTGATAAAAGAATCATTGGATACAGTAGAATGAGAATGTATGAATGAATAGCGAAGGCCTGGATGGTACTTTTCACATGCACAGGATGATCCAAATCTGTGCATTTCAAAGACACTTGTTTGACACAACCTATTTAGTGAAATTGCTGCAGCATTATGAGGCTACCCTGTACCCAAGATGATACATAAAATGTGCAATGTGAGAAAAAAAGTCCCTTATGCCATATCTGAGCATCAAACTGTGCAGATGCACAGACGTATCTGGGCCTTCTCAGTTTGTCAATATATTCTTCATTATCACATATTCATTATACCATATTTGGCAAGATAACCTTACCTCTTCTACATGTGTTCCCAATACCTTGTTGCAATATTGGTGGGTACAGATAATCAGGCAGGTAACTGGAAACAACTGAATGGAAAGTGGTTATCAGACTGTCTGGGCTGATAATCATAAACAACTTATTTTGAATAAAAAGTGGTTAATAGACTGCCCAGGCTGATAACCAGAAATGATGTATTTTGAATGGAAAGTGGTTCATGCTGATAACCAAAAATGGCATATTTCTGACGGAAAGTGGTTATCAGATTGTTCATGTTGATAACATGAAATGATGTATTTTAAATGGAAAGTGGTTATCAGAGTGCCCAGGCTGATAACCAGAATTAATGTATTTTGAATGGAAAGTGGTTACCAGGCCGTTCATGCTGATAACCAGAAACAATGTATTTTGGATGGAGAGAAGTTTTCAGCCCTTATATTATAGAGATGTTATCAACAATACCATGCAACACAAATGATGAGGATGTCACATTTCGTGATTTTGCAGTGGAATCATCAGCTGTTTTAATGCCAATCTTAATGATCTTTGACTTCAAATACCAGTCAGAAGCAGATTTGATTTTGTGATAAACTGATTATCACATGGCCTGCACCATGCAAAAACGTGTCTTCAGGCATATGTGATCAGCCTGTGCATACATTTAGTCTGATCAGGACCTTCATTGTACACTTCCAATCATTGAATACTACAGAATGTATAAATGGAAAGCAAAGGTCTAAAGGATACAATGCACATGTGCAGGATGATCTAAATCTGCACATTTTGTGTAGTCTGAAGACACTTTTTCCCTTGACTTGGCCTACATGATGTTTTGGTTGCCACCCTACCTATCAACATTTGCAGGGCAGATATTGGGGTCTTGGGAGATAACAAAAAAAAAACAAAAACAAAAAACAAAACAAAAAAAACACACACACACACCATGTATCGAGGGATTCTACAAGCAGGTAATTCAGGCCATGATCAGACTGCACAGGTCTGCAGTCTAATTGGGGTCTTCTTCAGCCACATAAGGGTGACAGCCTCTAGGATAGCAGTAAATTTTTCATATAAGCTTCATAGCCAAGTTCTTGAGGCTGTCTCCAGTGCAAGATAATTAGGGGTTGACATATCTCCTTTGTCTATCCTGTAACTCCCACACTGACAGAATAGCTGCCAAAGCTAACAACACACTCAGTTTTGTCAACGTAAAGTCAGAGAGACTGCCTATAATAGGCTTATTCAACTGTAGCTGGAGTATGGGGCAGCTATCTGGGGTCCTCACACCAAAGAAAAGATACACCAGTTCGAAAAGGTTCAATACAGGGCTGCCCTATAGACATAGGTCCAGTGTGACAGCCATACTTCAGGATTTAGGTTGGTGGTACCTTGACACACGCATGTTTGCTTGTCCTACAAAATTAAATATGGCCTTGTGGCAGTACCACTCCCAGATTATATCCAACTGTTGAATTCCAATTCCAGGTACTCACACTTGATGATCCTAAAGCAGATCCATACTTTCGTGATTTTATCGACTTGCAATGGTCCAGTGGAATGTCCTGTCCCAGAATATCATATTGTAAATCTACCAAACCTTATTCATTCACAGTTGCAGTGAGAAGACTGCAGCATTCAAGGACACAGATCCAGAAGTAGTTTTTTTTTTTTTACCTGATTTGAGCTCCTCTCATCTAACCCATCATCTTTTATTTATCTCACTATTTTACTTTTTACTCTTTTTTTATTTTCAAACTAATGTACTGCCTCATTCTTACTTGATGTACATTCATGCCTAAACTGTCCTCATGGGGATAAGGCAGTATATATATATATATATATATATATATATATATATATATATATATATATATATATATATATATATATATATATATATATATATATATATATATCTATATAGATAGATAGATAAATAGATAGACAGACAGATAGATAGATAGGACCATTTCTCACATTGTTCATATATACTTACGCCATAAAAGTGCCCACGGCAGTCTTGTTACATTGCTTGAGAAATTTTTCCACTGTAGTCAAGGCTTTCAGTTCCTTGAAGTCCACATTCTCACCCAGCATCTGCAAATAAACAAATGAATGATGATGATTTCAGGTTTAATGACATATCAACACATGAGGATCATTTGTATCAAACAAACACTGAAATTACTGTATTTACCCTAAGTATTGGGACAGACAGGTCTGAGTAAACAGTGTAGACACAGATAAGACAGGATGGGTGTCTGATCAGGGTCCACACTGTTTGCCATTCATCCAGCAGTTTTTAACCCTTGTCATGCTGAATAAATCAAGATGCCACACCCATTTCTGTCAGCCAATTACATTACTTGATCAAGTTTGTCGATACAAATTCACCCATTGAATGACAAACAGTGTAGCTCCAGATCAGTTGGCTTCTTCAGAAGCCAAATGATTTGAATCTACATTGTTTTCAAAGGTATAGCAGGGACCAGCATGACTAGGGATAAACACATCAACAAATAGTGAAATGAATGTTCAATCTTAAATACAAGGAGTTAAGCTGCTTCAAAATTTAGGGCAATATAGTAAACTATAAATTGTGAATCAGAAATCAAGTATCAGACAAAAGACTTTTAGACCAAATACATTGGCACATGATTTCTTATTTCTGATGTCTGATAAGGTCTCAGCAAACAGTGAAGACCCAGCTGAGTCACTGCAGAATGAGGTGTCTGATCAGGGTCCACACTATGTGACATTCATCCAGTAGTTCTAACGCATCAGCAGGTAGTAAAAGATGGACTGGTTCAAACTTAAGGACAAGTATGGTAAGTAGTCCCACAATTTAGGGCAAATAAGGGAAAGTACAATTCTAGACCCAAGACAAACTGCTTATAGACCAAAATACACTGGGACATGATATGTATACAATTTCTCAGGATTTATATGGCAATCTGCAAATTCTCAGGACATATATGGCAATGTACAAATTATCAGGACATATATCACAATGTAAGGATTTTCAGTATATACATGACAATGTAACAAT
Organism: Anodontia alba; assembly: GCA_964016985.1. NCBI lineage: Eukaryota > Metazoa > Mollusca > Bivalvia > Lucinida > Lucinidae > Anodontia > Anodontia alba. The sequence goes on along the minus strand of OZ024824.1, from coordinate 79,855,867 downwards.
TTACTGGACATATTTATGAATGTCCAAATCATCAGGTCATACATGTTAATCAGTCATACTTACCATAAACAGAGGCATACAGTGCTTAACTGTTATCTTGTCTGTTTTATCTTCTGCTGCTTGTGGACAAACATGTTCTAAGAACAACTTCACTGCAAGTACTCTTGACCAAAGACATCTACAAAGATAAAGAACAGTCAGCAGAAACTGGTGTATTATCAGACCGCTACAGACATTCCAGATGAACTGACACACCTCCAAGAGAGACCACTCTCATTAGAAAGCCTTTGCCTTCTTTTTTTTAAAGGTTACTTTTAAAGGAAAAAATGGAAGCATATATCGAGGGTTGAGCGCAAGACTAGCGTAAGTCAGATGGTTGTTTTTCCCCAAACCTAATCTCCTCACCATGAAGGCGTTATGAAGATTACAACATTTCTTTCTGTAAACAATGAAAATTTAGGTGCCATTGCTCGTATGAGCAATGGCACCTAAATTTGCATTGTTTACAAAGGGGTCCAAGTTGCCCCTAAACAAGGGTTTCAAAAATATGTTTGAGTTACTATAGTCTTGCGCTCAACCCTCGATATATTCCTCTACAAACTTATCTCTTTGACAAAGAAGCAAGGCATGTACCAGGGAAGCTGTTTTGTTCTGCTGGAAAGTTCTCCCTTTATTAGGAAGAAAAAAAATCAGCTTATAGTGTTCTCTAGAAAGAATAAGGGTACCAGATACCATTGGTAGTTTTTCCGCCAATTTTCACAAGGGGGACAACATTTATGACTTCACTGAATTAGGGTGACAAGAGAAATCAGTGATTTTGGTTAACAGTGACAAAAAAGGAAGAAATCATTGATTTTGGTTTATGGTGACAAAAGAAATCACTGATTTAACAACTGAATTTGGTTTACAGGGACAAAAGTAATTTTTATCTTGTTAATAAAAGTCTAAAAAGGTTTCCTTTGGAAACAAATAAAGCTCAAAAGAACAAAGACAATTAAAAATATCAAAACCAATTTCATGGGTAAAATAAGAAAAAATATCAACAATTTCTCTCTGCTGAAATTGCTGAGTGGTTAAAGTTAATTTCATACATACTTTGCTTTGTTAACGGAGGCTGTACTGTGCTCTCCAAAGATCTGCGTATCTTCTCCACATAGACTCATCACCTTTTCTACCACAGGTCGATATTTGTGAACCTTATTCAACCAATCAGATCTCCTTTTGGAATCATTAAGTTCATCCTTGTTTGGTGTCAAACCTTGGATTAACAGGCACAAGGCTGAGAAAGTCTGAAAATACAGTTGACTCTTATTATCACAAATTCTGATAATTCAAACTACTGCTTAAACCAAACTAAATTTTGAATAATATTGGTATATTTTTGCTTGAGTAGCTCTACATTTCAACTCCCATTATTTTAAACTATTGATGTCTCAAAACTGAAAATTCCTGTTCCTTGGAGTTTGAGATAACAGGTCCACTGTATAGTAAATCTTCTACTGGGGTCTTCAAACCAACAACATAAGTTTTCATGGAGAAATAAGAAAAATATCAATACTTTTGGGTCGAAAAAAATCATGTTATGAAGAGCTAGAATATGTTTGTCTTTAAAATGTCCAAGGAATACTTAGGATCAAATCGTTGAAATTTTCATTATGAGAAATGAATTTGCACCTGCAGCCACAAAATACATCTTCCACATACATACATGCCATAAGCTGTGAACTTAATTCTGTGAGATAAGAGAAAACTTTAAGGGAGATTTGACAAAATTCTGTGAGATTTTCTTAAACATCACTTTGGAGCTCCCCCCCTATAGTGTAAAGTCTTTTTTTTTTTTCATGTAAGAAGCTTGTGAAAACCACAACAGTGTGTGATATTTGTTTTTAATTAAAAAAATCTGTTGTAAAATGGTCTGAAAATTCTGTGAGATTTGACTTTTTTATGGGAACTGCCTGACAGATGGGCCAAAATCTGTGAGATTTTATCTCACAGTGTGAGATTTGGCATGTATGCACATAAATAATACGGTAAATGTCCTAAAATTTTGAACAAAATTAAATAATTTCAGTTCTTGCTGTTCGAAATTTTAGAAATTATGATTTGCTAAAAAATTTACTGTTCAAAATTTTAGGACAGATTCACATACAGCCAAACTTGACCTGGCTATCGGACGCTTTCGGACACCCGAAACGACAAAAAAGGATCTACACGACGAAAGTGTTTTCTTATTTGCTATGTGTGATTGGTAAACTGAATGTGAAATTGTATGAACAAATAAATACCACACTGATGTTTGTTTTTGATTCCATCCGAATAATTCCATGTCGAATAATGTTTCTCATAACAAAACAATTAATTATCCGGTACACTAATTAATCACCAGATACGTTTGTTCGGCACTCCGGGAATGTGCCACTTTCTTAAACTAGGCTGACTTAGTCCACTGTCTTCTTACGTAACAGCCCTCTTCACTTTACCGCACTGAGATACACAAGCTGACCAAAAAATACTTCAAAAGGTTACCGCACGTTTGTTCTTGTTTGAGCCACTACAGACACAAAAGTCCCTTTCCTCAAAGGTGAAGTGTACCGAGCTTAAATGTGAAAAGCGCAGACTGATTAGAATTTCCGTCGTTTTGAAGCGCAGTATTCACACTGCTTGCTGAAATGCATTCTGTTGGCGATATGCGTAAACCCAGATCAGACTGCCCCGATACATAGACTGCGCGAATGCGCATGTTGATCCTGTCTATGCTGGTCTCAAATGTCATAAGGTCGTTTCTCTTGGAAAGGCCTCATACATAAACGAACAGTGCGGACAACCAGATCTGAATGCAGCCTGATCAAGATCAAGGATTTTAGCTCTACTTCAAACTGAACTAGGTATGCCAAACCTGTGAACTGCCATTATCGTTTTTAGCAATATTTCTTTCGTTAAAAAAAAAAAAAAAAGAAAAAAAAAAAAAAAGAAGCTGTATTGTCGTTTAGAATTGGGTAACGAAACTTATTGCAAGAATTATCTGTCATCAATATTAATCCTTTCAGGCGAAAATGTCCCTTTGTGTATATGTGTAAGTCAGATCAGAATGCGGGACGCAGTCTAGTGCAGGATGATGTCCACTCAATTCGCTGAATAGGTCATTGGTATAAAACACTGTAATACATGAGTTGCAGTCTCCAGCAAGTGCACAGACTGATCACATTTGTAACAAATGATAAGGTTCGTTTTGGCTTGTTCGGACCTATCATCTCTGTTGGGACTGTTACCTGTTCAAATAGGATGCACTGAGCATATCATGACAATCACGCGAGCAGACGGGAAATATTTTGCTGGAGGCTAACGTTAATCCTCACGACGAAAACGTTTCCGGCGTGCTTAATGAAACCTTTGGATGCTAAACTTAAATATTAGCGGCAGTTATTATCGAAGGACACAGTGTACGGACGAGCAGGAACGACCCAGATCAGAATGCAAGGATGCACATGCTAGTTTACAGTTTCGCGTGTAGCGCTGTCTTACTATCGCATGCGCGTCACGCTTTGCAGAAATGATCAGATCAACTTTGGAATTCTGGTTTAGTGGTCACACGACTTACCGAAATACTGGAATACTACCGGAATACCCGTGAAAAATACAGGAATTCCTGTGAAGACACCAATACTGGCTTTAAATAAGAAACGAATATACTCGGAGGACGATCTTGAAAAGCCCCCAAATTAGTTCCATTCCCTTGTTCTCTGCGGTGTCTGATCTGGATCTACGCTGTTTGCATTTAGGTTTTTTTTTTTAATTTTTTAATACGTGCCAGTTTTGTATGCATTTCTGACTGAGAAAAGGCTCTATAAAATAAGTTTGTTTTTCTCCCGAAGAGGTTTCCCGCCACGATTTCATGTGACGTATCGCTACGAGCACATGGTTTCTTAATGCGGGGCAAGAGAAATGTTCTCAGGAAATGTTGCTTTGTGACTGTTCAGTTTCTGGGTATTTTAATAATTAAGATGTTCTCAATATATACATAATGTAAAAGAATTACAGTACTTATATTTATTTACATCCTGGTAAATGCGAAGTAAAGTCCTCATGCACTCTTTAGGTTTTTACTGTTTAAAGGGAGCTAATTGCATACGCCTTGATGATGAATCCCAGCATTTTTTTATGAATCGGGGCGGATCCAGGATGATTTCTGAAGGGATTCGATTTAATCGAATTTCCGTACTTACTCTACGTATCCGGACAGACAGGCCTGAGCAAACAGTGTAGACCCAGATCAGACGCCGCAGAACGCATGTAAAACCTTCACTGAAAGGGTGATGTATTTAACCAAAGATTTGGAATCTCTCCAAGAACTGGAGTTTACATGCCTGTTTGTTACCACAAACGGCAAAACCTGACTGCCCTTGCATCGGAAGATGATTGGAGTCTTCACTGGTCGCACGTCTTATTGTCCTAAAAGTGTTTTCCGAATTTCCATGTTCCCTGTACCCCCTCTTTCTCTGCGGCATCTGATCTAAGTCTACAGTTTGCATAGGCCTATCTGTATCAATACTTAGGTTCTATTTTAATACCTACCAATTTCATATGCATTTCTGACGAAAACATGCTCTATAATTTAACGAGCATAAGTGTGTGTTTTCCCTCTTAGCGGTTTCCGCCACGATTTCACGTGACGTTACCGTTACGGGCACGCACGCGGTTTATTCTGCATTTTCTGTATTTTCACATATATTAAAAATATTCATCATGTCTGCCACAAGGTAACAACAGTTCTAGATCGCCTGCGCATAATCTAACCCTTATCACGCGGACATGACAGTCACGTGGAAATAGCTAACATTGTGATGGGAGTCTTTTTTTTTTTTTTTTTTTTTTTCTTGTGAATTTTCAGTCAGTATCTCCTGGGTTTGTATAAAATTAAAATATGGTTCCCGTGCCATTTATGTTCATAAAATTCGTTGTGACACTGCTGTGTGCATTTACGTTTTGCGGTGGCTTTCAACACCGCTACTTTAATTTCCGGTTCCGTAACAGAAAAAAAAAAGTTACCAAAATTAGAATGTGTCGATAAAAAATACTTGAAGCAAGCTGTGTTCGAAATTTTAGAAATCCTCTTTTTGCAAAACTGCTACTGTTTGAGATTTTAGGACATTTCCAGAAATTATTTTGGGCAAAAATATTAGGTGTTCGAAATTTTAGGGTGTTCGAAATAAGAAATAAGAAAAATAATGTATACCCCTGTAAACCCCAGTTTTACTATATAAAAGTGGGGTTTAAGGGGGTCAAAATTATATAGGTATGTTTTCCTGTTGTGGTTGTATTATATGAGCCACAACATGAGAAAACATACCTTCTTATACGTATGTCCAAGCATCCACGCAGTCTGATCAAAGTCTTTGTTGTTCACATAAAGAAACTTTGGATCCTTGGCGATTAAAAATGCACCCAGTGAAAATTCTGACCGTGAATGCACTGGCTGATCTGACTTCATTGGGTGCACATATCCGATGGTACATTTATCGGAAGGTATGTTTTCTGATATTGCAGCCAACATCAAGTATAGGAAGTTGTTGTTGGTGGTGGTGGTGGTTGGGAGGGGGGGGGTGGGGTGGAGGGGGTGGGGGGGGTGCGGGATATAGTTTACATGAAGAAGTTCCTGTAATATTTCAATTTATATAATTGTAGTTTATACACAATATATGTTAAGTATCTGAGACATTAGACCTTTACCTGCCTTAATGCAGTTATTATTTTTATATCTGTAGTAGAACTGTATGAGTGGCACTCAGAGGGTATCATTTATTACTATTCATTACATAAGCTCCACTGCTTGATGTTTGTCTTGAAGAAAGGTCAGATACTGGACAATTAGATAACACAATTGATAAGTAATATACAGCTGCCTGAAGTGGGTCAGTTCAATTTATGTTGTTGTAGAAGGAAGTGCTTGGTCAATAATCAGGAGCCTAACCCACCAGCCATCCCCATCACCACCACTTTAAATTATACCTATATGTTTTATCATATCATATCATAATCGGATTTTTGATTAACGTGCAGGTACAGGGGCAACATCCACATCAGTGGGCCCCCTTCCAGATAGCTGGCTTGCTGCACGCATGGCAGATCTCACACCAGATCTCCAGGTACGTCTATCATGAGGGTTGATAGCCGAGAGCTTCCACACTCTGCAATCCCTCTCTGTCAGCTGCTTCCATGTCATTTTGGGCCTCCCAGGCCCACGCTTTCCATCAACCTGTATGTCAAAGGCTGTCTTGATTGCACCACTGGAGCATTCCATATGTCCATACCATCGAAGTCTTCTCTCCTTCAGAATGAGTTCCAGATCCTCAATGCCAAGCCGCATAAGTAGATCAATGGACCTGGTGGTGACAATGTCTTGCGGACTGACATTGCAGATCTGTCTGATCATTTCGCTGCAGACGCTGGAGGTTCGGCTTTGTCAATGGCCAAGTCTCGCTGGCATGGAGCATTACACAAGAGCTGTACACATGGCACATGCCACGTGTTTTGAAAGAGAGGTGGTGTGAAGAGAGGACTGGTAGCAGATCCTTGAACTTCTTCCAGGCGGTTTTCACACGTGTTGTGGTTGAAAGTTCACAGCCACCTGCTGCTGAGAGCATGTCTCCTAGGTAGCAAAAGGAAGCTACCACCTCAAGCTTGTCAGGTCCGACCTGGACTTCCTTCTGTGGTCTGCCATCCAAGGGGCGTGCAGTTCCCTGGCACCGTGTACATTTATAGTCAGGGTCCTTTTTCAAGCGCTTGTGCCCACTGCATTTCTTGTGCACCCAGTGCTTGCAGCCATTGCAGAAGATGCTGTTGCTGCCCACTCCAGTGCGACAGACAGCGCATGGAAACTCGCCTGAACTCTGCAGGAGGTCCAGTCCCGTACCGCAGATCATGATCTTTGTCTTTCCTGCATTTACTCTCAGTCCTTTCTTCTCCATTGCTTCTTTCCAAGTCAAGAGCCTCCTGACACATTCCTCAAGCGATTCAGCGATGATAACAAGGTCATCAGCATAGAGGTCCTCCCAGGGGACCCCAGAGCGGAACTCTCGTGATAAGGCTTCAAGCACAATGATGAAGAGCAGTGGGCTGAATACTGATCCTTGGTGAACACCAACCTTCACTTCAAACTCTTCACTGTACCCCTCACCAACACGGACACGGCTCCGTGCATTTGCATACATCCCCTGCACCAGTCGCACAATCCACTCCTCCACACCAAGTTTTCTCAGTGCCCACCAGATGACCTTACGAGGCACTCGATCAAACGCCTTCTCCAGGTCTACGAAAGCCATGTAGAGTCTCTTATTGGCAGCTAGATACTTCTCTTGCAGCTGCCTGACAACAAAGATTGCGTCTGTAGTGCCTCTGCCTGGGACGAAGCCAAACTGGGAATCGTCGATTGACACCAACTGTCTGATGAGGCCGTCCACAATCCTCTCCAGGATTTTCATAACCTGCTCTGTCAGCTTGAGACCACGGTAGTTGCCCCATTCCAATGCATCCCCTTTTCCCTTGTAGAGGCAGACAATGAAACTCTGCTCCCAGTCAGAGGGTATCTTGCCATCACGAATGATTGCAACTGCTAGGTCACGGATCATGGAGGCGCCCATGTCACCGGCCGCTCTTATCATCTCCACCACTATGCCTGATGGGCCTGGTGCTTTGCCTGCCTTCATCTGCGAGATAGCCTTCTTAATCATAAATGTGCATTTTTTAAAGCCACAATCACAACTTAATCAGAATTACTGCAAATATTAATGGTTCAGCAACCTGTTTTTCTTTATTGTGCTACAGGTAGAATTATGTCCTTTTGACATTATTTAAGAATTGTCTGCTAGGGTTATACATGTATACGCTCAAGGGGCTAATAACTTGATCTGCTGTCATGGGCCTTCTTAAATCCCCCCAAGGCTTTCTTAAATCCCCCAAAAAACTGTATTCCCTTGCTCTGCATTGTTTACCAGGCTTACGTCTGTTATTATGAGAATCTCCAGTCTGCTTGGTTGTTTATCAACCTAATTCATTTGCCTTACTGAGGGTCAGTTGATGTATTCTATTGCTGCAAACAGAGGAAGTAACAATCCACTTCTGGCTGATCAACTCCTCTGCTTCACCCAATTCCAAAGCTGAGCTCTTCGGGCTCAGTCTTCATTTCTGAAATGCAAGGGTGGAGTCAGACACCCTAGACTATAAGACCTTCAAAGGTCTGTATGTTTTGTTTTCGGGGGAAGTAAGAAGATAAATCAGGTAAACACTTAAACATTCAGTGTTTAGGATCGTCAAGTGAATAGCCCCCAAAGAAAGAGCCAAATATATATTGTGTTTATGTTTGTTATGTATTTAAAAATTAAGTGAATAATTCCATCTTTTTGTTTTGGTTGTGTATAAATGTAGCATCTATTTGTGTCAACAGTGAAGGACCAAATTAGCTTATGTATCCATGAAGTAGGTCTGGTTATTATCCTAAAATTTCCTACACAATTTTTTTTTTTATGACAAAATGGCATATGGAGATAGTGGAGACCCAGATCAGACTGATCCTGAAAGAGCATTCTGATCAGTGCCTACATTGTCTTTATTCCAACTATTTACCTTCAAGAATATGCATGCATGTTTGTTTATAAATGAGTGTTTATTCCTTTACCAATGAAGTCAAAAGGAGTCGTCAACTTTATTTTAGCCTTTTTCCTGCTTCTTTTAAGGCAAGATGTACCTGGTTTCAAACCCTAAAGTTTCTGATGAGAAAACTGAACTAGGTAATCAATGAAAAGGCACATATAAAGTGTCATGTACTTTACTTACATGTATAAATGGCTCTGCTTCTATTTGACTGCTGCCTGGTAGTGTTAAAAATATGACTGACTGATTGACTGATTACACGTATAAAAGATTGAAAGGCTTTAATAACGACTGATCACCATATATAGAAACTAAACTAATTGGTCAATTTTTTGTAAATTAACCCTTTCAACCCCGAGTTTCTGAAGTGGGCTCTTCCATCTTAGAACTTGACTATGTTCCTTGTTACAAATAGAAATGTTAGCCATAAATCAAGACCAGTACCGCAAAAAGTGTGGATACAAATGAGACAGCTCATGACAGGCCATCTCATCTGGATCTACACTGTTTGCAAAAGAATCCATCCTGCTCTTCAGGGTCAAAAAGGTTAAACGATTTCTCCCAATAATACACAGGATGCCAGATGTTGTATACCTGGCAGTGGTTGAACCCACAGCCTCCTGAGCAGTCGGACGCACATCCGACTGAGCAATCAAGGCCAGCTTTGACATTTCATGCAAACTGTTTCCAATGGAGACAATTTGCATGAAATGTCAAATTATATTTTCTGGAAAAAAAAAAAAAAAAAGAATTAGAAAAATACAAGAATTCCGTGGAAGGCATCATCGCACCTGCTGGGGCAAAAGTCACAGGAGCAACAATCAGAACGTGGTTTTTAAATAAGTTTATTTCATTCTTAGCAGTGCTTACTTGGAAAACTGGGTTGAAAAAAATGTAGACAAAGTGCCTAGTGGGACACATATATTCCAGGCCAGTCCCATTCCCTCTAATGGCTATATCTTCAGCACTGACTTTTCGTATCATACAGCCCAATGATAATGGAACGTTGACGTAAAATGTGTAAAAGTCACTGGAGCATGAAATATAGGTCAAGGTCACGGGTCAAGGTACCTGCTAATTCAGTACATCAAGGAGAAGCACAATGCAAGGTATGGTGGTTGTAGGCCTTATAGTTGAGGAGTTATCAAACATCAACGTAAAATGTGTCAAATATAGGTCAAAGTCACTGGGTCAAGGTACCTGCCAAGCCAGTGCAATGAGGTGAAGCACTATGCAAGGTTTAGTGGTTGTAGGTCTTATATTTGAGGAGATACCGAACATCAACATAAAATGTGTCAAAGTCACTGGAGTGCACAATATAGGTCAAGGTCACCAGGTCAAGGTACCTGCCGAGTCAGTACATCGAGAAGAAGTGCTATATAAGGTTTGGTGGTTGAAGGCCTTACAGTTGAGGACATATGGAAGGGTGACATAAAAGGTGTAAAAGTCAATGGAGCGCAAAATATAGGTCAAGGTCACCCAGTGAAGGTACCTGCGGAGTCCGTACATTGAGGAGAAGCACTATGCAAGGTTTGATGGTTGTAGGCCTTACAGTTGAGGAGATATTGAACGAAATGTGTAAAAGGCACTGGAGCGCAAAATATAGGTCAAGGTCACTGGGTCAAGATACCTGCCGAGTCAGTACATCTAGGAGAAGCACTATGCAAGGTTTGGTGGCTAGAGGTCTTACACTTGAGGAGATCTGGAACATTGACGTAAATTATGTCAAAGTCACTGCAGCCAAAATATAGGTCAAGGTCACCAGGTCAAGGTATCTGCCAAGTCAGTACATTGAGAAGAAGCACCTTGCAAGGTTTGATGGTTGTAGGCCTTATAGTCGAGAAGATATCGAAAGTCGACGCAAAATGTTCAAAGTCACTGCAGCGCAAAATATAGGTCAAGGTCACCGGGTCAAGGTACCTGCCAAATCAGTACATCTAGGAGAAGCACTATGCAAGGTTTGGTAGTTGTACGCCTTATAGTTGAGAAGATCTGGAACGTCAACGTAAATTGTGTCAAAGTCAATGGAGCACAAAATATAGGTCAAGGTCACTGGGTCAACATACCTGCCAAGTCAGGAGGTCAGGGAGATGTGTCATGCAAGGTATGATGGTTGTTGTAGAATTGTAGTTGATTAGAATACTAACTTCGACGTAAATGTCGAACTTCGACATAACAGAACTGTTAACAGACAGACGGACGGATGAATGAACAGACGAATGGAAAAGCAGGCACCTATGTCGCAAAGTCGGGAGGTCAGGGAGATGTTTCATACAAGGTTTAATGGTTGTTTAGTTTTGTAGTTGATTAGAATACCAACTTTGACATAAATGTCGAACTTCGACATAACAGAACTGTTAACAGACAGACAGACGGACGGACGAACAGACAGACGAATGGAAAAGTGGGCACCTATGTCGCAAAGTCAGGAGGTCAGGGAGATGTTTCATGCAAGGTTTGATGGTTGTTTAGTCTTGTAGTTGATTAAAATACTAACTTTGACATAAATGTCGAACTTCGACATAAATGTTGACAGACGGACGGACAAATGGACAGACATACGGAAAAGCGGACGCCTATGTCCCAAAGTCAGGAGGTCAGGGAGATGTTTCATGCAAGGTTTGATGGTTGTTTAGTCTTGTAGTTGATTAGAATACTAACTTTGACATAAATGTCGAACGTCGACATAAATGTTGACAGACGGACGGACGGACTGACGGATGGACTGATGGACGGACGGACGGACGGAAAATAGGACGCCTATATCGCACCCTGCTACAAGCAGGTGCGATAATTATCAATTTGTTGTCTATTGAATTAGCGAAGAGAGAGATAAAGGTAAATTTAATAACTATAAAAGAAACATACAAATTCTTCTTCTTTAAACATCTCATTCTCTGGATCTTCCTGTTTCAAGTCCATGATTTTGCCACTGCAGTCTGGCCACACAGCGTTCATGGCTCTGAAGTACTTAAGCCTTGGAGATAAAGTTCTGTAAGCTTGGTGCACACATAACAGGGACTGTAGTAGACAGCTGTCTTCCTCGGAATGGGCCATCATATTAGTAACCTTGTATTCTAGGGACTGACAAACCAACTGGAAGACAACACAGAACAGAACATCATAGCTCTCAGTGAGACAGGGTATCATGTAGATATTTTTCTATTTCTCCACAAAAACATATGTTTTGGGTACTCATATGAAGCACCAACATATGTTGTGGGTACTCATTAGAAGAGTCTCTGTGAGGTGCTTCAAATGAGTACCACAACATGTTTTCATGGAGAAATAAGAACACATTTTCATGGAGAAATAAGAAAAATATCAATATTTTTTTGGTTAGAAAAAGCACCTTACCTCGAATTACTAGTATGGAACATTTCATTTGTGTCATGAGAAAATCAACATCTTGCCACATGCAAACAGCAATGATACGAGACAGTGTGCAATTTGCTCTTACTGGTCTGGGTCACTGCTGTTGGAAAAATTCACATAGATAAGAAGGGGTATCCAGATAAATATTTTTTCTTATTTCTTTGTCAAAACATATGTTGTGGGTACTCATTAGAAGCACCTCAGTGAGGCACTTCTAATGAGTACCCACAGCATATGAATTTGTAAAGGAATATAAGGAAAAATGCTGATTCGGATATCCTCTTATTTAGAGTCATGTATGCTACTGTACTTTCACTATATAATACAGGGGAATTGAGTAAGATTCAGTTTTAATGCATATTAAGACAGATTAATGCAGTGCAAAAATTTGATAGAAATAACAAACAACTTTAAATAGGGTTCAAAAACTGTAGGGTTCTGAAAATTCTCCAAAAATTCACCTAATAATGTTGATCCCTGCATATACCTGTTTTCACTATATATTATAAGAGAATATTAGGGTGTATATTAATAGACATTAACTCAGAAACTGATACAATCAGATTCATATCAAGTTCTCAACATCAAAGGCAAAAACAGACAAATATTATCAGACAGCCACAAAAAGAACAGATGGCAAGTTGGCAGCCCTTTCCTAAAAAGGTGGCAACTCTTTATCAAAACTTAACTGAATATACAGTCGACTCTCGTTATCTCGAACTCCAAGGGACTCTCTGAAATACTTCGAGATATCCGTAGTTCGACATATCAGGTTTGCAGAATTGAGGAAAAAATAATTTGATTAACCACATTGAACAAACTGATAGGTAATTGGACTTTTGAAGTTAGAGATATATTGAAAATATTGTGGAAAAGAGGAGAAATTGCTCCTTAGGAGCAATTTCTCCTCTTTTCTACAATATTTTCCGTCTGTTGTTAGATTTTCATGTATAGGCAGGGACCAGATTTTCACTTCGAGATAAGCGGTTATTCGAGATAAGCGAGGTCGAGATAACGAGAGTCAACTGTATCTTTTTAACCTACATAATTGTTAAAAGATTGTTCTTGGACACCTTTAAGTAGATGTCTGGAAAAAAAATAATTTGCACAACTAATCTTGAAAAGCACTACAAGTCAGTCTATGTAACATGTGTAACCCGTCTTCCCCTATAATATACAGAGAAAACAGGAGAATATGGGGTCTACATTGTTAGGCAGGGTTCAACCCTTTCATCCCTGTGTTTCTGCATTGGACTCTTTCGTTCTCAAATTTAAACGTGTTTAGTATTGTAAATAGGGACAACAGTCAAAAATCTGGAGCCAAATAGCAAACAGTGTAGATCCTGATGAGACAGCTGGTTATGAGCCATCTCATTGGCTCTACATTATTTACATGAGTATTTGTTTTGGTATAAAAGGCTGAAAAGGTTAATAATTGTTGCAATACTTAAAACAGCTTTTCTTTTGTTGGGTACTTAATAACAAAAAATATATGTTGTGGGTACTCATTAGAAGCACTTTGCCAAGGCACTTCTAATGAGTACCCACAACATGTATTTTCATCGAGAAATAAGTAAAATATGAATACATTTTTGTTGAAAAAAAAAAGAAAAAGAAAACTATTCTGGAGCAATGTATATGTATATAGTAAAACTGCACTATTAAGACCACTCCCCTATTAACCCTTAAACTGCCAGTCACAACAATTGTCCTCTGCTTTGCCATCTGCTTGTGATTTTAAAATGTCATTTTTGCAAACAGTGTGGACCCAGATCAGACTGCTCCTCTAGGAGCAGTCTGATCAGGGTCCACACTATTTGCCTGTATGCAAAAAAAGGTTTGAAAAGTTTGCAAGAATATTCAACAGACAACAAAAACAGACAACATTTTCAGATGCAGGTTTTCTTGGCATTTTAAGGGTTAAAAGCAGCTTTTGACAGTCCCAAATGGGGTTTTCTTGTTATTCTACATTGCTCCAAATACAATAAAGTGTCCACATAACACTTTTCTTTTTTCTTCTAGAAACGAGGTACTCATTAGAAGTGCCTTGGTGAGGTGCTTCTAATGAGTACCACAACATACTTTTTTGTGGAGAAATAAGAAAAATATAAGTACTTTTGGTTAAAAAAATCTTATCTGGAGCTATGTTCTACATTCAATATTAAAACCACCGTTAATAAGACCACTTTAAAGGCAGTACCAAAGGAGGTCTTAACCATAGTCCTGCTGAACCCGGATATACCCTGCCTTTTCAAACAGTGCAGATCCAGATCAGTTGACTTCTGAAGAAGCCAACTGATCTGGATCTGCACTGTTGTCATCTAGTATGTGAATATGTATCAACAACCTGGATCAAGTAATCTGATTGGCTGAATATAAAGTTGGCGTGGCATCAGTTTATTCAGCAAGATAAGTGTTAATAGAAGAATTCTACTGTATATCATCACGAACACATACCTATATAATTTTGACCCCCTTAAACCCCACTTTTATATAGTAAAACTGGGGTTCACTGGGGTATACATTATTTTATTTCTGCTCAAAAATATAAATTGTGGGTACTCGTTAGAACCGCCTCGACAAGGTGGTTCTAACGAGTACTCACAATCTATGATTTGAGCAGAAATATGAGAAATATCAGAATTTTTTATCTGAAAAATTGCTATTTTTTGCTGGTAAAATTTTCCGTGTATTTGAATAGGCGTGTTTTCGTAATGGTAAACTCACTGCTTGCTCTTCTTCACAATAGGCATGGTACACCATATGAACATAATCACTCAAATAGGACATCACTACATCATGTCTAGTGTCATATTCATCTAGTTGTACAAGTAACTTCCCAAGAATGCTTTCTTTCAAAACATTTAAATACACATTCCCTTCTGTCTCATTGGCTGAAATAAGAATGGAATAATACATCAGTATTAAAATGTGAAATTGATTATATAAAAAAGAGGAATTCCAGCCATAAAAGCATAAAAATCACACCCATGGCAAAGAGCTAAACTGTCTGACAGTTGGATCTTTATGGTGTACAAACTTTTAGAAATTCAACTGGGTTAAAAAACAAAACAAAAAAAAACAACAACATTTCTTTACCTTTATCACTCTTTGGGCTATTTCAGTAGATGACAAATTCACTATATTTTTCTTATTTTCTCCAGAAAATAAGCTTGTGGCATTTCATATAAATTGTCTTCTTTGGAGACAGTTTGCATGGAATGTCATAGTCTGTTTTCTGGAAAAGAAAATTAAAAAAATATTTCAATGTCATCTGCTGAAAATTTTACCCAGCATGCTAAGCATTAGCAGCATTAGGGTAATTATTACTGGTTAAAAATTTCAACCACTTGACTTTTGACCCTGGTCCTGCTAAACCCAGATATGCCCCAACTTTGCAAACAGTGTAGATCCAGATCAGGGATTTCTTCAGAAGCCAACTGATCTGGATCTGCACTATTTGTCATTAAATGTGTGAATTTGTATCAATGACCTCAATCAAGCAATCTGATTGTCTAAAAATTAGAAGTTGGCATGAAATCTTAATTTATTCAGGATGGCAAGCAGCATTTATTGTACTTTACAGCTTGTGGGGATCAGTATTACCTTCTTCATCGCCGGTGTCCGGCACTGGGGCTTGAAGAATTTCCTCCAGTTGTCTGTATATCAGCCAAGAGAAAGGCATTTGTGCTGAGAATGTGTGACCTTCACACCCAGTTGTCATGACAACCACCTCCTTTAGCTCACTCTGTCTTGTAGGAGACTATACAATGTCAAGAAAATAGCAATTACTAGCAATTACCGTGTATAACCTAAATATTTGGATATCTACACTCATTACTACAAAGAACCAGGTAAGAAAGTGTATCCACAAAACATTTTTCTTATTTCTCCACAAAAACATATGTTGTGGGATACTCAATAGAAGCACATAAGGGGCTTCTAATGAGTAGCCACAATATATGTTTTGTGAGGAAATATGATATCAGTATTTTTCAGCAGAAAAAAGTGCCTTATCCTAATAATTGAAAGTCCTTTTCACTACCTGGTGATGTCCTAACCCATTAAATGCTTGCTGAATGTCACTGAAGAATCCTGGATCTGCAAGAGGACTTTCCAGACAATAACTTTTCTTGTATGTTTTCTAGAAAATGTATGTTATGAGTACTTTTAAGCACCTTAACCATTACCACTCTCTGGGCTAATTCAGCAGATTACAAACTGATGATATTTTTCTTATTTTTCCCAGAAAACAGGATAAAACTTTCATGCAAACTGTCTCCAGAGGAGATAATTTGCATGACATGTCAAATCCTGGTTTCTGGGAAAATAATAAGAAAAATATTTCAATATGTCATCAGCTGAAAATTTTACCCAGAGTGCTAAGCATTAACAAAGTGCTTCTAATGAGTACCACAAATATTTTTCATAGTGAATGTGAAAAATATTGGCACTTTTTGGTTAAAAAATGAGAGCAACTTATCTACAACTATTGGAAACAAATCTAGCACACTGTTATTATAACTGAAATGCAATAAAACACATTTTGAAAAGTTAAGTGAAACAACACACCATCAAGACATATCAGAACTTTGCTAAGTAAAGCAATGTACTTATACTTTACTACCGTAAATACTGAGAGAAACAAAACACAAACAATGCCCTTTTTCAAGTTACACCTTGAAAGTGTTTTGTTTAGTGCATTGCAACAACACACTGTAACAAGACACAAAAATGCATCTTGATGGCACATTATATATGTATTATATATATTTTGATTCTTTTTCTTTTTCATATGGGACCTCTTTCTAACAATATTGCTGGGATCCAAATAAAAAATTGTGTTAGCTAAATAACAATGTAAGGTACGTATTGTATCCAAACAAACAAATGTAGCCATGTACCAAACATAAATGTAACTATGTCAGGTGTTGTATCCAAACATGTAACTGTGTAAGGTATTGTATTGACTGTGTAAGTATTGTATAAAAACAAAAAATGTAACCATGGAACCATGTCAGGCATTTTATCCATGCATGTAACAGTGTAAAGTGTTATATCCAAACATGTAACTGTGTAAATTTATTTTAGTGTTATATCCAAACGAAATGTAACTATGTCAGGTATTAGATCCAAACATGTAACCATGTAAGGCATTTTATTCAAATAAATATAACCATGTAAGTGGTTGTATCCAAAATGTAACCATGTTAGGTGTTATGTTTAAACACTAAATGGTCATTTTTCTATATTAACTATATATATATACTTTTCAGTTTGAGTAAAATATTTTGGAGATTATTTTCAAACCATGTTATGGTAAATGCCCTAAAATTTAAAACAATTTACCCATGCTATTTCTCATCACGAAAACATGCCTATATTATTTTGACCCCCTTAAACCTCACTTTTATACAGTAAAACTGGGGTTTACAGGGGTATAATTATTCTTCTTATTGTTGCTCGAAAACATAGATTGTGGGTACTCATTAGAACCGCCTTGGTTAACGAGTACCCACAATCTATGTTTTGAGCAGAAGTATGAAAAATATCAAATTTTTTTATCGGAAAATTTTCAGTTTCTGGAGGTGAAATTTACTATATATTTGAATAGGTGTGTTTTTGTAATGTAGCCTAAATTTTGCTTTTATGCAGTACATTGTTTTAAAATATCTAGTGGAATGGCAAACAGTGTAGACTCTCATCAGACTGCTCCTGATCTGGATTTTCTCTGTTTGCATACCCCATTTTGTCAGAAACTTTGTTGCACATAAATTTTAGGACATTTCCCATATATCTGAAAGCAAGCTATAATAACACATTGTAGTTTGGAGACCCCTGAAAGGGTATTTGGTAAACAGTGCAGACCCAGATCAGATGCTGCATATTGCAGCAGCTGATCAGGGTCTTCACTGTTTGCAAATAGTTCAATCAGTTTCTTTAGGAATATCTAAATCACATAGCCTGACATACCTAAAATCAAAATTAGAATCTTCCAATATATAGTGTGGGAGAGTTCATTCAGTCTACAATGGGATAAACAGATTCTAAAACCATGCCATAATGAATAGATTCCTGTCATAACGCGTTTTCTGTGTGCTCAGTTTACCTGAAAATACTCATATGTGAGCTGTAAAGCCTCTGGTGTACCCAAAACAGCCAGCCACAGCTGTGGTTTCCACATGGTGTGCTTCACAAGGTCAAGGTTGTGATTTGTATCCAAGTAGGCAATTATCCCTGCCAAGATTGGTGCAATCTTGGATTCCAGAACTTGCCGGCAGGCACGTCTGAAAAAAAGTATGTACAGTTGACTCTTGTTGTCTCAAACACTGATAACTCAAAATACTGCTCAAGTTAAACTAAATTCTGGGCCCAGTTGTTCAAAGCGTCGTTAGCTTAACAAGCTCGTTAAGGGTCATTTCGTTAACTGTTTTAATGGATTCAATATACAATATTCTGATATTTTTTGCACTGCAAAAGCTACTCACATTTTTACAGCAAGAAATTCAACATATTTGCATATCACTCGATGTAAATTTTAACGAATCGTTAACTAACGACGTCATTAGCTTTGAACAACTGGGCCCTGGTTAATATTGGTTTAGTTTTGCTTTAAATTCTTTACATTTCAATTTTGGTTTTCTTGTATTACTGTTATCTCAAACTGAAAATTGCATAAAAATTCAGTGGACTTTTGTTATTTCTAACTCCTTGGAGTTAGAAATAACAAAAGTCCACTGAATTTTTATGCAATGTTCAGTAGCTAATGCTTAGCATTCTGGGCAGATGACATGGTGAAATATGTTTTCTTATTTTTCCCAGAAAATAAGGTTTGATATTTCATGCAATTTGTCTCCTAAGCTAATGCTTAGCATGCTTGGTTGAAATTTCAGCAAACAACATTTTAAAATGCATTTTCTTATTTTCCCAGAAAATAGGCTTTGACATTTCATGTAGTTTGTCTCCTATGGACAAAATTTGCATGAAATGACAAATTCTGTTGTTTTTTTTTCTGCTGATTGATTGATTGTGTTGGGGTTTAACGACACGTCAACCCTTGTGGGTCATTTTGTGTTGTCTCCCAGAGAAAGGGAGAAAAGTGATAGAAGAGATAGTAGAAGAGATTAAAGAGAGGGACAGGGAAGAAAGGAACAGGAATGAAAGTGAAGAAACAGAAGAAATAAAAATATTCCCAATCTACCCTTACCTGCTACAAGGATAGCAGGCCTTGCCCAACTGTAAGCCAATATCAGTTGGACGCCCCGACGACGTAAGATACAGACACCTTCGCACCACCCGACCACCCCATTTTTTTCTGCTGAATTTGCCTAGCAAGTGCTAAAGTTTAAGGAAAAAGTTTCTTAATCTTAACCCATTCATCCCTGCAGACCAATACAGATACCTTTGCAAACAGTGCAGAGCCAGTAGAGACAGCTTGTAACAAGCCATCTCATCAGGACCTACACTGCTTGCAATTCTGTTATTGATTTAAACCGCTGTTTGCAAGAATGGATGTGTTCAAATTCAGAGACCGAACAATCCATTTCAGAAACTCAGGGGTGAAAGGGCTAACTTAATTCTGTTCAGAAGAAACTTCTCAGGTGGTGGGAGAAACAGTAATCCTACAAAATGACTAAACATGATTAAAACGCCAGAACAAATTTACGGGAAAAACAACATTATTTTTGTTTATTTGCACCAGACAGAAATTTGGCAGCATTTCAGTGTCATATCTTTAGATATGATATCTTGGCCCATGGGCCAAGATTTGCTCACCTGAGTAAAACAGCCATTGCATATCTACAGATGCCATGCAACATTCTTCAAGTATTGCCACAGCAACTTGGACACAAATTTGATAGTGCTGTAAAAAGGTCAAATGTCATCCTAGGATCATCATTTGAATAAGCTTGGAAGACCTTGAGTCCCCAATGCTACATACCAAGCATTGGGGTCTTCTAAGCTCTGGAGATGAAGATTTCAAAGTGTGTTTTTTTTCCCATATATGGGCATAGTTTCCATCTTGAACAATAGTGCAGATCCATTTGAATAAATTGTCAACACCCATTCCACAAAAGACCCCATGTGAAATCTAGTGAAAATTGGTAAAACTGTTACAGAGAAGAAGACGTTTAAAAATTACACAATTTTATACACATATTTAGCCCAAGGGCAAGGGCAAAAGGAGCAAAATTTTGATTGTAACTAAAAGTTTTACTCCTTAAATCCTACATTGTAAGTTTCAGCCATTAGTCTTTAATACACCTTGAGAAAACGATTTTCAACAAATTTGACCTTGCCATAAAAACGATTTCAGAGAAGAAGACCTTTAAATATTACACATTTTAACCTTTTAATACATGTTTATAGTTCAGGGGCAAGGGCAGATAACCCTTGGTGGGGGGGGGGGAGGGGGGTGGGGGAACAAAATTTTGATTGCAACTAAAAAGTTGTACTACTTTAATCATATGTTGTAAGTTTCAGCCATTAGTCTGCAATACATTTTGAAAAAATTATTTTTGAACATTTTCCCCTACAAATGGTTAGGGATGTACATTTGACCTTGCCATAAAACAGTCAAAGGTCAACCTATAATCATCATTTGAACAATCTTGGAAGACCTTGAGATCCTGATGCTATTTACCAAGATTCAGCCTCAAAGCTAACTTGATTCTGGAGAAGAAGAGTTTTAAGTATTTTTGTTTTTATCATATATGGGCATGGCAGCCATCTTAATTAACAGACTGTGAGAATTTGTACAAATCTGAAATCCCCTTTAACTGAAGGCTCCACATGAAATTTGAAGAAAACTGGTCCAGGGGTTTCAGAGAAGAAGTCATTCATAGGTGTGGACAGACAGAAGGACAGATAGACGAGGTACAGCAAGTGATCACAATAGCTCATATCCTTTATATTATTTTCTTATTTCTACTCAAAAATATGTGTTGGTGGCACTTATTGTAGGCATAGAAACATATGTTGTGGGTACTCATTACTCTGATGAGCATCCACTTACTTTTTTATAGGAGAAATCAGAAAATATTAAATTGTTTCAATTGAAAAAGGGCTCTTGTTTGGAGCTGTGTAATAATCTGTAACATACATGTCTTGAGTTAGTCTACAGCAAGGCTGAAGACTGAAGATAAATGTTATTTAGTAGATCATTAACCCTTAAAGCGCCAGTCACAACTATTGTCGTCTGCTTTTAAAAGTCATTTTTGCAAACAGTGTGGACCCAGATCAGACTGCTCCTTTAGGAGCAGTCTGATCAGGGTCCACACTGTTTGCCTGTATGCAAAATAGGTTTGAAAAGTTTGCAAGAATATTCAGCAGACGACATTTTCAGATGCAGTTTTTCTTGGCGTTTTAAGGGTTAAAATGTAATTCTAACACACCTCGCCTATATAGCCAATGGTTAACTTCAGTGACTTATTCTGAAACAAATCACTATCTGGCGCCGTTTGCAACGTCATTTTGACGCGTTACCGACGTCAGTCTTCGTTTCTACGATGTTAGATGGTGTAACGTCATTTTTCTCGTGTCAACAACGTAAGAAATACATGTAAACAACAGCGTTACAGTCAAAACTGTTGGCGGGATTTCTTTAAGCGATGGCAGACAGTGGGAAGAATCTGAAGGATGCAATTACTTTTTGCGGTTTTCTATGTGTTAGAATTGAAATAGATCACCTCTTGTGCGTGATTTGTTAAGCAATAAATCACAGTTTGTCGGTCAGTTGTAAGTAGATAAATCACTCACGCTCTGCACTCGTGATTTGATCTACTGACCTCCAAACAGTGATTTATTTCTCCACAAATCACTGCTAGAACTTATCTATTTCTCAAACAAGAGGCCCACGGGCCACGGTTCTCTCACCTGAGTGACAAAGCCACTGCAGACATGCAGATGTTCCCAATAATATATGCAAAGATTCAGCCATAAGGCATCCTCTGTTTTGGAAAATAAGATTTTTAAATGTTTTTTCCCATACAAATGCATAGGGAAGCAAACTTGTACGACCATTATTTTAGCAACTTTGGTAGACCCCCTGTCCCCGATGATTTAAGCAAAGATTCAGCCCCAAGGCGTCCTCGGTTCTGGAGGAGAAAATTTTTAAAGGTTTTTAACATATATGGGCATGGCGGCCATCTTGGTCAATGAACCGCGACCATTTTAGCAATCTTTCATTCCTCCAACCTAAGGAGGCTCCATATGAAATTTGTGCAAAATTGGCCCAGAGGCTCCAGAGAAGAAGTTGTTTGAAATTCTGATTATTTTTCCCATACAAATGCATAAGGAAGCAAAATTGACCTCACGGTAAAAGGTCAAATGTCAATGTACGACCGTATTTTAGCAACTTTGGTAGACCTCCAGTTTCCAATGATATATGTAAAGATTCAGCCACAAGGCATCCTCGGTTTTGGAAAACAAGATTTTTAAAGGTTTTTCCCATACAAATGCATATGGAAGCAAACTTGACCTTGCCGTAAAAAGGTCAAATGTCAAAATACAACATTTATTTTAGCAATTTTGGTAGATCTCCCGTCCCCAATGACTTATGCCATCACGAAAACACGCCTATATATTTTTGACCCCAACAAACCCCACTTTTATATAGTAAAACTGGGGTTTACAGGGGTATATATTATTTTTCTTATTTTTGCTCAAAACATAGATTGTGGGTACTCGTTAGAACCGCCTTGCCGAGGCGGTTCTAACAAGTACCCACAATCTATGTTTTGAGCAAAAGTATGAAAAATATCAGAGTTTTTTATCTGAAAGGTTTCAATTTTCGGAGGTGAAATTTTCTATATATTTGAATAGGCATGTTTTCGTAATGCAAAGATTCAGCTCCAAGGCATCCTCGGTTCTGGAAAGGAAGATTTTTAAAGGTTTTTACCATATATGGGCATGGCGGCCATCTTGGTCAACTAACCTCAACCATTTTAGCAATCTTTTATTCCCCCAACCTAAGGAGGCTCCATATGAAATTTGTGCAAAATTGGCCCAGAGGCTTCAGAGAAGAATTTGTTTGAAATTCTGAACATTTTTCCCATACAAATGCATAAGGAAGCAAAATTGACCTTACCATAAAAAGGTCAAATGTCAATGTACGACCATTATTTTAGCAACTTTGGTAGACCTTCAGTTTCCGATGATATATGTAAAGGTTCAGCCATAAGGCATCCTCGGTTTTGGAGAACAAGATGTTTAAAGGTTTTTCCATACAAATGCATAGGGAAGCAAACTTGACCTTGCCGTAAAAAGGTCAAATGTCAATATACAACATTTATTTTAGCACTTTTGGTAGACCTCCCGTCCCCGATGACTTATGCAAAGATTCAGCCCCAAGGCATCCTCGGTTCTGGAGAAGATTTTTAAAGGTTTTTACCATATATGGGCATGGCGGCCAGCTTGGTCAATGGACGCGACCATTTTAGCAATTTTTCGTTCCCCCAACCTAAGGAGGCTCTATATGAAAGTTGAGCAAAATTTGCTCAGGGGCTTAAGAGGAGAAGTCGTTTGAAAATGTTAACGGATGGACACACAGATGGACGGACGCACAGATGGACGGACGGACGATGGACAAAAAGTGATCACAATAGCTCATCCTGAGCATAGCTCAGGTGAGCTAATAAAACACACACACACATACATACACCCACACACAGGAGCATGTATGCATACGCACAAGCACACGCACACACACACACACACACAAAGTATGGGAGTCTCTAAAGGAATGAAAGAAAATGTTTTTCATCTTCTTTCAAGTTTTGCAGATATACCATAATAACCCTAAGTACTGAGACAGATAGGTCTTTGCAAACAGTGTAGACCCAGATCAGACCCCACAGAATGTGGCATCTGCTCAGGGTCTACTGTGTTTGCCATACATACAGCAGTATTTTAGACACATCAAGAGGTAGTAAAATGGACTGTTTCAAATTTTAGGAAAGTATGGTAAGTAGACTTAGGGTAAATAAGGTCTTCTAGTTAGCACCCACAATATAGCTTTTTGGGGAGAAATAAAAAACATCCTCTCTTATCTAGAGCTATGGACATAAGCCATCTGAAACAAGACCCATTGTACAGTGGTTTCAGAGCTGTTTTAAAAAATGTCCACCAATTACAGAAAATGATTCAAAATATTGTTCTTAATTACAATGTATTTAAATTTTATCATCATCTGGGCAAAGTCAGCAGACTACAAACTAATGATGTTTTTGTTAAACAGGCTCTGACATTTCATATAAATGGTCTCCTTAATCTTAGACCATCTGCATGAAATGTCAAAGTCTATCTTCTGGGAAAAATAAGGGAAAATATTTCAAAATGTTGTCTGCTGACATTACCCAGCATGTAGAGTGTTAAAATACCTGAAGGTTCCTGCCTTCTGTACATTTTCAGGTCTCACAGCTTCTTCTACTAGCCAGTTCTCAGCTCTGTAGCCTGACCTTTCCTTCTCTTGCAGAAGCTGGGCGATCAGTCGACTTATACCATTAAAAAAGCTTGGTGAATCTAGAAAATTACATGGGCAATCAGTCAACTTAAACCATTAAAAAAGCTCGGTGAACCTAGAAAATTATATGAGTGATCAGTTAGCTTTTACCACTAGAAAAGCTTGATGAAAATTAAATGAGTGATCAGTTAGCTTTTACCACTAGAAAAGCTTGATGAACCTAAAAAATTGTATGGGCGATCAGTTACAATTACTTTTTTGACATAATGCCCTGTTGTATATACTGTCCTTGAGGAATTCTTATCCTATTTAATTGGAAAATATAGATGATAGCTTGGCTGAATGCCATTTAGTTTGGACTGATCAGTGATGTCTGGACATACTATCATGATGCAAAACAAGTGAGCGTTATTTCACGCAGTTATACATGCATGGTACATGTCTTGACTTATATTGCGATCCAGTTCTATCAAGATATCAGATCTTGGACCCCAAGTATCGCAATATATTGGATCCACAAAGTACTTAGGATGAATACGGTAAACCTCCCATTCAGATTGCAGAGATGCAATCCACAGACCCAGATACGGTATCACCTTTTCACTCCTGTTTCTGAAATGGACTCTTCCATTTCTGAATCTGGACACATCCATTGTTGCGAATAGGGGTTTTAGTCAAAAACCAATAACAGAATAGCAAACAGTGCAGATCCTGTTGAGATGGCTTGTGACCAGCCGTCTTATCTGGATCTTCTCTGTTTGCAAAGGTATTTGTGTTGGTCTGCTGGGCTGACAGGTATAATAGTATTGAGAACTGGCCAGAATTTCATAGTCTATCTTCGATTTTGTTAAAAAGACTGTTCACTGACTAACAGTCGACTAGTAGAAAATATATTCATTCTATCTTAACCCTCTTCCAGGTTCATGTACTTCTTCATAGCTCCAGATAAGAGACATAGCCACGTAAAATTTATCTTATTTCTCCATGAAGACATATGTTAATGGTACTCATTAGAAGTGCTTCAGCATGGAGAAATAAGAAAAATATCAGGGCCCAGTTGTTCAAATCATCGTTAGCTTAACAAGCTCGTTAAGGGTCATTTCGTTAACTGTTTAAGCGTATTCAATATACAATATTCTGATATTTTTTCAGCCAAAAATTTCAGCATATTTGCGTATCACTCGATGTAACTTTTAACGAATCGTTAACTAACGATGTTAGCTTTGAACAACTGGGCCCAGTATTTTTCACTTGAAAAAATGCTTTAACTGGAGCTATGATTATTTCCAGCTATTTTTATCAAATTTCTTCACCTTTATTCACCACAAATCTAAAATGACCGAAATAGACTTTAGTATTTCATTTTCTACATTTGCGTATGAAAATAAAATGTGAGAATAATATGTTCCTAAAAACAGAATTTTTCTATTAGTTGACTATGAAAATTCTTTCCGATCATCAGTCATGAGACGCAAAAGTTACTGATAATTGATTATATTCAATATAGCGATTATTGGGACAAGGCTAGAGTATAAGAAACATATTTACCTGATACTCCCTCTTATCTAGAGCTGTTGGACTGTACACATATGCATGCTAAGTATTATTTTCCTTATCAAGACTTGCTATTGATTTTTTTTATTTTTGGAGTTTTAGGGCCCAGTCAAAACTGCTAATGTCATGTCAAGCTGGTCAGTTGACCTTCTCAAACTCTTCTTAGTCCTCTGAGCAGTTAATCAGTACTTTGAGAACTTTCAGCACAAGGGGGAGAATGACCATAGAAATGACTTCAAAACTTGTCTCCACAAAAGATATGTGGTCCAGCTGGGCATCACAAAAACATACCTTTATAATTTTGACCCCCTTAAACCCCACTTTTATATAGTAAAACTGAGGTATACAGGGATAAACATTATTTTTCTTATTTTTGCTCAAAAACATAGATTGTGTGTACTCATCAACTGAGGCAGTTCTAATGAGTACCCACTTCTAAAGAGTACCCATAATCTATATTTTGAGCAGAAATATGAAAAATATAAGAGTTTTTTATCTGAAAATTTTCTGTTTTTTGAGGTGAAATTTTCTATATACTTGAATAGGCATGTTTTCGTAGTAGATTCAAACTTACAACCTGCTACTGACTGCACTAGGAAGCCTGACATCAAGGCTTGCTTACCTTCCTGTGTATGTGTCTGTAGTAATTCAAGAACAAGAGCAACTCTCTTTGTCGTTCTTCCAACATCAGCTTCTTTATCTTTTACCATGGATAGAGCATTCTGTACACATGCGGAAATTATAGCACTGATGTTTATTCTTGGGCCCCTTGAAAATTCTCCAGTTCTAGTTTCAAAGTTCAAAACAACATCTTCCAACTGTAATGTTTCTGGTCTTTGACCCATGAAATCATGTGTTGGACTGGCCACTTCTCGCTCTGTATTCTCCCAGTCCATACCTTCTTCTGTCTGATTTCTACACAAAAGGATGAACAAAAAGAAGATAATGTATTCATGCATAATTATTGAACATACCCCTATAAGTACACAGTCAAGCAAATCCGTAATCTTCAGATTACAGCCAGTGTACCTTTTGTCTACTTCTTTATAAAGGCATATGCTGTGGGTACCCATTTGAATTGCATCACCTTGTTGATGCAATTCAAATGAGTACCAACATCATATGCTTTTATAAAGAAAATGAAATAAATCGCATAAATATCATCAACTAAGATCTTTTCTGATCTTTTTTTAAAGTGAACCATTAGTATGCAGATACATATTTTACCACCAGTTTTCCTAGTAATTTTTAAAAGCTTAAGCTCACAGTCTGTTAATTAGGTCGAATTTTAAATACCATATTAATCCTAAATATTTGGGACACCTTAACTCTTTGTCATATTTGTCCTGTAATTTGAACAGGCCCATTTTTATACCTGTTGATCTGTTTATAACTACAAGACAGAATACGAGGGCAAGTCAATAAGTAACCAGCCTATCCCATTTCCAATTGACGGAGACACCCAAGATTTTCATGCCTTGTTTCAATACATGTTTTAGGCCTGAGGGCAAAATTGCACCCTTATCATATCATTCACTCATAAGATATTGAATGTCAAACATGGCTAGCGATGCAAAAGTAAGCTTTTCGTCAAAAGTTGAGTACTGTGCTGTAATTTGGTACTTGTATTTGAAAGGGAAAATAGGTCAGGAAATACATTGCGAGTTGACCAATGTTTATGGGTCTTCTGCACCATCATATGCACAAGTTAAATTCTGGGTTGGGGAATTCAAACGCAGCAGAACGTCTTTAAAAGACGAAACCAGGCCTGGACACCCATCAGACACCACCGATGAAGAGATGTGTAACAAAGTACGGGATCTGGTGTAATCTGACAGGCGAATTAAGGTGGAAGAAATAGCGAATGCATTACACATTTCATATGGTAGTGTTTCAACAACTTTATATGATCGCTTGGGTATGCACAAGCTAACAGCCCATTGGGTCCCAAAATCCCTTAGCGACGAGCAAATGGCAACCAGAGCATCAGTATACAGCGCATTGTTGAAGCGGTTTAGGTCAAAGGAAGATGATTTCCTTTCACGTCTGGTGACTGTAGATGAGACCTGGGTCCATTATTATGAGCCAGAGAATAAAGCTCAAAGTCACCAGAGTGTAGGGCTGGGGTCTCCGAGGCCAAAAAAGTTAAAAACGCAACCCTCTGCTGGCAAGGTGATGGCAACTGTATTTTAGGATGCACAAGGCGTTATTATGTTGGACTTTCTAGCAAAGAAAAGTACAATAACAGTTGCGTATTATGCAAATTTGCTTGACCAACTGAAAATTGTGATCCGCGAAAAACGCCGAGGTAAACTCTCCAAAGGGATTGTGCTCCAACAGGACAATGCGAGAGTCCAAACATGCAAAATTGCAATAGATGCTGTTGAGCGGAATGGGTACAAGCTAATACCGCACCCCGTCTATTCTCCGGACTTAGCTCCTAGTGACTATTTCCTATTCCCAAACTTGAAAAAGGATATCCGTGGCCGTCATTTCCGGTCCAACGAAGAAGTCGTGGCAGCAGTTAAGGAGTGGGTCACAGACAAGGACCCTGGCTTCTTCAGTTCTGGGCTGATAGCACTGGAACACCGTTGGTCCAAGTGTATCATTCTGGAGGACAATTACATCGAAAAAGAAGAGACTGATCTTACCCAGAAATAAGTTAGGCTGGTTTTTATTGACTCGCCCTCGTAGCAAACACTGTAGTGTAGACCCTGATCAGACATCACTTTTTGTAGTGTCTGATCTGGGTCTACACTGTTTGCTTAAGCCTCTCTGTTCTTATACGTTTGGTAATTATGGCAATTATATACATTCATACTGTAAGAATTAAGGTAAATAATGAAACATTTAAAATACTAATCACAACTGCAGCAGACAACATTTTTATTTTATTTTTGTGTAGACATTTTTCCAAGAAGAACAAGGATAGGCATTTCATGCAAATTATCTACCTAGCCAAGTCCTATATTCTCGGAAAAATAATACAAAAAAAAAAAAAAAAAAAAAAGAAATTAGAATATTGTATGTTACAATTTTGCTTGGCACTTTACGGATTAACAAATCTTTGTCAGTCCCAATAAATATGCAATGGAATGCAAAACTGGTTTTTGAGAAATAGGGAAAATCTTAGCTTGGCTACCTCT
Organism: Anodontia alba; assembly: GCA_964016985.1. NCBI lineage: Eukaryota > Metazoa > Mollusca > Bivalvia > Lucinida > Lucinidae > Anodontia > Anodontia alba. The sequence continues at coordinate 79,826,683 of OZ024824.1, read as the reverse complement.
CTTATTTTGAGTTATTTGAAAGCCGTGTTGCATCAACCAGCACCTATCATTATTGTAACTGATCTAAACATCATGATTCATGGTAGGAACGACAGTCACTGGATTGTGAAATTAGGCAATGACAAAAAATGCCACAAGGCTTGAGTCCACATAAGGGTTGAAGAATATGCCAGGTTTGATGGTGGTAGATCATATAGTTAATAATAAAAAGGAATTACATGACCATGAGATATAGGTCAGGGTCATTAAACAATACTGTAGGGATTGAGCTCCTGTTAGGAAGGAGAGTATGCCACGTTTGATGATAGTCATTATACAGCTGACCAGAAATGGGGCATTGCGGCTCATTTATAAACAAATCCTACCCATCATCCAGCCTGTTATATACTGGTATTATATCTTCTTGCTCTGCCCTGTTATATTCTGATACTATGTCTTGTTCTGGTACCCTGATATAGTCTGGTACTTTATCTTGTTCTAGTGCTCTATTATACAAAACATCTGGAACAGCATCTTCAGTTTCCATAGCAACAGGTCTTTCAATGGCATGTTGAATCAGGGTACCAGGAGACTTTGTCTGCATCTGTTGAATTGTAGGACTTCCTTCTTCAGAAGGTCGAAGGTCATCAATATGAGCCGAATGCCAGATACCACACTGTTAAAGAAAACAGTTAACATCAGAAATGTGCTGGGCCATGTAAAAACTTCAGTGTTAGTCTTACACTTTGTTGCTTTGTGGTTTATTCTACGAGGCCATTTGTTGTATGTCTTTCCATGTGTCATTTTGATCTTGTGTTTTTTAGTCCTTTTAGTATTGCGATTACCTTGCTTGGGGAAGAGAGAGCTAATCTTAGTGCTTTTTGTACGTTTGTTCGATTTGTGCTTGTTTGGATTTGTCGGTTGCCTCTTCCTCTTGGGGTCTGGGAAGGGCTGCGGTTTGTGATTGTGGCACTCCCTGGACTTTTCTCTTACCTTTTTTTTTCATTTGGTTTATTTGGTATCATATAATGTTAGTTGGTCAAATTGCAGTTTAACGGCCTGGTCAACACTATTAAAGCCATGAAAAGGTAGTCAGTTTACCTAGCCACACTTTTCCTAGGCAAACTGGTTAACCAATACTTGTGTACATTCTTTTGCCAGAAACTGACAACTGCCATTCTTGGATCAGCAGAAGGGGGAGAATGACAACAGAAAAATATTTCATTATCCATCGCTACGGAAGAGTGTTGCAGGACATGGCAGGGATCAAACCCATGACCTCCTGATTACCAGTCAGACATGCATTTGACTGAGCCACTGAGGCCTGCTACATTCATGCTGAATTTTATAGGCACTTGAAATGAGTATCTATAACAATCATGTTCATGGAGAAATAAGAACTACACAAATTAAATGATTCAAAGAGAAATATGAAAAATCATTACGAAAACACGCCTATTCAAATACATTGAGAATTTTACCACAAAAAAAAATGAAAATTTTCAGAAAAAAGAATCTTATATTTTTCATATTTTTGCTCAAAACATAGATTGTGGGTACTCGTTAGAACTGCCTCGGTGAGGCAGTTCTAACGAGTACCCACAATCTATGTTTTGAGCAAAAATAGCCGAGGCGGTTCTAACGAGTTCGTGATGGCTTATCTTGATCTACCATTTCTGCTGCGGGAAAACACTATTGGAAATGAAAATAATTTGGTTTCCCACACAAGCATCAATCCTAAAGCCCATTACGAAAACACGCCTATTCAAATATATTGAAAATTTTACTGCCAAAAAATGAAAATTTCCTGATAAAAATTCTGAAATTTTTCATATTTCTGCTCAAAACATAGATTGTGGGCACTCGTTAGAACCGCCTCACCGAGGCGGTTCTAACAAGTACCCACAATCTATGTTTTTGAGCAGAAATAAGAAAAATAATGCATACCCCTGTAAACCCCAGTTTTACTATATAAATATGGGGTTTAAGGGGGTCAAAATTATATAGGTATGTTTTCGTGATGCCTTCTACTTATACAAGACAATCATTCCATGATGTAATTTGGGATCGTACTATTAAGAATGTTGGGGTTTCTACAAGCATTGTTTGCAGTTTTTTTGGTTTTTTTTTGGGGTTTATGAGAATAAAGATCACCAAGAAAGATAAAACTTTAGTAAGACAATTGATAACTGTAACAAGTTCACCGTAATTTAGAATTAAAGTAAAACAATATTATAATAAATAGAAGCCTAACACTCCTTTCATAAAACAGACTGTTTCAGTGATGACGTTGCTGGGCAATGACATCATCTTCAATCAGAGACATATACAACGGAAAAGCCTGACCCCAGGGTCAAAATAGATTAAAATTGTTTTGTCAAGCAAAACCAGAGATCTAAATGTATTTTCCAAGGCCAACAAAAGGTTTAACATCAGTAAGGCAATAGTTTATTACGTATGGATGCTTTAACAAAAATTCTACAACATGAAAATGTGTTTTCAAACAATGTTGAAAAGAGACATCACGAAAACATGCCTAATTTTGACCCCTTCAACCCCACTTTTATATAGTATAACAGGGGTTTACAGGGGTATATATTATTTTTCTTATTTCTGCTCAAAACATAGATTGTGGATACTCATTAGAACTGCCTCATCTTTTGAGCAGATATATGAAAAATATCAGAATTTTTTATCTGAAAATTTTCATTTTTTGTGGTAACAATTTTAGTATATTTGGATAGGCGTGTTTTCGTAATGAGTAGTTGTACCAAACAAAGAAGAGCTTCTAGACTATGGTAAATGTCCTAAAATTTCGTACACCAAAGTGTCTGACAAAACAGCATGTGCAAACAGTGCAAACCCAGATCAGGGTCTCCACTGTTTGTCATTCCACTAAGTATTTTAAGAAACAACTGCATAAAAAGCAAAATTTAGGCCAAAAAATTATGGAATAAAGTGTTTGAAATTTCAGGACATTTACCGTATACAGACAAACACTGGTATCAGGCTTTCTTATATTAGCTCTAGATAAGACTTATTTTAAAACTAAACAACTGGCATTATGAAAACACGTCTATTTGAATATATAGAAAATTTCACCTCCAAAAACTGAAGTTCAGATAAAAAAACTGATATTTTTCATATTTCTTCTCAAAACATAGACCTCAGTGAGGCAGTTCTAAGGAGTACCCACAATCTATGATTTTGAGTAGGAATAAGAAAAATAATGTATACCTCTGTAAACCCCAGTTTTAGTATATAAAAGTGGGGTTCAAGGGGGTCAAAATTATATAGGCATGATTTTGTGATGCAAAAAAAAAAAAAAAAGAAATCAGTGCAAAATTTAGGGATAATTTCACAAAAATCATGGACTACTTTATAAAAGAAGAGCTCTGCTGAGAGCTCTGAAATCTTAAGTCCCAACATTTGGTTTTGTGCTTCTTAGTACAATTAGTAAATGTTCACAAAAAAAAAAATCAGGAAGAATATCAATAGCGTCAGTGCTTCTTGGCAAAGAATTGTAACTTTACACTTGCCATGACTTTATGGAGCGAAGAAGAAATAACAATATGAAATATACAAAGGGACATAATTATACAAAGTTTCACGAAGAAATCTTTAAAGGTTTTTAAATTTTTTGAGAGGACATGAAACATTACCATTTGAACTTTGACCTTGAATTCTGACCTTGACCTTCATCAGATAGGGTTCAGTCATGAGCCGCACATTACCTGGGTATGATAAACATTTGACCAAAGTTTCACAAAAATCCTTCAATCCGTTAAGGAGATATTGAGTGGTCAAGAAAAATAAATGGACAGACAGACAAATGGACAACATCTGGACATACTACTCCCCATCTTTTGACATGTGTATAAAAAATCTTCAATTTGTGAAGGAGATACGGAGCATACACAACCTCATTATATGAAATAAACAATGATGCATAACTGCATCAGGACTGAAAGTAGGGTTATGGTGCTTTTTATCTGCACATCCTCTGATCACGCCTTATACTTGTAAAAAGTTTTATGAAGAAATCTTTAATGTTTTTAAAGTTATAGAGCTGACACGAAATAGTGCCCGAAATAAACAAAAGGGCATAATCATGCCAAAAACTGAAAGTAGAATTACGGTTCTTTTCCTCTGTATATCGCCTTATTATGCTTTATATTTGTACAAAGTTTCATGAAGAATTCTTAAACTGTTTTAAAGTTATAGAGTGGGTAGACATGGGGCACACAACCTTACTATACAAAATAAACAAGAGGGCTAAGATGGCCCTATATCGCTTACCTGATTATCATACAAGTTTGAGTCAACTGGCCTTTCGGTTCACTAGAAAAAGTTCAATGTAGATTTTCAAGATGGCAGCCATCTTGGACTTCCAATCAGAACCATTTTAGCTACTTTTGATCTACAAGTTACCTCGATACATCCTCAATACATCCAATTGAGTCTGAGTCAATTGCCCTTTTGGTTCAGGTGAAAAAGTTCAAAATAGACTTTCAACATAGCTGCTAGGGGGACCATTTTGGATTTCCGATCAGAACGACTTTAACTTTCTTTGATCTACAAGTCATCTCGATACTTCCTATCAAATTTCAAGTCAATGGGCCTTTCTATTCAGGAGAAGAAATTCAAAACAGATTTTCAAGACGGCAACTGTGGCAGTCATCTTGTATTTCCAATCCGAACAATTTTAGCTAGTTTTGATCTATAAGTCACCTCGATGACACTTCCCAAAGTCATTTAGCCTTTCGGTTCAGGGGAAGAAGAGAAAAATAGATTTTTAAGATGGCTGCTGTGGCGGCCTTCTTGGATTTCTGAACGAAACAATTTAAGCTTTTTTTTTATCTACGAGTCACCCCAATGCTTCTTAACGTTTCGAGTCAATTGGCCTTTTGGCTCAGGAGAAGAAGCGAAAAATAGATTTTCAAGATAGCCGCCATGGTAGCCATCTTGGATTTCCAAACCAAACAATTTTAGCTATTTTTGATCTAAGTCTCTCTAAGGCTTCCTACCCAGGTTCGAGTCAAATGGCCTTTCGGTTAAGATGAAGAAGTGAAAATGAGATTTTCAAGAGGGCGGCCATGGCAGCCATCTTGGATTTCCGACAGAACTATCTTAGCTATTTTTGACCTACAAGTCACCCTGATACTTCCTATCACTTTAAGTCCATTAGCTTTTCGGTTCAGGAGAAGAAGTGAAAAATAGATTTTCAAGATGGCTGCCTAGATCGGAACAACTTTAGCTATTTTTGATCTACATGTCACCCAGATGCTTCCTACCAAGTTTCGAGTCAATTAGCCTTTTGGTTCAGGAGAAGAAGCGAAAAACAGATTTTCAAGATGGCCGCCATGGCGAAGAAGCAAAAAATAAATTTTTAAGATGGTAGCCATGGCGGCCATCTTTGATTTCCCCATCAGAGTGATTTTAGCTATTTTTGATCTACAAGTCACCCGGATGCTTCCTACTAAGTTTCAACTCAATTGGCTTTTTGGTTCAGGAGTAGAAGCAACTAATAGATTTTCAAGATGGCTGCCATTTCCAATCGGAACGATTTTTGCTATTTTTGTTCTACAAGTCATCCCAATGCTTCCTACGAAGTTATGAGTCAATTGGCCTTTCAGTTCAAAAGAAGAAGAGAAAAATATATTTTCAAGATGACCACCATAGGAATGATTTTAGCTACTTTTGATCTACCAGTCACCCCGATGCTTCTCACCAAGTTTCGAGAATTGGCCTTTTGGTTCAGGAGAAGAAGCAAAAAATAGATTTTCAAGATGGCGGAACGATTTTAAATATATTTGATCTCCAAGTCACCCAAATGCTTCCTACCAAGTTTCCAGTCATTTGGCCCAGGGGTGTAGGAGGAGTAGGCTTTTAAAGCAATTGTTGATGCCGCATGATGGACAACGCACAACGGACGATGGACATTGACTGACTACAATAGCTCACCTTGAGCACTTCGTGCTCAGGTGAGCTAACAAAAGGGTATTATTCTGTCAGAACTAAAAGTAAGTTAGGTTACAATTCTTTTTCTCTGAGCATCATCTGTATGCCTTGTACAAAGTTTTATGAAAAAATCTCAAACAGTTTTAAAGTTATAGAGCAGACATAACCTCACTATATGAAATAAACATAGGAGCATAATTCTGTCAGAACTGAAAGTAAGGTTACGATTCTTTCTCTAAGCACATTGTCTGGTTATGCATTAAACCTGTACAAAGTTTCATGCAGAAATCTTAAATGGTTTTAAAGTTACAGAGCGGACACGAAATATTGCCTAAAATAAAGAAAGGGGCATAATAATTATGTCATCACTGAAATTAGGGTTATGGTTATTTTTCTCTGCACATCCTCTGATCATGCCTTATATTTGTACAAAGTTTCATGAAGAAATCATAAACAGTTTTAAAGTTATAGAGCAGACACTAAATAGAGCCTGAAATAAGAAAGGAGCATAATTACATCTGAACTGAAAGAAATGTTATGGTTTTTTTTCTCTGCACATCATCTGATCATGCGTTATATTTGTACAACGTTTCATGCAGAAATCTTGAACAGTTTTAAAGTTATAGAGAGGACAAGAAATACTGCCATTTGAACTTTGACCTTGACCTTCAGTGGACAGAACTGATTTATGAGTTCTGCACATCGTCCTGGTATGGCAAACATCTGAGCAAAGTTTCAAAAAAAATTGTTCAATCTATGAAGGAGATATAGAGCAGACAAGAAAAATTAATGGACTGACAGATGGATGGATGGACATCATGATGACATATGACTTGTCTTTTGATGGGCATATAAAACAATAATACAAAATTAGAAATTCTCGTGACAATTTTAAAAGAAAATTCACAGAAGTTTGTAATCAATTTCCTGCAAACAAAGCTCCTTCTGAAAGGTGTCGTCTACTGAAAGAGGAGAGCATTTGCTCTGAGAGTTGAACTCCTTTCAGAATAGAAGCAAAATAATTTTGATAATTTTCCTCCTATCGTAGCCAAAGTAATTTTGTTCAGCTATTTATGTATGAATACATAACAAGAAAAATGCCTAACGGCATTATGGACAGCATTTTTAAATAATGAAGAAAGTGAGAGTTGTTTCTCTTGCATGTGAAATGCCTACTGGTCCTCCTCCTCATCCCTACCAAATATAAAAGCAATCCACTGAAGAATAAAGGTAACATATAACTTTGAAAAAAGGTTAAGCAAAAGGTTAACCTGGAAAGATGCCAGAAGCCCGCCTGCCCGGACATCGCTATTTTAAAGGACGGATTTTTTAAAAAGCCTGTCCAAAAATCAGGAAACTCCAAAAAAAATAAATAAATAAGGATTGGGGACAATTTTCTACTTTTTCTGCTATTTTTAGTAATTTTAGGGATGCTTGAAACCTTTTAATCCTTTAAGTCCCTATCACAATTGCAGTAGATGACATTTGCAAACATTTATTTTCATTTTTCAAAGAAAAAAGACATGACATTTCATGTGAATCACCTGTCTGGTAGATGACTCACATGAAATGTTGACATTTTCTCTGAAAAATAAAAGAAAGATCTGGATGTTTTCTGTTAAAACTTTGCTTGACACTTAAAGGTTTAATCACTGGTCAGAGGTACTACAGAGGAATTGTTAAGGGGTATTTGGTGATAATTCTAGGAATTTTTTTCTTATTTCTCCATTATAACAAATGTTGTGGTACTATTAGAAGCACCTTGCAGAGGCACTTCCAATGAGCACTCCACAACACATGTTTTTTTGGAGAACTGGAGAAAATTATCCCATAATTATCACCAAATACTCCTCCTTAATAATTCCTCTGTTAATTAAATAAAACCTCTATGAGCAGTTCTAATGAGCAATCACAATACTCTGGTATCTTCCTATCTCAGCAAAATAAAAATAAGAAGATATTTCAAAATGCTGTCTGCAAATAAAGATACAGTGAACCCTCATTACAAAGATATCATCTGTTCTTAGATGTGTTGCAATTAAAAAGAATTTACTGTTGTGAAGAATCCTTAATGAGCATAATTTATATGCAAGTAAAGGCCTTGTTTATTCTTATTTGCTCACATAACATACATTTTGGATATTTGTTAGAACTGCCTAAGTGAGATAATTCTAACAAATATCCAAAACATATGTTTCTTGAAATAATTAAAACCATTTTCCTGCATAATTTCTTATTAACTGTCACCCCTTGTGCGAAGGCTTTGTGCCAGTCAAATTATAATTAGAACGAATTTCGTCATTCTATCGAGTGTCAGTTTAATGTGGGGTGACTGTATTTCTGAATGCTATCTGCTAATATTGCATTTGAGCAGGTCAAAGGTAAAGTATAGCTACATATAAGAGTATCCAGATAATCATCTTTTCTTCAACAAAACATATGTTATGAGTAATCATTAGAAGCACCTCCCATTCCCACAAAACATATTTTTGATACTTACTGGAGTATCTACAACAGAAGTTTCTGTAGAGAAATAAGAAAAATATCAATATTTTCCTGTTAAAAATATAACCTTATCTAGACCTGTGTTTATAAAAGACTTACCTGAAACCCAGTAAAACAGCCTCCAGCTATTCTTGGCAGCTGTATTATAAAGACAACATGGAATGGATATCGCATTGTCTCTCTGATCTTCTGGTACTCATCCAGGACACAATACCTTGCACAAGCAGCTAGTGGTCCATTGATATTGCCACTGTCACACTGAACTATCAATAGAGTTGTTTCTCTCTCTGTTTTCTGCAGGTGGCTCCTAAAGAATTGAGAGAAAATTACTCCAGCTGAGGAGCGGTTAAGCAGGAGTCTATGGTGATAATTCTGGGATTTTATCTTTTTTTCTCTATAAAAAATACCTTGTGTGCACTCTTTAGAAATGCCTCAGTGAAGCATTTCTAATGCATACCCATAATGTATGTGTTTATAGAGAACTAGAAAATTATATCCTAGAGTTATCATCAAATACTCCTAAAAAATTACTTCTCTGCATCAGCCACATAGCATGTCAAACTATTTTTTTTTTTCAGATATAAAATCTATCATCTTTTATGCTTCTCCTGCATATAAAAGTAGAGGAAATTTTCCCAGTTTCAACCTCAAGGCTTTCATATTAACTTGTTAGACTAGACGTTCCATCCCTGACATTATATACCAAGATTCAATCTCAGTTCTTAGTTCAACTTGGTAGATCAGACCTCACAGCCCTGATACTATTTACCAATATTCAACCTCAAAGCTTTCTTTGTTAACCTTGGTATTTCCAGACCAGACCTCAGAGCCTTGAAACTACATACAATGTACCAAAATTCAATCACAAAGCTTTCTTAGTTAAACTTGGTAGACCAGACCTCACAACCCTAATACTATATATCAAGATTCAACTTCAAAGAGTTCTTAGCTAAATTTTGTAGACCAAACCTCACAGCCCTAATACCGTATACCAAGATTAAACCTCAAAGCTTTCTAATTTAACTTGGTAGAGCAGACCTTACAACCTGGTACTATATACAAAGAATCAATTTTATAAAATTGGTAGACCAATCCTCATGTTCCTGATGCTATTTACCAAGATTCAACCTCAAAGCTTTCTTAGTTTAGCTTGGCAGACGAGACCTCTCATCCCTGACACAATATACAAAATGTGGGAAAAGACATTGTTGGATAACTTTAGTTTAGTTACTTACTTGATTTTGTTGCTAAACTGTTGCTCGGTGTCAAAAGACTGAAGGGTTTCCAACATGATATTAGCAACTCCAATATCGGTAGCGGCTGCAATGTCATGCCTGTCAGATGATGAAAGCAACTTGGAGTGGGTGGTGATCTGAAGAATAAATTAATAAAATAACCCTAAGGTCTAAACAAAAAACAGCCATGTTTCTGATTTTCTGACCATTTAAATTTAATGCAACCCCATTTTTTTCCTCTCAAAAAAACATAATAATCGGCAACGGACTTTCCGACTGTATGGTAACATTACATTGTATTAGTGTTATCCAGTTGACTGTATTTCAGAAAATCAATTTCATACTGCTTTGAATTTTTTCATTTGCCCATTTATTCCAATATGGCAGCATTCATTGCAAGCAGCCTCTCTCTTATGGAAATTATTTTATTTCTTTAACGTCAAGATACTTGATGGCAATTAATCACATTGGGCCCACATAGCTCTTAAAATTATTTGTCAATATGTATGGATACGTGTGTACAGGAGAGTGACTATCTGATAACTGAAAAAAGACAAGAGGGCCATGGGCCAAACTGCTCACCTGTTAACTGCTGTTAGTTAATCAGGTCATTTACTCATCATTCCCTATCAGCCTATCAAGTTTCAAGGCAATGGCTTCAACAGTTTTTGAGATATATTGCTTCGAAGGTTAAAAAGCAGAAATTTTCAAAGAGCCATAAGTAAAAAAAATCAGATTTTTTTTTTTCAGAAGTTTATTGATTCATCTTCTTATAATGTCCTTTAAAGGTTTTTTTTTCTATGTTTAGCTCTGGCAACCATTTTATTCAGCAGAGCAGAACCATTTTAGCAATTTCAGAGGAATAAGAGAAACATTGATGTGAAATTATTTTGAAATCTGGCCACTGGCCACGGAGATATTGTTTAAAGGTTTTTCTACTTTTAGCTCTGGTGATCATTTTGTTTAGCAGAGCTGAACCGTTTTGGCAATTTTGGTTAAGGGGGATAAGAGGAACATTTCTGTGAAATCATTTTGAAATCAGGCCATTGGCCAAGGAGGAGATGTAGTTTAAAGTTTTTTCTATTTTTAGCTCTGGCCACCTTTTTCTTCAGTCAAATTGAACTATTTTAGCAATTTTGGTAAAGTGCCATAAGAGGAATACTTCTTTGAAATTACTTTGAAATCGGGACATTGGCTGCAGAGGAAATCTTTTAAAGGTTTTTCTATTTTTAGCTCTGGTCGCCATTTTGTTCAACCAAGCAGAACCATTTTAGCAATTTTGGTAGAGGGCCATTGGAGGAAGTCTTCTGTGCAAATATTTTGAAATCGGGCCATTGGCCAAGGATGAGATGTCGCTTGAAGTGTTTCTGTTTTTAGCTCTGGTGGCCATCTTGTTCAATGGAGCGGAACCACTGCAGCCATCTTGGATTTCTGATCAACACAATTTTAGCTCTTTTTGATCCAGAAGTCATCCTGTTGCTACAGAGCAAGTTTCGGCTCAAAGCGACCAAAGGTTTGGGAAGAGATGTCGAAAATTGATTTTCAAGATGGCAGCTGTGGTGGCCACCTTGGATTTTCTATCGACTCATTTAGCTATTTTGTGACTAAATGTACTAAGTGCCCTAATGCTCTTCAAGTTTGGATTCACTGGATTATAGAGGAGATGTCCAAAATAAGAATTCTCAACATTTTTCCCATATAAATGTATAGGGCCCATACAAATGCATGGGGAAGCAAATTTGACCTTGCTGTAAAAAGGTCAAACGTCAATGCAGGACTATCATTTCAGCAATTTTGGTAGCTATCCTATCCCCGATGAGTTGTGCAAAGATTAGGCCCCAGGGCTTATTTGGTTCTGGAGAAGAAAGTTTTTAAAGGTTTTTACCATATATGGGAATGGCAGCTATTTTAGTCAATGGATCATAACCATTTTAGCACTATTTCATTCCCCTGCCCCAAGGAGACTCACAGCTCTAGATAAGATGTTTTTTCAACCCAAAAGTATGGATATTTTCTTTATTTCTCCACCACAACATGTGTTTTTGTGAAAAAAAACAACATGTTAATCTAGTACCCCTCTAAAGCCATGAGACTGTGTTGTAGTCCTGGTTCATCTGCATCTTTACTGTTCACTATGTCCTTAGGACAGCTTTTCTTATGGTGAAACTCAGTAATATACCTGGGCAAAGAGCTTTTTGTTCTTTTCTTCTAATAACTTATATCCCAGATATTCCGAGAGACTCTCATGCTTTTGTTCTTCAAAATAGCAAGTCTGTAATCTTTTCTGTTCCTCATGTAAGAGATCACTTTTCTTTAGTTTGATAACAGCATCTGGAGTGGCACACCATAGAAGTAATTTCTTGGCATCAGAGAGGATCTACATAAAACAATAAAATTTTGAAATGATAATGCGCCCAGCCACTACTGTGTGGCAGACAGTTAACTCTGTCAAAAATTTAAGAAATTTGCCCATTAGCAATCCTAAACCAGATCTCCACAATAGCAATGCACATCTCAAGTTTGGCAAAAATCTGTTGATATTTACCCAAGTTATCATCCAGAAACAAAAATACAAAAGGATGGTGGACAAGCAACAGACAGACGGATGGACAGGCAGATACGAAAATGACCAGCATGAAACCATAATACCCTGGCACTATCATGCAGTGGAATAAAATAAAGTCACAATTACACCAGAGTGAAGCTTTTTTTTTTCACCTTGAGCAGTTACCAAAACATTTTGGTGTTGACCCAAAAGCTTATACTGAATTGGGAACTTGGAATTACTTTTCAGATTTTTTCTGCAGTTTTGTTGAAAAGTTCATTTTAACACACACACACACACACACACACACACACACACACACACACACACACACACACACACACACACACAAAGTGTTTTGTTTTTTTTTCAATTTGACCTGCTACCATTCCTCTTGAAAAAATTAACTTAAAATGTGTTTGTAAAACACTATGTTCCCTACTATACACTTATCGATACAAAATGACAAAGTTGAAAAGGGGCATAACTACTTTCAATCCTTATTTCATACATAATTTCGATCCTATCTCTAACAGTTCTTGACAGTGTACTGAGCATGACAGACAGACAAACAACCTAAAAACAATATGACCATTCAAATTCCTTGAAGTTGGGGGCATAATTAAAGGAAATAAATAGTTTATTATTGCTGAACCTTGTCTCAGTGATACAGTTTCTAATTACTGTTGTGCTTCATATGTAAAACATTCTAACATTAGATTTTCTAAATGTAGAATCTGACTTTGAATGTGGAATTTGGGAATTATGGTAAATGTACTAAAAATTTGTACACCAAAGTTTCTGACAAAATTGTCTGTGCAAATAGAGCAAACCCATATTAGATGGCTACTGTGGGAGCAGTATGATCAGGGTCTACACTGTTTGATATTCCACTAAGTATTTTAACCCTTAGCGTGCTAGGAAAAAAATGAAACTGGCCTGTAAGAAGGGGTACCCCTACTTGAGAAGTCAGTATTCCCTTACTTTTGCCTCGATTTACATGGAATTTTCACATATAATTTGCAAATCACAGGTGGCCATTTTACTGGCAAGAGAATGGTCACATGACAAGAAAGTCACATGATAGTCACATGTAAACTGGGAACCGCTTAAGACACTTAAAAAAAAAAAAAAGTTACAAACAACCTAAAATTTTCAAAGGATGTGCATTACACAGGTTTTATGGCACTTTGTTTGTGTTGAGGTTTTACGGCCCAGTCAACCCAATGGGGTCATGTCGAGCGCGGTCAGTTTACCTAACCACACGTTTACTGGGCAGGCTTAGTCCTCTAAGTGGTTAACCAGTACTGTGCACATTCTTTCGCCAGAAACTGACAACTGTCCTTCTTGAATCAGTGGAAGGGAGAGAATGACCGTAGAAAATATTTTACGATCAATCTCCACGAAAGAATGTTGCCGACCTCGGCGGGGGTTGAACCCGCAACCTCCTGGTCTCCAGTTGGATGGCGCATCCAACTGAGCCACCAAGGCTGGCATTTATGGCACTTTAGCAAAGCACCTGTGATAGGCACAACTTCTCACAATCCCCAAAGTCCATGTAAGTGATATTTTTTTTCCCACTAAATATCTAATCCATTTCATTCGCTGTTGCAGCCAGAATCTTGATTCCAGGAATTTAATCACGTTTAGTAAATCCAATATTCCAGATTAAAAGTCATTTTCTATATTTAGCTAATCTAGCATTTCTGTGGAAATGAAAAAACCCAGAAAAACCTGTTCCATGACGTTTTCCCTTTCATAACGACCAAAGCCTCTCCACACATGCAGCACTATAGCTGAACATGTATCATCATGATATCCCATGAAAACATCACCAACAGAGCTGGCTGTCTTCACTCTGAAATTAGAAGGTTTAGCATAAATATAGATATTAAACAGGGTATATAAGGCAAATATTTTCCTATGTCTCCCAGAAGCATATGAGAGACGATAAAAAAGTTCTCAGCTCCTGTAGTTTGAGAATGACCAAGAGCAGAAATTGTGCTATTATTTCTCAATATAATCTCCCTTTGCCTTGGTGCTCTTTCTCCAATGTGGTTCAGTTTGCTTATCCCTTCAAAACAGAAGCCTTCTTCCAGATCCTCCAAGTGCTCATCAACAGCATCGATGATGCCTTCAATGCTTCCAGAATTCCTACAACGAAGATTAATTTTCAGATTTGGAGACAGACAGAAGTCTGAAAGGGCTAAATCTGGAGAATATGGGGGATGAGGAAGGACCTCAAAACTGTATTAAGTAACAGCAGCCATAGCATTTTGTGAGGTGTGGGCTGGTGCAGAACACCTTTATTGTGTGAACTTCCTCAAGGCTCCTGATTATCCCAACAGATAGATGCCATCACCTTCCCTACTACAAAAAACTCTTGGGCCCAGTTGTTCAAAGTTAAAGATGTCGTTAGTTAACAATTCATTACAATTTACATCGAGTGATACGCAAATATGCTGAAAATTTTAGCAAAAAAAATGTGAGTAGCTTTTGCAGTGCAAAAGCTACTCACATTTTTTCAGCAAAAAATATCAGAATATTGTATATTGAATCCGCTAAAATAGTTAACGAAATGACCCTTAACGAGCTCGTTAAGCTAACGACGCTTTGAACAACTGGGCCTTGAATTTCTTTGGAGGGGTGAGCCATGGTACTTCCATTGCACATTCTCCTTTTTGGCTACAATCAAAGTGATGGACCCGTCTCATCTTGGGTCACAACTCTGTGCATAAACTCCACAGGGTCATCTTCATATAGAGAGACAGGAAATACTTAGAAATATCAAGCTTGCTCTTCTTCTGATCTGAATGGTCAACATTCTGGAAACCTATCTAGCTGAGATGATGGTCATCCCTAAGACATTGTTCAAGCTAGACTAAACTGCCCCAAAACTTATGCCTATTTGTCTAGCTCTACCACACGGGCTTCTTCTCCTGTCATACATAATCAGATTGTGCACAAGCTCATTAGTTTTGTCTGTAGCCTCTTTCGGGTGCCTAGATAGTTCATAAAGCTGCATGCTCTCCCTCCCTCTCCTAAATTCAGCAGCCTATTTCTTCAAAAACTTTAATGAAGTTGTATGAATTTCCTTCCGGGACATGCCCTTTTTACAGAAGGACTTTATGACTGCTCTAACTTCAACTTTGTCCATTTTCTCAATTTAACACATCCTTCCCCTTTTTTGCAGCAAATCCCTACTGAAATCAATTGCTTAAACTGCCTGCGAACTTCTCGTATGTTGTGGATACTCATATGAATCTCCTCAAGGCACTTCTAATGTGTATCACAACATATGTTTTCAGAAGAAATATGAACATATCAATACTTTTTGGTTGAAACAAAAAACTGCCACAAACTGGCCAAAGTCCTACACTGCCAGGGGCAGATAACTTAAAAACTGAAAAGTGCAAGAGTTGCCTTCCTTAATTGTGATACAGCATCTCATCAAGCTTGGTATATGTGTGAAGTTTCTTAAAACTATTCAATAGGGTTAAGGAGTTACAGCCCGCACATCTCATGTAACAGACAAATGTACAGACTAACAAAATCCTACTATTAAACATGTCCCCTGCCTCTAGTGAGAGCTATGATATTATCATTTTATCATTGTAGGGGAAGAGGGTGTGGTTTCTTCGCTTTTGGTAGGTTTGTAACATCACAGTTTGTTTAATCTTTCTCATGGAAATTGTATGTGGAGGTTAAGTTCTGTGATTGTGACTCTTTCTGGAAATTTTCTGTACTATTTTGTATAATTCATGAAATTATCAACAGTGCAGATTATCCCTACTCTAAAATGTGAGCAAGTATTGCTACAGATGATGATGACATACCTACAAGTAGTAATATCAAGATGTTAGAAAGGTGATAATGAAATGCTTTGTGCAATGAAGCATCAAAAAGTCAAGCAAGACAGAATACTTTGAGTAAATACAGTAATATTATAGGGATTAAACATAGTTTTTCATGCATTAACATTCGCTAGGTCCCGTGGGAGGTGTTGAAAACCGAGGCCGAAGGCCGTGGTTTTCAACACCTCCCAAGGGACCTGACAAATGTTAATGCATGACAAACTATGTTCGATCGCTATTATTGCATAAAATCTGAAAACATTTGCTACATTTTGCGTTTTCTCTTGCACTATTTTGTTTTGCCTTTTCACCAATGTCGTGTGAACGCTATTTCCACGGACTATGCTCGTTCTGGGGCAGGGCAGTACACATCTCATGACGGCAGCAATTCTGTGGCCCTGGTACGAGCATATTGAAAGTTGTATAGCCGCGCATTAACAGCGCTTGGATTGCCTCGTTAATACACGGTTGTTAATAATGTGCGACACTGCTTTTTTATGCAATAATATGAATTATCACTTAGCATGCTGGGTAATAATTTCAGCACATTGACATTTTGAAGCATTTTTGTTCTTAAGAAAATAGGCTGACATTTCAAGCAAATTGTCCCCTAAGAAGACAATCTGCATGAAATATCAAAGCCTATTTTATAGGAAAAACAAGAAAATTATTATCAATTTGCCATCTGCTGAATTTGCCAATACAGTAGTACTGGTTAAGCAATCTTTTGTATAAACCATCTCAAATCATGAAACATAACAACAACAGAAAATGCAATAAAACCTCGGCTGTTCCCATGGGTTTTTCTTCTGCTCCACGAAGATTCTGGCCCACTTCACCATTTTCTCAACAACTTCATGATGCTCCCGAGTCAACATTGTATTTATTGTGAGGAAGTGTTTCTCCAACCTGTTGATGAGGGGGATGGGAAACTTCTCGTACACCACCTGCTTCTCAGCTACAACAATCAGCCTGTAAAATAGAGATTTGTGACCAAGGGATTGTGGGTTCCATCCCTGGATGAGTCATATCAAAGACTTTAAAATTGTACTAGCTGCTCTTCCACTTGGTGCTCAGCATTATGGAAGTAGGGATAGGATTCATACTTGGTCAGCCCAGTATCAGTATAACGTGACCGGGTGGAATATCATGTCATGTGTCTGGGGCATAATATTTAAGTGTGATAGCGCTCTTAAATGGACCACTGAGCTCCCTGCCACATCCGGACACCACTGCGATATGACTGAAAGACTGTTGAAAGTGATGTAAAACCTGAGTAAAAACCAAAGTATAGATATTACGGAGCCAAAGCACAGTTAAACATATCACTCTAGATTAGTGATAATTTTCGTAACAATTTTTTATTCATTTTTCTACCATACATACATACATACATACATACATACATAAATGGAAGGTTTGTTTACCGTGGCTGATTCTCTTGTTTTATCATGAAAATGTATGTTAAGTGTAGTCATTAGAATCACCTCATTTAGGTGATTTTTATGAGTACATTCAACATGCCATTATTTTATTGAAGATCAGAAGGAAATCCTATAAACTATCTCCAATTGCCTCTAGACTTGGTGCTATGTTTAACACAGTGGCATGAACTACCCATGTCTAGAACAAATTTCCATGGTCCTAAACATGTTTGAGTCATTGAAGTTTGATTCTATAATACTTGCTGGAATCAGAATAACAAGGATATTTGCAATGGGCAATACTACAGAACTTGCTAGTTTTAATTAGTCTGCCATTTCAAAATATCAGTTATTTCCTGATAATCCATGTATTTATGTGCTTGACATTGTTATCAGTTTGGTTTTCATAAATATTTGCGCCAATAAAATAGTGATGAAATTTTTATTTCACAAAATATCTTTAACCGTTAACACTCTCTGGGCAAAATCAGTAGACAACAAATTGATATCTTTTCTTTCCCAAAGCACAGGATTTCCCTTTTCATGCAAACTGTCTCCACTGGAGTCAACTTGCATGAAATGTTAAAGCCCATTTTCTGCACTGCAGACAACTTGCATGAATTGTCAAAGCCTGTTTTCTGGGAAAAATAAGAAACATGTTTTCATATGTCATCTGCTGAAAATTTTACCCAGAGTGCTTATATATGATATCAATCTGCACCAGAATCTGTCTGATGCATGTGTGATGCAACATCAGAAAACATACCTATGGACATGTGTGCCAAGCAAAGATTAAAGTCCATCACGAAAACAAACCTATGTAATTTTGGCCCCCTTTAACCCTACTTTTATATAGTAAAACTATACATTTTCTTATTTTTGCTCAAAAACATAGATTGTGGTTACTTGTTAGAACTGCCTCAGTGAGGCAGTCCTGACGAGTACCCATAATCTGTGTTTCGAGCAGAAATATGAAAAATATCAGACTTTTTATCTGAAAGCTTTCTGTTTTTGGTGGTGAAATTTTCAATATATATGAACAGGCATGTTTACGTAATAAGCCTGATCAGAATCTTCACTGGGCACATTTTGGATAGCCAAGGATGCAAAGTTCACCTGCAGAGAACTTAGACTGATCAAACTGCATGGATGCACAGGCTGATTTGTGTCATCAGTGGCAGCACACCTCCGAAGATACATTTTCTCACTTTGAAGCTCACTAAATTATTTCATGGATTTTATGGATGTGAAAATGCCAGCAAATCAATCACAAACTGGGCCCATTTGTTCAAAACTAATGAAGTCGTCAGTTTACATATGGTTAAAACTTTGATCATAAAATATGGCATATATGGCAATATTTTTGCTGAAAAAATGTAAGTAGCTTTTGCATTTGCAAAATTGGATATTGTGAATTAGATATTGTACTTATTAGAACAGTTAACATGCTGATCACTAACGAGCTCGTTAAGCTAACGATGCTTTGAACAACTGGGCCCTGAGCTTTATTCAGTGTGGTGAGTGATTAGCCAACAACCACATCATATGTTTTCATGGAGAAATATGAAATATGTTTTCAATGCCCTCTCTTATATAGAGATATGTTATATAAAGTTATAAATTATTATATGCCCATCTTCAAGGCAAAAAAGAAACTGGTTACCTGAATTGTTTGTGGACCCGACATTTTACTCTGTGAGTTCCAAGCCCAAGGTCAACGTATCTTTCACCACCAAAATACACGTAGTACTGAAATACAATATAAAAATACATTACTTGTATCAATTCTAAGTATCAGACAAATATCTGAGCAAACAGTGTAGACCTGGATTAGATGCAACAAAACACTACATTTGATTGGGGTCTAAACTGCCTGCCACACATCCAGCAGTTTTTGGCAACATCACAGCACTTTGCGTTGCCTACCAGACAAAATGGATATGTTCAAATGTTTGTTTGCATTGCTCAAAATACGAAGGGGTATCCAGATACTATTTTCTTTTCTCCATGAAAACATGTTATGGGCACTCATTAGAAGCATCTTGCATAGCTCCGATTCAAACTTGCAACCCCTGCATCAGCTTTCAGACTAACTACCAACTGCACTATGAAGCCAGGCTGATATGTGCAAAATTCAAGAACCTTGTGTACAATCTTACCAAGTGCTGGAGTTATCGTGATCACAAGATATCTATTACCCAATACTGTCAGGGGAGATAACTCAAAACCTGTGGCATCCAGCTTTGTGTTTTTATATGTGACATGCCCTCTCAATATATCTCAAAGGGTGTTGGAGTTATGGCGATCACAAGGTTATGTCTACTAACAAATGAACAGACGGACACCAGGCTGATCGCTGTATCTCCTGAATCTATTCAGTTGCAGGAAAAAAACAGTACTTGAGCACATTCTTTCATCAGAAACTGACAACTGTCAAGCAACCATGTTGTATCCAAACAAAAATGTATAGATTATATAGAAAACTGATCATAAATGATTACTTTTTCTATATGATCTAAACATTTGCTTGGATACAACAGGTTTGGGATGGACCTTAACCCTTGTCCTGCTGAATAAATTAAGATGCCACGCCCACTTCTAATTTTCAGCCAATCAGGTTACTTGATCCAGATTGTTGTATTAAATTTGCATACTTGATGGCAAACAGTGCAGATCCAGATCAGTTGGCTTCTTCAGAAGCCAACTGATCTGGATCTACATTGTTTGCAAAACAGGGTATATCCACGATCAGCAGGACAAGGGTTAAATTGCCTTATATCCGAAACCATCTTAAAATGAACCATCTTATAACAAGATTCCAGTATATATGTCAATAAAGTATTTATTACCTGATTCAGTGCATCATACAAGCTCTCATAGAGATTCTCCAAGTTCAGAAGTACGACTGTGTTTCCAGTCTCCATACAAACTTTGATCTTATTGATATTACGGCAAACCTGAAAAAAAAAACGAGAAATTTTTTGACTGACTATATCTCAACTGCTGGTGATGTTCAAGAAACTGAGCAAAATGCACAGACTAAACATTGTTCAGCCAAGCGTGAAAAGTAGGTCAAGGTCTGTAACGGTAGATGACAATGGGCAGGCTGCACTATGGCAGATGTGTGTACAAAGTTTCATTAGCCTAGAAGCCTTGGTATTTGAAAAACTGAGCTAAAGGCACACATTTAACATTGTTGATGAGGACAATGATAACAACGACAATGCCAATGATGCCTATCACAAAAACATGCCTACATAACACTGACCCCCTTAAACCTCACTTTTATATAGTAAAACTGGGGTTTACAGGGTAGACATTATTTTTCTTATTTTGCAAAAAACGTAGACTGTGGGTACTCACAATCTATGTTTTGTACAGAAATATGAAAAATATCAGAATTTTTATCAAAAAACTTTCAGTTTTTGGTGGTGAAATTTTTAATATATTTGATTAGGTGTGGTTTCATAATGTAAAAATGGCTTTACATTTTGGGAGCAGGTTCTTTCCTGTTAAACTAAAATCATGGAGTAAATTGACTTTTTTCATTTTTATCTATGATTTTTTTTTTTTTCATTTCTTCATGGAGTTTTAATCATTGATGTTTCATGACAATATTGTGAAATTTCAGAAAATCTGAACAAATGGAATTTATAAGAAATCTGCCTTCAACAGTTACTGATTTTTGCATAATTTGTAGTCTTTTTTTACAATGGAAAAAAGAGAAAAATATTGTTGTTTTTTTGTGTTTTTTTTAACCAATGAAAAGAATTAAACTTTTTGTGCGTAGGTAGTTACAACAAAGGGTTTTGCATTAATCCATAAAAGAAATTTTCAAATTGTCTTCTTTTGTGTAAAGCCCCAACAAAAATACAACTTTCTGAATGATGTCTAAAGCATAGTATTGGAGAAGTGACAATAGGTTTCATCATGCTGGAAAGGAGCTAATAACTAGCTTTTTCATTGCAGCCAAGGGACAACTGATTCTGATATTTTTAGTTGAAACAATGATGATGATATTGATGTTTACAGCCTTTTCAACATTATTTAAGTCATATCACAATGATGGAAGGGTGATAATGAAAGGCTCTGAGCAAAAAAGTGCCTTACAGTCTTGAGCTGAATTCTGCCTCCAGCAGGATTAGAACTCGAGACCTTGAGACCCGAATTTGTGCTAACCACTTGTCTATCCAGGCACTTCTTAAAGCGATGATAAGAGATGCTTTAAATGCACAGCAATGCTATGTTAACAGGAATAATTTTTCAAAATTGTCTTACCTCCCTTCTGAAAAGAAGTCTGCTTTAGAAGGAAAGAATTTGCTCCCAGTGGTAGCTCTCACTCCCACTGGGAGCAATTTTCTTTCCTTTCAGAAGGGACTTGGTATGCAGGAAGGCAAACAGGAAGTCACAAAAGTTGTCTCCCTTGTAAAAATGGTGAAAAAGATACCAGGTGTAAACAGTCACATTAGTGATAAATAACAAACTGAATTAAACAGATGTGAAACATTAATAAATTTGTTTTGCAAGGACATGTTTGCTTTCAGTTTTACAGCACAGTGAACAATGTTAAGGTCATGTTGAGCTGGTCAGTTAACACAGTCACATTTTTCCTTGGAATGCTTAATTCTGAAAGCGGTTAACCAGTACTTGTGCAAATTCTTTCACCAGTAACTGACAACTGCCCTTCTTGAATTAAAGGAAGGGGGAAAATAAACGTAGAAATATTTCATCTATCTCCACAGAAGTTTTGTGGCTGAGCTGGGATCGAACTTCAGACCCCTGGATCTGCAGTCAGACATGCTATTGGACTTTACTAGTTTTTATTTTGCAGTGACAATAAAGTCAATATTTGTCACAATGCTGATGTATATTTTGGCAGTATAGCTATGACAGTTCAATCAATCTGGATTTGACTGAGACTGAGTTTGAGGTTAAATCTCCCAGTCAACATTATTCAAACATGCTGAGACTTTACCTCTGAATTTGTTGCATGACCTGGTCAAATGACAAAATCAGTTCTTGCCTTCAGTTACATGATGATGATTTGTTGTTTTACATCCTTTTCAACATTATTTAAGTCATATCAATCTTATTTAAGTCATATCAATCATGACAATAGAAGGGTGACAATAAAAGGCTCTTTACAATGAAGTGTCGTACCTACAGGATTCCAACTTGGATCCTCATGATCCAAAGTTGGGAGTGCTAACCATTTGACCAACTGGACACTTCTTCCTTAAACTACAAGCAGCTCTGCTGCAGAGGCATTAAGCAGCCAGTCTATTTTATGGCCTTGGTGGATTGGGGCCCTTGCCATGCTAGACTTCTAATTGGTCAGCATTTATTATGTTGGAGGGGCATCACTGTTGCTCCTGTATCTTTAACCTTTACCATTCCACAGGCTATTTCAGCAGATGACAAATTGATAATATTTTTCTTATTTGCTCAGTATTTTCCTTATTTTCTCAGAAAACAGAATTTGACATTTCATGCAAACTGACTTCACTGGAGACAATTTGCATGAAATGTCAAACCTATTTTCTGGGAAAAAATAAGAAAAATATTTTAAAGTGCCATGTGTTGAAATTTTTTACTCAGATTGCTTAGGGTTTATATTTTTGGGTGCAGTGCCTACCTGTGTGTACTCCTGATCACTTGGAAAGCTACTACCAAAAATGGTAACGGGTCGTATTTCATTTTGCTTGGCAATAATCTGTTGCTGCAGAATAGATAATGCTCCATAGTTTTCTGTTAATAGTAGCAAGTAACGACTCTCACTGTTCAAAAAGAAAGAAAATATATAATATATAATAAAAAAATGAAAATTTGTGATGTTAAGAACAATCAGTCTAGTTTATTTATGCGACAAAAGTTATTCAAAAATTATTTTTATTGTCTGCCTGTTTACCCTTATCAAGAACTACAATGTATAAGGCCTTCTTTTAACAATTCCCATTGGTTGCCATATATTTATTAAATAAATATTAGTCATATTTCAATAATACAAATTGCATATGCAATACACTGCTTCAAAAGTTCTTTGGACAGGTTTTGACAATTCATACTTTCTGTTATTATTCAAACTGTATGCAATACATTATTTCAATAGGTATTATAAGGTCATGTTTCGGTAATTCCAATTGTCTGTAATACATTGTTTCAACTGGTATTAGGCATAATTTGATAATTTTAAATGTATGTAATACAAGGTTTCAACAGGTATTATTAGGCCATGTTTTGTTAATTCCATCTGTCTGTAATTCATTGTTTCAACAGGTTCAACAGGTATTATTAGGCCATGTTTTGTTAATTCCATTTGTCTGTGATTCATTGTTTCAATAGGCATTAGGCCATGTTTTGGTACAAGGCCATCTTTTAATAAGTCCAACTGTATGCAATACATTGTTTCAACATGTACTATTAGGCCATGTTTGATAATTCTAATTGTCTCTAATACATTGTTTCAACAGGTATTAGGCCATTTTCGGTAAAGGCCATCTTTTGGTAACTTCAACTGTAGGTAGTATGTTGTTTCAACAGGTATTAGGCAATGTTTTAACAATTCCAACCGTCTGTAATAAATTATTTCAACAGGATAAGGCCACATTTTAGTATTAGCTCATGTGTTGGAAAATCAATCAATATGTAATACATTATTTCAACAGGTACTAGGCCATGTTTTGACTATTCCAACTATTTGTAATACATTGTTTCATCTGGTATTAAGCAATACTTTGATATTTCCAAGTGTCTGTAATACATTGTTTCAGTTGGTAATAGGACATACTTTGATTATTCCAACTGTATGTAATACATTGTTTCAACCGGTATTCGGCCATACGTTGATAATTTCAACTGTATGTAATACACTGTTTCAACTGGTATTATAAGGCCAATGTTTCAATAATTCCAACTGTCTGTAATACATTGTTTCAACAGGTATAATGAGGCCATGTTTCAATAATTCCAAATGTCTGTTATACATTGTTTCAACAGGTATTACAAAGCCATGTTTCAATAATTCCAATTGTATGTAATACATTGTTTCAACAGGTTTTATATGTTATGTTTCAATAATTACAAATGTCTGTAATATATTGTTTCAACAGGTATTAGGCCATGCTTTGTTGTATCCAATTTTCTGTAACACATTTTTTTAACAGGTGTTTGGCAATGTTTTTCAATAAATGCCACTGTCTATTATATATTCTTTGAACATGTATAAGGCCGTATTTCCATAATTACTCTTCTCTGTGTAATACATTACTTCAACAGATATTAAGCCATGTTTTGATGATTACTATTGTCTATAAAACATAGTTTAAACAGGTATATGGGCATGTTTTGATAATTACAATTGTCTGTTATACATTATTTAAAAAGGTATCAGACCATGTTTCGATGATTACAACTGTCTGTAGTATATTGTTTCAACAGTTGTTATTATTGAAACCTGGCCCAATACCTGTGGTAACAATGTATAACAGACAATTCAACAGGTATTAGGTCATGTCTCAATAATTCCAATTATCTGTTATACACTGTTTCAACAGGTACTAGGCCATGTTTAGATAATTACAACTGTCAGTAATACAGAGTTTTATCAGGTATTAGGCCATGTCTCCATAATAACAATTGTCTGTTATACATTGTTACCACAGGTATTGGGCCAGGTTTCAATAATTACAACCGTCTCTGAATTCAACAGGTACTCAACAGGTATGAGGCCATGCTGCAACAAAATTCCAGTTGTCTCTAATACATATTCAGCAAGTAGTAGATCATGGTATCAGGCCATATTTAAATAAGTACAATGGTCTGTATTACATAGTTTGAACAGGTATCAGGGCAGGCTGCCATAATTTAAACTACCTTAACATTGTTTCAACAGGATTTAGGTCATGATTTGATAATTACAAGAGGGCCCTGTATCGCTCACATGATTACCAGATAAACTGGACTTTCGGTTCTGGAGAAGAAGTGCAAAATAGATTTCTGAGACAGCAGCCATTGGGCTATCTTGGATTTCTTATCAAAATGATTTCAGCTCTTTTTTTATCTACAAGTCACCATAATGCTTCCTATCTTGGATTTCTCACCGAAGGAATTTTAGCTATTTTTTATCTACAAGTCACCCTGAAGCTTCTTACCAAGTTTCATGTCAACTGGCTTTTCAGTTTAGGAGAAGAAGTTAAAGATAGATTTCAAATACAGCGGCTATGGCGGCCATCTTGTATTTCCAATCTGAATGATTTAAGCTATTTTTGATATACAAGTCATCCTGATGCTTCCTATTAAGTTTCAAGTGGATTGGCCTTTCTAAAAAATATAGATTATCAAGATGGCGGCCATCTTGGATTTCCGATCAAAACGATTTTAGCTATTTTTCATCTTCAAGTCACCCTGATGCTTCTACGAAGTTTCAAGTCCATTGGCCTTTCCATTCAGGAGAAGAAGAAAAAATAAATTTTCAGGATGGCAGCCATCTTGGATTTCCGACAGGAACAAATTTAGCTATTTTTTTATCTACAATTCACCCTGATGCTCTCTACCAAGTTTTAAGTCATTTGGCCTTTTGGTTCAGGAGAAGAAGCGAAAAATAGACTTTAAAGATGGTCACCATGACAGTCATATCTTGGATTTCTGACAGGAACGATTTTAACTAATTTTTTATCTACAAATCACATCGATGCTTCCTACCAAGTTTCATGTAAATTGCCCTTTCGATTAAGGAGAAGAAGCCAGAAAATAGATTTTAAAGACGGCTGCCAAGGCGTTTTGTGTTGAGGTTTTACGGCCCAGTCAACCCGATGGGGTCATGTCAAGCGCAGTCAGTTTACCTAACCACACTTTTACTGGGAGACTTAGTCCTCTAAGCAGTTAACCAGTATTGTGCACATTCTTTCTCCAGAAACTAACAATGGCCCTCTTGAATCAGTGGAATGGAGAGAATGACTGTAGAAAATATTTCATGATCAATCTACATGAAAGAATGTTGCCGACGTCAGCAGGGGTCTAAACCGCGACCGCCTGGTCTCCAGTCGGACACGCATCCAACTGAGCCACCGAGGCCAGCTGCCGCCAAGGCGGCCATCTAGGTTTCTGATCAGACTAAATTTAGCTATTTTTAATCTACAAGTCACCCTGATGCTTCCTGCCAAGTTTCAAGTCAATTGGCCCTTTCAGTTAAAGAGAAGAAGCGAAAAATAGATTTTCAGCCATCTTGGATTTCCGATTGGAACAATTTTAGCTATTTTTGATCTACAAATCACCACGATGCTTCCTACCAGGTCCAAGTCAAATGGCCTTTTGGTTTCGGATGAGAACCAAAGATAGATTTTCAAAATAGCCTCCATCTTGAATTTCTGATCAAAACAATTGTTTCAACAGGTTTTATAAGACTATATTGGATTCTGGATCAGAATGATTTTAGCTAATTTTGATATACTAGCAATCTGGATGCTTCCTACCAAGGTTTGAGTCAACTGGTTTTTTTGGTTCAGAAGAAGAAGCGAAAAATTGATTTTCAAGATGACCATGGCCATCTTGGATTTCCGTTCACACTGATTTTAGCTATTTTTGATCTACAAGTCACCCTGCTTCTTCGTACCAATTACAAGTAAATTGGTCCTTCAGTTCAGAAGAAGAAGCGAAAAATAGATTTTCAAGATGGCAGCCATGGCAGTTAGCTTTATTTCCGATTGAGACAATTTTATCTATTTTTGATCTACAGGTCACAGCTTTGCTTCCTACCAAGTTAATTGGCCTTTTTGTTCAGGAGAAGAAGCAATAAATAGATTTTCAAGATGGCCACCACAGCGGCCATCTTGGATTTGGATTGGGACGATTTTAGCTATTTTTTATCTACAAGTAACCCCGATGTTTCCTATTAAGTTTCAAGTCAATTTGCCTTTGGGTTCAAGAGAAGAAGCAAAAAATAGATTTTCAAGATGGTCGCCACAGAGGCCAATTTGGATTTCCCATCGGAATGATTTTAGCTACTTTAGATCTACAAGTCAACCCAATGCTTTCTACCAAAAAAAGGTAAGAGAAAAGTCTAGGGAGTGCCACAATCATAAACCGCAGCCCTTCCCAGACACCAAGAGGAAGAGAAAACCGACATATCCAAACAATCACAAATCGAACAAAAGTACAAAAAGCACTAAGATAAGCTCTCTCTTCCCCAAGCGAGGTAATCGCAATGCTACAAGGACTGAAAAACACAAGAACAAAATGACACAAAGTAAGACATAAAACAAATCGCCTTGTAGAATAAACCACAAAGCAACAAAGAGTAAGACTAACACTAGGACCACCGCCTTAGAACAGTCAGTAGAGTAAACCACCGTGGGGTTTAAAGCACTTTTACAGCTAGCCGACTTCACCCTGGGTCCCGATGCTACTCTTAATACAGAAATACATAAAAATTCAGTTTGCATAAAGGCTCCCAACTCAGTCAATGCATCAAAGCGAAAACATAAAATTCAAATTAATCACTATAATAAACAAAAACGAGTACACATGGCTAATTGTACTGTATGTCAGAGTAAATGAAAACCAATAGCTGAACCACGGCGGGCCAAGCCAAAGACATATCGTCAAGCCCCAACCCACTGGTTAAAGTTTTATGAAGAGGCTGTCACTGAGTCTGAGGCCCGAACCCCCATCAGGCAATTAAAGAGTAAAGCACAGTCATCAACAATGACTGGGCTGACAACTAGGCATGCAGTCTGCCACATAATATCCAGGCTATAGCCAATTCTTTTATAAGGGTTAATAAGTTTTCTGAATTGCTCCGAAAAGTTAGATTTTCCTACAATTTTTCTAAATCTGTACACTAAGTCACCTTAAAATTCTGGTTCCGATATACCTTGTTGCAGAAGTGTTTTCAGACTGGCGTTATATTTTTCTACCAAGGCACTGTGTCTGTGATAAAATTTCGAAAACGCCTTACCAAGTTTAAAATAATGATAGCCCTGCCTAAGAAGTTTGGCAGTAAGGGCTTTATTACGGTAGTTAAAGTCACTAAGATTTGAATGAGCTCTGGTGAATCTAATAAGTTGAGATATGTGTACCCCATATGAGGTACGCCAGGGGACATCGCCATCCAGAAAAGGGAAATTGACTATATCAAAATCAAAATTGTCCTATTTATCATAAATTTTGGTAGAAACTGTACCAATAGAAATACATAGATTCAAATCCAAAGAAAGTGCCTTGATATTGAGTCAACTGGTCTTTTGTTTCAGGAGAAGAAGCAAAAAAAAAAAAAAAAAAAAAAAATAGATTTTCAAGATGGTCACCACGGTGGCCATCTTGGTTTCCCATCTGAACAATTATAGCTATTTTTGATCTACACGACAACCCCAATGCTTACTACCAAGTCTCAAATCAATTGGCCCTCTGGTTCAGAAGAAAAAGCAAAAAATAGATTTTCAAGATGGCCACCATAGATTTCTGATCAGAACGATTTCAGCTACTCCTCATGATAAATTGAAATCTAAATTAAAGGAAACTATCAACCAATGTTTCCTCCATAAGAATGGTAACTGTGCTTTCAGTATGTTGTCATTGGCTACAAAGACACAAACTTCATTAGGGGTCACTCTGATGCACCACAAAAATACTCAGATACAGATGTCATAAAGATGCTGGAATATCTAATCGACAGTATCTTTGTGGAGTTCGATGGATGGATATTTTAGCAAACGATCGGCATACCGATGGGTACTAACTGTGCATGGTTGCTTGCTGACTAGTTTTTATACTCATATGAGGCAAAATTTGTACAAAGTCTCCTCAAAGCAGGCAAGAAACACCTTGCACAACAATTCAGTTTCACCTACAGATATATAGATGATGTATTGTTTTTCAAAAACACAAAATTCGCAGAGTATTTGGAATTCATCTATCCATGTGAACTTGAAATAAACGAAACAACGGAGACTGCAGTCTCCTCCTCATACTTGGGTTGTTATCTCTACACTGACAGTGGAAAGCTTACTACTAGGCTTTACAACTGGATGACTTCAATTTTCCCATTGTTAATTTTCCATTCCTGAGCAGTAATATCCCTTCTGCATCAGCATACAGCGTTTACATATCACAGTTAATCCTGTATGCCAGAGCCTGTTCAAATTATCAGGACTTCATGGAGTGTGGGAAAGTGCTCACTACAAAATTGTTGAGCCAGGGGTATCAAAAAAAACCAAACTGGTAGCAG
This sequence comes from Anodontia alba, assembly GCA_964016985.1. NCBI lineage: Eukaryota > Metazoa > Mollusca > Bivalvia > Lucinida > Lucinidae > Anodontia > Anodontia alba. The sequence continues at coordinate 79,796,957 of OZ024824.1, read as the reverse complement.
CACTTAAGACATTCTATGGGAGACATCATGATCTGGTCAATCCGTACAATGTGGCAGTTTCCAGAGTTGTTTCTGATGTTTTTGCCAATGACGAGCCATAAGTAGACTTTCAAAATCCCAGACATACGCTTCTACTGATATTTCCTTGGTTCAGGCCCGTGGGCATGGTGGGTGAAGTTTGCTTACCAAGTAATGCTTACTATCCATTGACACCTGATTACACTCTTTATTCTGGGGTCCATGTCTGTTGGTCTGAACATTCTGATTCGTCATTTGTTTACGGACTTATAAGATTGATTTATGGCTTGGGTACCTTGACCATAACTACTACAGTGGAACCTCTGTTAAGCAGCCACCCAGGGGAATGGCCAATTTTGGCTGCTTAAGGGAGGTGGTTGCTTAGCAGAGGTACTCATTCACCAGCAATGTTGCGACAATATAACCGAAATGGTGGGCTGTTAGTGAAATTCACACTATGATTATGAGACTTCTTTTAGCATAACGGTATCTATATTTATTTATTGTCTGTAACATGCCCAACTGCCCAAAATAACAATTATATATTGTTTATTCTGATCAATTTTTAGGATAAAATCAGTTTGCTCAAGAAGTATTCAGCAGCAATGCTAATTACTATACCATAATAACACTAAGTATTGGGATAGATATGTCATTGCAAACAGTGTAGATCCAGATCGGACTCCACAGAACGCAGCGTCTGATCTGGGTCTTCACTGTTTGTAATATTTCAGCGTTTCTTGGAATTATGTAGGACCCACACTAAACTCTTCCGTGACTATTCTGGAGCTTCTCAGCTTAATTTCTTTAATACGTTCATCTAGAGTCAGCACTTTAGGGGTTTTTGAAGACATGTTTACGAGAGAGTGAACCGAAAAGGATTAGTGAAACTGAAAGTAGAGTTGTTTATTTACCGGAAAAACACACGTGTCAATAATCATTTTGAGCAATTCGCATTCAGCGATTTGACCGTCGCAATTACCTGTAGGCGTAAACATCAACGGTCAATCATCAATATAGGCGTAAACATCAACGGTCAATAGTCCTTTAATCAATTAGTCGGTCTTCATAAATTGTTCGATAAACACAAGCCATGCAGTTCCGGTTGGTCACGCGCTGACCTTTGAACGTCAATGTCGCGTGGTGCTTGAAAAAAAGAAATTAAAACTGTCCAACAAACTAATTATTTTTCTATTACATTTTTTTTCTTTTTTAAAGGTACACATCAAAATAATTAACTTATTATTGTATTTCTTGTCGATAATTAAAAATGTATTTCTCTCTTTTTTTTTTTTTTTTTTTGACGCGGAATGTGATTTCCATGAATTTTTGTATTCCTACTTTCGATTTCTATGCCGCCGGTTTTCCGACTCGCTGTCAATTTGACCATTTAACGGAGGGATTTTGGCCCAAAAATCATAAATTATTATGGCCGCTGACCGGAGGAGGGAGGTGACCGTTTATCAGAGGTAAAATATATAGGAAAACACCTCGGGGGAATGAAAATGGCCGTTAATGGGAGGTGACCGCTCATCGGAGGTGACCGTTAGTGGAGGTTCCACTGTATTTATGATCTACAAGTCATCCCGACGCTTCCTACCAAGTTTCGAGTAAATTAGCCTTTTGTTTCACGAGAAGACGTGAAAAATAGATTTTCAAGATGGCAGCGATGATGTCCATCTTGGAATTCCAAGCGGAACGCATTTAACTATTTTTGATCTATAAGCCTACCCGATGCTTCCTACTAAGTTTAAAGTCAATCAGCCTTCTGGTTCAAGAGTAGAAACCAAAAAATGAGTTTCAAGATGGCCATAATCTTGGATTTCTAATCAAAAGGATTTTTTTTTTATCTACAAGTCATTCTGATGCTTCCTACCAAGTTTCGAGTCAACTGGCCTAGGGGTGTAGGAGGAGTAGGCTTTTAAAGCAAATTGTTGATGCCGCACGATGCACGCACGATGAACATTGACCGATCACAACAGCTCACCTCCAGCACTTCCTGCTTAGGTAAGCTAATAAATGTCTGTAATACATTGTTTTTAACAGCTTTTAGGCCATGGTTTGATACTTCCAGTTGTCTGTAATACAATGTACATTTGTCTAACAGATATCAGACAATATTTGGATTAACCCCAGTTGTGTGTAAAATATGTTTTTCAATTACCCTTTAAAGCACCAAGAAAAATTTAAAGCAGATGACATTCTAGATGAAACTGAATCTTGACATTTCATGCGAGTTGTCTGCTTCTTTGAAGAAATAATAATAATAAAACAAAATGTTGTCTGCTGCAGTTGTGATTGGTGCTGAAATAGTTATTGTCAGCTTACCTGTCAGATCTGATGGTGTCAAATAGACAAGCTTCAATCAAAGCTGCAGGTGAGCACTCAGGATCTCCTTGTCTTCGCTGTCAAAACAAATAGATAGATGCATACAAAGGTCATCCAATAAATAGACATAACTGTTTGCAGTCATATGAAAATACTGTGACTGGGAAATATTATCATTTTTAATTAGCTACATATCTAAATGCTTTATTGAACCCATTTTATTTAGTTTTCCAAACAATTACTTTGGCTATTGCTCAAGTTATCTTGTCTGTGGAGTGATTTTTATTATAAAACTGAGTGAGGCCTGACATTCGTGTAGATGAAAGTAATCTAACGCATTTGGATATTTTATGTATTTGGTTTAGTTTCATTTTTATTTTTGACTAAACTGCATGATATGCAGCGTGGTCAATTCATGAATGGTTGCCTAGCTACCGTGTGATTACAAAATTTTAGACTTATGCACTATACATGACTGTCCATTGCTAAGTAACCATAGCCACATCTAGCAAACAATTCATTGATTTGTGCAATCATAGGCACTGTATACTGATCGTTTAAAGCAGAGTGGCAGAAATTATGTTAATGACCAATTTATTGCAAAATTTTCATCCCCAACCCCGATTTCATGCCAATACAGATATTCATAATGAAATTCCCAGCTAGGAAGGGTCCTCCCCAATCTTCTACTTACCATTGGACAGTGAGATGAATGGGTTACCATTATATTTGGATGCTAGTTTCAGATATTGCAAAATTGATAGAATGTGTCCTACTGAAACCTCATATGCAATTTAAGCTCAACTGCCCATTCTGGAAAAGAAGTCGTAAATCTTCAATGACTCAAACACCCTTGGCTTGTGTACTGTGGCTGATTCAAATCATTTTTGAGTCCCTAGAAAACAAATGGTTCATTACGAAAACTCGCCTATTCAAATATATAGAAAATTTCATCTCCAAAAACTGAAAATTTTCAGATGAAAAACTCTGATATTTTTTATATTTCTGCTCAAAACATAGATTGTGGGTACTCATTAGAACCGCCTCAGCGAGGCGGTTCTAACGAGTACTCACAATCTATGTTTTCAGCAGAAATAAGAAAAATAATGTATACCCCTGTAAACCCCAGTTTTACTATATAAAAGTGGGGTTAAAGGGGGTAAAAATTATATAGGCGTGTTTTCGTAATGTAGGGATATTCAAGAGTATTTTTCTTTTTTTTCATGGAAATGTATGTTGTGTATACTCAGCCTCATTTAGGTGATTCTAATGAGTACACTCAGCTTGCCAAAAGACTTCTCGAAATCAGCCTGATTTGCCTCCTGACCTAAAACTACCCATATCTAGAAAAAATATTCATGGTACCAAAGATATCCGAGCCATTGAAGTTCCACTGTATATTATCATGGCATCTGATCTGGATCAACACTGTTTGCTCAGCCCTACAGTCAACAGACATAATTATTCAACACTTTGTGACTTTGCCATTTAAATCGATGTATTTCCAAATTTTTATTTGTAAAAAAAAACATATGCTGCAATTTTGAAGACTACAACAATGAAAATATACCAAAAAGGTGGCAAATTGATAAAAGCAATAAACACAAGAGTCTGTAAACAGAACATGAATTGTTTTTGAAATTAGAGTAGAATTTTTAATGTGCATTTTTCAGCGATGTCAGCATTAGTGTCAATGGAAATCTTTATTTTGAAAATCTATGTTCATTTCAAACAGTAACAGTTCTATTACTTAAAAGGCAAAAATCATTAAATTTACTTAAATACTGCCTTTTTTCTTTTAACTTTAATCTTGTGTATTTTTTGTGAATTTTAATTCCACTGGGTCCTGTGTAGAATCTGTAAAGAATGTAAAGAGAAGGCAGAAATACCTTGACTTGAAAGGCAATGTCTCAAAGTGGGAAATAATTATGTCTAGTGAGTGTATGTGTTAGAATACTTAAGGTAAATACAGTACACCATACCAGCTCATTAATGCCGATTCTGCCTGTAAGCTTGTTCCTGAAGCGGGTCTCTGGGTCAATGCCTTCCAGACCACCGAAGTTTCTCTTGATTGCATGCAACATCTCAAACCATGTAGGAGGCTGCTTCGACTTCTCCACAAATGAGAACACCATTTTCACAAGACTGAAAGTTTCAGAAATTTATACCTCCTAATAAAGCACTTTTTTCAACCAAACAGTATTGATATTTTTCTTGTTTCTCCATGAAAAAATATGTTGTGGTACTCATTTGAAGAGACTTAGTGAGGTACTTCTAATGAGTACCCATAACATACAGTTTCATGGAGAAATAAGAAAAAAAGATGTTTATTTGATACCTCCTCTTATCGTGAGCTGTATGGAAATTATCATAACTCTTACCTACTTTTATTCATATTGTTCCCAGAAAGGGATTGGGAATTGCAATAAAAGGGTTTAACAACTGTGTTATATTTGACCTGACTGGACATTAATGTTTATACCTGAAATATTTTACAGCAATTTTAGACTTATGCACAATTTTGGAAAAGGGAGAGACAGGAAGTTGCCTATTTAATACTTGAATGGGCCACTCTTGTAGAAAAGAATAGACAGCATTTTTTTGTCCCTTTATGATTAACGCTCTATCACATCACATCAGAAGGGAGGCAATAATTTGTTTGTTTTGAGGCTTTACCATCCAGTCAACCCAATGGGGTCATATTGAGCATGGTCAGTTTAATGAACCACACAATTACTAGGAAGGCTTAGTCATCTGAGCGGTTAAGCAGTATTGTGCACATTCTTTCACCAGAAACTGACAACTGCCCTTCTTGAATCAGCTGAAGTGAGAGAATGACCATAGAAAATAATTCATAGTCAATCTCCACGAAAGAATGTTGCCAACCCAGCAGGGGTCAAACCCGCAACCTCCTGATCACGAGTCGGACCCGCATCCAACTGAGCCACGGAGGTCGGCATTTCCCTGCAGAGTTAGCTCCCTTTGAGGTATATTCATTCCCTTTCAGAGAAACTGGTATGCTTTCAGGGGAGGCAACTGTATCAATATTGTTTTTGGCTCTTCTGAAAGGGACCTACTTTATAGAGGAAACCGTTTGCTCCCTGAAAGGGCAGTAATAAGCACCCACTTTTTACATTTTTCCTGGAGATAAGAAAAATATTAACCTGATACTCTGTCTTAACCATGGCCCTGCTGACACTGGATATGCCCTGTCTTGGCAAACACTGTAGATCCAGATGTTGGTTTCTAAAGAGGCCAACTCATCTGGATCTGCACTGTTTGTCGTTCAATATGAGATTTTGTATAAAAAAAAAAAATCTGGATCAGGTAATCTGACTGGTGGCCGGCCTCAGTGGCTCAGTTGGATGCGCATCCCACTGGAGACCAGTAGGTCGCGGGTTCGACCCCCGCCAAGGTCGGCAACATTCTTTCATGGAGACTGATCATGAAATATTTTCTACAGTCATTCTCTCCCTTCCGCTGATTCAAGAAGGGCAGTTGTCAGTTTCTGGCAAAAGAATGTGCACAATACTGGTTAACCGCTTTGAGGACAAAGCCTGCCCAGTAAACATGAGGATAGGTAAACTGACCGCGCACGACATGACCCCATTTGGTTGACTGGGCCGTAAAACCTCAACACAAACAAAAAACAAATAATCTGACTGGCTAAAAATTAGAAGTGGGTGTGGCATCTCAACTGATTCAGCATGACAAGGGTTTACTGGAGCTATGATTCGTCAGTTCTGATTTTTAACTGATAACCACACATATATATGCAGCAGTGGATTGGTCCAAATGATGGAAGATCCTTACCTAAATACTAGACTTGACGTAAATTTTGAACAAGTTCATTCACCTACCAGTTTATGTGTCTAAAACATTGCTGGATGAATGGCAAACAGGGTATCCCAAATCAGACACCGCATTCTGTGGCTTCTGATCTAGTTCCTCGTTTGCTCAGCCTGTCTGTTCCAATAACTTAGGATTATTACAGTATGGCATTTTGGTAGAAGAGCTGGTGTATAAGTTTTGGACAACTAGCAGCATATTCCACATCATATGATGTGTAATGCACGAAAGGGCCCTTATGCAATTTTTTGAGATACCCAGGACCTGATCACATCATATGATTTCATTCACTGAAATGTGCTGCAACATCACATAGCATACTTTCAGACATGTGTACCCAGAGAAGATTCATATCAGCCTGGGCATTCATGCATTCTGGGACCAGTTGTTCAAAGCGTTGTTAGCGTAACAAGCTCGTTAGTGGTCAAAATGTTAACTGTTCTAGTAAGTACAATATTTAATTCACACTTATTTTTGCTGAAAAAATGTGAGTAGCTTTTGCAAATGCAAAAGCTACTCACATTTTTCCAGCAAAAATATTAGCGTATATGCCGTACTTAATGATCAAAGTTTTAACGATACGTTAAATAACAACATCGTTAGTTTTGAACAACTGGGCTCTGATCAGAATCTTCACTGGGCACATTTTGAATAGCCAAGAATGTAAAGTGTCTTCATGCAGACAACAAAGATGATTATCAGACTGCACAGATTCGCAGGGGATTTGAGTCCTCCTTCAGCGCAAATCAGAAGGTACGTTATCTCATATTGCTGCTCAAATATTCTTTCCTGTGTTTTTTTCTGGGCCTACAATTTGATACATCCCATTTTGTCAGAAAAACTGGGCCCTGTTGTTCAAAACCAACAATGTCGTTAGTTAACGTATCCTTTAAACTTTGATCATTAAATATGGTATAACCGCTAATATTTTTACCAAAAAATGTGAGTAGCTTTTGTATTTGCAAAAGCTACTCACATTGTTTTAGCAAAAATGCCTGTAAATTAGATAGTGTACTAACTAGAACAGTTAATATTTTGACCACGATTGAGCTCCTTAAGCTAATGATGCTTTGAACAACGGGGCCCTGGTGTACAAAACTATTTGAGCCAGCGCATGAAAACCTATAACATGACCTGTGTGACCAGCAAAGCCTAAGATCAGCCTGTACATCTCCCAGTATGGCAAGTCTTTGGAAAGCCTGGAGGCTGTAGAAAGTACATGCAATCAGTAAATGCTCTGATCAGACTGCAAGGATGCACAAGCTGGTCTGAGTCTTTGCTGGTCGCATAAGTCTTACTGTAAGTTTTGTCATGCACTGGTTAATTAAAGAATTTTTTTTTCAGCTCACTGACTCATCAATGCATTAGATCATGTGCAAAGTAAATGAAACCAAGGGGTTCATGTGAACTTTGCATGTAAACAAAATGCATTCTTGAGCCAATGAACTTCAAAAGATTAAAATTAATTTCATACATTTTATCATATGATTACAAAATCCAAATAAGGGGTCTCAATATGAAGAGAGAACCCCTTTAACTCTCTTAGCAAGTTCGTCATTTAGCCAGATTATCTGGAGCTACATTGTTTGAAGAGACTGAGCATATCCAGATTCAGTATGATCAGGGTTAAAGAGTTAAGTGTGCCCAGCATACATGGAATGGTGCCCATGCCACCTACAGTCGAACTAATGGCTCAAACACCGATGGCTCGTTTACCATCGCTAATTTGAACTTGTTTTTGAGTCCCTATGAAATTCTTCCGATAGCTCAAGAAAACAAATACATGTATCTAAGGAAATTTTCTTATTTTATTGTGAAATTGTATATAGTGTGTACTCAATAAAATTGCCTCATCAAGGTGATTCTAATGCGTACACTCAACATACAATCACTGTGTAGAAAATCGAAAAGATTTCCCTAAATTATCGACATTTGCTTCCTGAACTGGTGCCATGATTAACCCTCAGTGGCTCGAACTACTCATGTCTCGAACAAATTTCCATGGTCCCAAAGATGTTTGAGCCATTGAGGTTTGACTGTACTTATTAAAACTAACTGCCACAGTACAACTGGGGATAACATTACAAGTACCTGTAGAAATCCCTAAGGCCAAAGAATTCCCTGTGGTTTGAAGCCTCTTTGAATATTTCCAGATACGACTCTGCCATTGGTTCTATCAAGGGTTTCATTAATCGTTCAACTATTGGTTCATTTGTACAGATACCTCTGTAATAAGAAATAATGAACAAGAAATGTCAATAAGTGCATATTAGATAGCCCAAGCTCAGAAACCAGAGCATAATGACAGACACATGGACAGACAATGTGAAAACAGTATCCCCTCCGCCGCAACCAATACACACAAACACACACTTTGTGGGGGTTTAAGATGATGATGACTTGGTTTTTATGTCCCTTTCAACATTATTTAAACCTTTCAACCCTATTGACATACTTATGCAAACAGAGTAGATCAAAATGAGATGACTCATCAGGATCTACACTATTTGCTATTTGTTTCTATAGTTTTGACTGATATCCCCATTTGCAACAATGAACGTGTCCCAATTCAAAGACAGAAGAGTCCAGTGCAGAAACCATCACGAGAATACGCCTATATAGTTTTGACCCCCTTAAACCCCACCTTAAACCCCATTTTATACAGTAAAACTGGGGTTTACAGGGGTATACATTAATTTTCTTATTTCTGCTCAAAAACATAGATTGTTGGTATTTGTTAGAACTGCCTCACTGAAGCGGTTCTTACAAGTACTCACAATGTATGTTTTGAGCAGAAATATGAAAACATCCAGATTTTTCATCTAAAATTTTTTTAATTTTTTTTTTATGGTAAAATTTTCAATATATCTGAATAGGAGTGTTTTCGGAGAGCTAGGGATGAAAGGGGTAAGTCATATCGCAATGATGGAAGGGTGATAATAAAAGGCTCTGTGACTGTCATTATCACCCACTGAACTTGAACCTGGGACCTCATGATCCTAAGCTGAGGGTGCCAACCATTCATCTACTTGTACGCTTCAAGAAATGATGAAACACACCAAAGAGGGACTATATGAGAACCAAGAAACATAGGTTGATGACATAAAATGAAACCAGTGTTTCAGTCCATGTTAGGATGAAGAGTATACCAGACCAGATAATTGTTGGTCATCAGTTTATAAGCAATTTCAGAGAATTTATGTCTTTTTAAAAATCCTCCTGTGCACATAAGATATGTACTATCACATGGGAATGGAAGCACAGTAGCACAGAACCATGGAAGCATAAATACATGTACCATGTCCCCTGCTTTTCTAGGAAAAGGCTGTGAGAAATAGAACTAAACACTGTGGTTGAGATTGAAACTAGAAATGCATCATTATGACACAGATGTCCCCGCCCAGGAGCCATCCGCAATTGGAAAGAAAGAATTCTGCAAAAAATGAAGTTGAAAAAGGGCCATAACTTTCATAATAATTGGCGGATTTTACCATATCTGAAACTTGACCTATATTTATGATTATACTCTTGTGTATAGAATATGAATCCAATACACAAGAGCCATAACTAATGTTGGTGGAACTTGTGGCCCGACCCCACTGCCATGAAATGATGCAATAAAATATGTTTATGCTAATACACTTTTTAAAAGATATATACAGAATGGAAATCATTTTTGGTATGTACGGACAGGACGATGGATTGAAAAAGGGTCATTTTACCCTAAATGGAACGACCAATATTTTATGATTATATACCTGTCTATAAAATATGAATCCAATACACTAATCTTTTCAAAAGATATTGAACGGAAAACATTTTTTAAGTTGAAAAAAAGACCATAAATTCCATAATAACTGGTGGATTTTATCCTAAATCAAATTTGATCTGTATTTTATGATTATATACTTGTCTATAAAAATGAATCTCATTACACTAATCTTTTCAAAAGATACTGAATGGAAACCTTTATTTGAAACTGAAAAAGGGCCATAACTCCTATTATAATTGGTTGATTTTACCCTAAATTGAACTTGGTCTGTATCTAGTGATTCTATATCTGTGTATAAAATACAATACACTAACATTACGAAAACATGCCTATTCAAATGGAGAAGAAAGGACTGAGAGTAAATGCAGGAAAGACAAAGATCGTGATCTGCGGTACGGGACTGGACCTCCTGCAGAGTTCAGGCGAGTTTCCATGCGCTGTCTGTCGCACTAGAGTGGGCAGCAACAGCATCTTCTGCAATGGCTGCAAGCACTGGGTGCACAAGAAATGCAGTGGGCTCAAGCGCTTGAAAAAGGACCCTGACTATAGATGTACACGGTGCCAGGGAACTTCACGCCCCTTGGCTAGCAGACCAAAGAAGGAAGTCCAGGTCGGACCTGACAAGCTTGAGGTGGTAGCTTCCTTTTGCTACTTAGGAGACATGCTCTCAGCAGCAGGTGGCTGTGAACTTTCAACCACAACACATGTGAAAACCGCGTGGAAGAAGTTCAAGGATCTGCTACCAGTCCTCTCTTCACGCCACCTCTCTTTCCAAACATGTGGCCGTGTGTACAGCTCTTGTGTGCGGAGCGCTATGCTCCATGCCAGCGAGACTTGGCCATTGACAAACCCGAACCTCCAGCGTCTGCAGCGAAATGACAGGGCAATGATCAGACAGATCTGCAATGTCAGGCCGCAAGACACTGTCACCACCAGGTCCAACGAGCTACTTGTGCGGCTTGGCATTGAGGATCTGGACCTCATTCTGAAGGAGAGAAGACTTCGATGGTATGGACATGTGGAACGCTCCAGTGGTGCAATCAAGACAGCCTTTGACATACAGGTTGATGGAAAGCGTGAGCCTGGGAGGCCCAAAATGACATGGAAGCAGCAGACAGAGAGGGATTGCAGAGAGTGGAAGCTCTCGGCTATCAACCCTCTTGATAGACGTACCTGGAGATCTGGTGTGAGATCTGCCATGCGTGCAGCAAGCCAGCTATCTGGAAGGGGGCCAACTGATGTGGATGTTGCCCCTGTACCTGCACGTTAATCAAAAATCCGATTATGATGATGATGATGATTCAAATATATAGAAAATTCCACCTCCAAAAACTAAAAAAAAAAAATCAGATAAAAAACACTGATATTTTTCATATTCCTGCTCAAAACATAGATTGTGGGTACTCATTAGAACTGCCTCAGCAAGGTGGTTCTAACGAGTACCCACAATCTATGTTTTTGAGCAGAAATAAGAAAAATAATGTATACCCCTGTAAACCCCAGTTTTACTATATAAACGTGGGGTTTAAGGGGGTCAATATTATATAGGCATGTTTTCGTGATGTCTTTTCAAGAGATATGGAACAGAAACCATTTTTCCTACATACAGACAGATGGACTTGACATACTACAGACAGACATATGTACTGACAAGGGCAAAATTATATGCACCCCCCTCCCTACTGAAAATGGCGAGGGCACAATTACAAATTATTAGATAATGAAATAAAGGTCAAGATGATACCATACTATTAGTGTCCATGTTATAGAGAAAGTGTTGTATAAATCATTTATATTGCAGCATCAAAATTTAGCAGTTTGACAGGAAAAGGCTGTGAGAAATCAAACTAAACACTGTGATTGAACTTGAAACTAGAAATGCGCACATTTTCATTTTGGTACATTCATACATTTAAATATAGACTATGGCGTGAAATACATTGCAATATTGTATCTGATAATATATTTGTTCCATATAAAAAATATGTATTCTATATTTAGATATTTTTTACCAATGAAATATATGTATTCACAATAAAACAATTATTTGCGATATAAAAATATATTTCTTTGCTACATTAATATTTATTGCCAATAGAAATATATTTATTTACAATAAATATTCATTGGTCATAAAAAATATTTTTTTTCACAATAGGAATATTTATGTGCAATGTAAATATATTTTTTGCAAGTTAAAATTGTAATGATATAATAGTTTATGTGGACAATAAAAAATGACAATATATAAAATATACATTTATTTGCAAAAAAAATGACAATTTTAACAAAGCTATTCTTTGTAAGTTAAAAAAATATACTGGGTAAAATTAGCATTGTGGGATATGATGTAGCCCTGTAACTGAAACTTTCATTGGCTCAACAAAATTTCCAGTGGTTTGATCCTGGTCAACTCCCTGCTTAGTTTTTTGCACCTTAGATGCCCCCATGTTTGCCGGTTTCCTAGAATGTTAGAGACTTTGTTACAGTTTTGTTCCCTCTTCTATGAGAACTTTAGCTCTAGTTTCCCAGTCTTCACGGAAACATTAGGAACACTAGACATGTATGGACTAATGGTCCAAGATCGCACCCAAGATCTGGACTGTATATTCAAGTATATAATATTTTAGTTTTTTTAAAAAAAAATCATATGGACCATTATTCCGGGCGGACTTTAAGTCACATTCAAAACAAAGAAATTGCAACACGAGAGAAATACTGAGTTGACTTGTGTCGGTAGAAGTGCTTGTCCGGGGGTGCGAGGTGACCAAGAATCAAATGGTGCGAATATGGCAGCGCTCTGTGTAATCAATGGAGGCTGCATCATTAGGTTACACAGCGCCAATGAAATTGGCTGTTACAAAACCGTATCATATCCCACTATGCTAATTTTACCCGACATTTTTTAGCACATTGCAAATAAATATTTTTTATTGTGACACAACAGAATATTGATTCAATAAATATGTATTATTTTTATAACCATATTTTGTATTTTGAATAAATAATTATTTATTGCCAATAAATAAATTTAATTGCCAATAAATATATTTTATTGCCAATGAATATTTATTTTACAAATTAATATTTTTATTGCCAATAAATAAAAATTATTTCCAATAAATATATTTTATAGCCAATAAGTATTTATTTTGCATATAAATATATATTTTACTGGGCATAAATACCTTAATATAGAATACATATATTAAAATGGAACAAATATATTACCAGATACAATATTGCAACATATATCATGCCATAATAGACCACACTATCTACATTTTTATTTATAAAACTGAATATTGGCAGAGTTTTATTTTGGCCTTTTTTGTAAAGATCAACAATAACCCTAAAGTAAAGTGACTGTCAAATATGTGTTTTGTAAAACAGGTTTAACAATTGTATTTGTTATAGTAAAATAATACAGCATATTGATCTACAATAGGCTCCATTTATTTCAGCATTAAAATAGTAAGTCCAGTTCGCATTTTTGGTAATTTGGGTTGTTTCAGTACTTTGATTACTGTACCAACTTGTAAGGTCATTTCAGTACACATGTCCTTTGAGCACTGTAAAGGATTGGTTCCAGGCTTATATGTTGACATACTGAAAGTGTTTTGCACAGCTGGGTCCCAGTGCAACAGCCTCTTTCTGACGACAGCTGATTGCTGCAGCAAGGAAAAAAGTTTTCAGTCCAGTTTTTTGGCAAATTTTTCAACTTTTTGAACATTTCAAGCCCAATTTTGAGATTATCTTGGTGCCTCCATAATCATGCCACCTAGAAAGAGGGCTAGGAAGGGTCAGGCTAGGGGCCAAGCAAAACAAAATCAGCAACAAACAGCAGCAAATGAGCCATGCCCTCAACCGGGGGCAACAGGAACACCAGAAATTGTAAGGTTATGTGGTGATGGCGGGGTTCAACAGTCAGGTAATCAAGTGTCATACTCACCTGAGATTAATGCTACAGGGTCCTGTATGTTAAATACTTGGACTAGTGCTTTGGGGGTTCAGGGGACCCCTCTAGCACAAACAATTGCACAAAACACTCAGTCTGACTTTCAGATGCCGGATGTACGTTGTGCTGATGATGATATTGCGATGCATGTTCCGCAAGATATTTGTATTAAGATATGGAAAAATGAATATATAAATTTGGCTTCTCTGTTAAAGAAAAATCAAAAAAGGCGTGGGGAGGAATCTGGTAATTTATTTATAAATGAACATGGCCAAATTCAAACACGCCCTAAAGTATTAAAAGAAATAACCAATATCAGGGAGTGGACAGATGCTTTTTTAATATTCATGACTATATATTTGAAAAAGTATCAGGATAAAGTTTTTGAATTAATTCAGTACCTGAGCACCATCAGAGAGGCTGAAAGCAGGTGTCAAAATTTAGCATGGCGAGAATATGATGCTGAATTTAGGACAAGGCAAGCTTTAAAACAGGAGCCGTGGAATAAAATTTATTCAGATTTGTGGCTTAAATTAATGACAAACACAAACAAGCTAGAAACAACTACCTTTCAATCTAAGCCTAGCTTTGCTGGCCACTCAAATCAGTTTCGTCTTGCACTTGGCGTATGTTTTGATTATAACAAAGGCAAATGCTATTTCAAAAATTGTAGATTTTCTCATGTTTGTTTGGCATGTAAGGGGGACCATTCTGAAAACCAATGTCCCAGACACAGTCAAAATTTACAACAGAATGCATTCACTGCAAATAAGAACACTGAAATAGATCACACTCAAAGGTCCTCCTTTCGTGGTCCATTCAAACGGAAATAAATTTGAGCTCGGCTCCACTCCTGTAGATTTATCTGCCTTTGAGAAGGAATTGCAAGAATATCCAGACAGACAAACAGCGGAAGAGTTGAAAAATGGGTTTAAAAATGGCTTTCACATTAACTTTGAAGGTCCTCGAAAATTGGTCATATCAAAAAATTTACCTTCAGCAAATAAAGCCCCTGATATTGTCAGGCAAAAAATCACGAAAGAATTGGAAGCAGGAAGAGTTGCTGGCCCTTTTCAAACTGTACCTTTCACTGATTTTAGGGTTTCTCCTCTGGGTTTGGTACCCAAAAAACAGCCAGGTGAATATCGTTTAATACACCATCTATCATATCCAGAGGGGGATTCAATCAATGACTATATTGACCCTGAATTTTGCAGTGTCCAATATACTAGATTTGATCAAGCTGTTAAAATGATTCAGAAATTGGGAAAAGGTGCTCTGCTAGGCAAGGCTGATATAAAAAATGCATTTCGCCTAATGATTATCTCCCCAGATGATTTTCCCCTGTTAGGTTTTATGTTTGATGGTCAATACTTCTTTGACCGTTGCTTACCTTTTGGACTTTCATATTCATGTGCATTATGGGAGAAATTTGCCCATTTCTTACATTATGCTGTAAGAGAATCATGCACAGTGGGTGAACTTGAACATTACTTGGATGATTTTTTGTTTGGGGGTGAAGCTGGCACAACTGACTGTCAAGAAATTATGACTTCCTTTTTCAAGACTTGTGGAAAAATGGGCGTGCCTGTTGCAGATGAAAAGACAGAAGGGCCTCAAACAATCATCATTTTCTTGGGATTTGAACTTGATTCAATTCTTATGGAGGTACGAATTCCAAAGGACAAAATTATGAAACTACAAAGTCTTATTGAAGAAATATTACATAAGTCCAGTATTACACTGGAGGTTATGCAGTCTCTTCTTGGCTCACTGAATTTCATGTGCCAGGCTATCTTTCCTGGTCGTCCTTTTTGCCGCCGGCTGATAAATGCTACAAGGGGTATTACAAAGCCTTATCATCATATTCGGATTTCCAAGGCAATGAGGTTAGATTTGCAAACATGGCTGACATTTTTCAAATCGTTTAATGGTGTCTCTGTCTTTCATGACAGGTTTTGGCTGTCAAATGCTGACTTATGTTTGTTTACGGACAGTTCAGCAAGTTATGGTAAAGGCTTTGGAGCTTATTTTCAGGGAAAATGGACATATGGTCTGTGGCCTGCTGAATGGTTTCACCGCGGTATTACTGATGACATTACAGTACTTGAATTGTTCCCCATTTTTGTTGCTCTTGAAATCTGGGGTCAGCATCTCAGCAACAAAAAGATTCTATTCAAATGTGACAATCAGGCAGTTGTTCATATCTTGAATTCGCAAATGTCAAAGGCAGAGTATGTCATGGTCTTGGTCAGAATCATTACATTAAAATGTTTGCAGCTGAATGTTGTTCTCAAAGCGGAACATTTATCAACTTCTCGGAATGCCGTGACGGACAGTTTATCTCGATTGCAGATGAATCGCTTTCGACAGTTGGCCCCAGAAGCCGAACCAGAGCCAGAGCCTGTTCCAGACCATCTTTGGAGCGTCTTCAATCAGGAGCCCACCAGCTTGTGACTGCAAGTTTGTCAGTTAATACCCGTCATGCATATGCTACTGCATTGGCAAACTTTTCAACTTTTAGATCTAATTATGCTCTCCCTTTGCAGTGGCCAGTACCTGAAACTCATATTCATGCTTATATTACTTATCTTTTCCACAATGGTTATGCCCCATCAACAGCTGCCATGCACATATCTGCTATTAGCTTTCAACATAAAATTAACCATAATTTTGATAACACTTCCACTTTTGCCATTTCAAAAATGCTTGAAGGCTACAAGCGTCTTAGAGCCAATCCTGATAACCGTATGCCAATTATGTATAATACTCTGGTTGCTATTTGTAAAATTTTGGGGAATATCTGCATTTCTGAGTATGAAACACTTTTATTTAGAGCAGCTTACCGTTTGGCATTTTTTGGTTTGTTCCGTGTTAGTGAGTTGGTATTTACATCGTCACAGCAACCTGATCAACCATTGCAAGTATCTGATGTATTATGTACCACCAAAGCTGGGCAAAATATTTTACGAATCCGCCAGCGTAAGGCCAAATGCAATCAAACAGGAAAACCATATATAATTGACATTCCAGCTATTGAATCTACAGAATGTCCATTATTGGCCATGGAAGCGTTTCTCAAAATTAGACCTCACAAATCAGTATATCTTTTTTGTCATATTAATGGGCAACCTCTTACAAGATATCAATTTGGGGCAGTTTTAAATAAAGCTATAACTGCTCTGAATCTACCAACAACACATTTCAGAACGCATTCCTTCCGTATTGGGGCCGCTTCGTGGTTAGCCAGCAAAGGCGTATCGTATGAGACTATCAAGAAAATGGGCAGATGGCAGTCCAATTCATTTCTCAAGTACATAAGAGTATAAAGCGGACTTGCTCATTGCTCCTTAGCCCTATTGATAATTTGCATCATAAATTTTGATTTCCAGATGTATGGTTGGTAGGGGACTCCTACATAAATAGATTAGCAGCCCGAGCCAGAACCAGGCAGCTTGAAAGTACGGTTGGCGCTTCCAAAGTTCAGAAAGTCAAGTGGATGGGTCAGGGCGGCATGAAATGGCAACAGCTTCTACCAAAGATTCAGTATGCTGCTCTCCATAATGCTGCTCCAAAGGCAATAGTGGTTCATGTTGGTTCCAATGACTTAGCTTATCAGAAAGGTGGTCTTGATCCATAATATGAAGGATGACTTAAGTAATCTAGTTCAAACATTCACTAGCAGTGCCATTTTCGTTTCTGCTATGTTGCCTCGTATTGTATGGTCAGGAACACAGGTTCCAGACAAAATGGAATCCAAACGAAAATTCATTAATAGAGTGATTCGTCGCTTTATAAAATACAATGGTAGGGGGGTCTTTATTGATCATCCAGAAATTACATCTGACACACCGGGCTTATATAAACCAGATGGCGTACATCTATCTGATATTGGTTCTGATATTTTAATGTTAGACATTCGGGAGGCTCTGCAGGATCAGTTGTGAACACCAGTTTTGTTTGCGGTGGAATTTTGGGGCAAACCAAATTATTGGTTTGTGTGGCGGAAAATTCCGAAGGGATGTGATTCTGACTGAAATCTTGTTATATATTTGGGAGCTGCTTTCTCATCCAACAGTTTGCTGGTAGATGTGTATGTACCATTTACTCAGCGGTGGTGTATATGATTTAGCGGGCATTCTGTGTACATACCGGAATGCTTTGCGGAGTTTTGTTTTGGCGGGTATCATGTGTCTGTACCGTGATACTTTGCGGTGTGCTGTTTAATAGAACAGCATGTGTATGTACCATGTTGTTTAGCAAGCATCATGTGTATACACCGTGTTGCTTTGCGGTGGTTTCTATGTAGAAACCAGTGGGATAAAAAGATGAGAAAGCATCTCCTTATTGATTGCATCTCTTCGAATTTCCAACCACTGATCTGCAACCTTTACGCCACAAATTATTTTATGTGTATGTTAAACACTGTGAATAGTTATTACTTTGTTAAAACACTCAGGAAGAGTTGATAAAGGTTATTTCAACATATTCTTTGTTCTTATTTTAACCGTCTTGAAATAAAAATGTGAAACAATAATATCCCACCATTATTGTGTCATGTGGTGATAACTCTGTCAAAAATCGACGAAATGTACCCAATAGCAATCCCAAACCAGATCTTCACAATATCAACGCACAAATAGTTTAGTAATAACCATTGACATTTACTCAAGTATTTGTCCTGAAACAAAAACAAAGATGTGTTGCGGCCCCCCCCCCCCCCCCCCCCCCCAAAAAAATTCTGACTTTGGGTCGAAACTTTTTGAAAAGCTATGCTTGTAAACTTGAAAAATCAAAGCTCGGGCTTGATGTGAAGTAGTCCAAATATCGATCGAAAGTGAATTAACACTTGGAATGAATGGGGGGGGGGGGGGGGGGGGGGGGGGGGGAATGCATAAAATATGAAAAACAAAGGGTCTTGATGCCCTAATTACACTGTAGGATAGCGTCAGCTAAATGGCGAAAAGGTCGGCATCTCCTAGGCTTTGTGGTCCCTAAAAAACTTAATATAAATTAAAACACAAGTTACAGTTTGGACTTTGAGAAAACACATGACTGGGAGAAGAAAAGTGACAGAGGGGCTCTCCAAGGGTACTGCACAGTATTATTAATTTTGAAAGGAAGTTCTGAATAAAAGGAAAATAAATAAATTGCTATTTATATTTTTATTTTTATTTTTACTTAAGGCACACAAATGTTACTCCATTTAAACTTTTTCCAAGACTCCTCAGACCAGGTCATAAAGTAACATCATATGCATTGATGATGACATCAATAATAAATCACTTCTGTTACTTCTAGAGTATGGGATTCTATAAGTATAATGAGGCCACGGTTTTCAACACCTCCCAAGGGACCTGGCAAATGTTAATGCATTAAAAAACTATGTTCGACCGCTATTATTACATAAAAACTGAAAACATTTGCTACATTTCTCGTTATTTATCGCACTATTTTGTTTTGCCTTTCCCCCAATGTTGCGTGAACGCTATTTGCATGGACTATGCACGTTCTCGGGTAGTACACATCTTGTGATAGCAATTCTGTGGTCCTGGTACGAGCATATTAAAAGTTGCGTAGCCGTGTATTAACAGCGCGTGAATTGCCTTAATACATGATTTTTCGTCGGTTAATGCACGGCTATTAATAACGTGGGATACTGCTTTTTATGCAATAATGGAAAGTTAAGGCCTCAATAATACATGATGACATCAACAGAGAGATAAAGGAAGAATGGCATGGCATATTAGTTTAATAAATCACTTCTAGTACTTCTGGAGTATGGGATTCTATAAGTATATTGAGGCCGCGGTTTTCAACACCTCCCAAGGGACCTGGCGAATGTTAATGCATTGAAAAACCATGTTCGATTGCTATTATTACATAAAACTGAAAACATTTGCTACATTTCTCGTTATTTATCACACTATTTTGTTTCGCCTTTCCCCCGATGTTGAGCGAACGCTATTTGCATGGACTATGCGCGTTCTTGGGCAGTACACATCTTTAGATAGCAGTAAAAATCTGTGGCCCCGGTACGAGCATATTAAAAGTTGCGTAGCCGTGCATTAACAGTGCGTGAATTGCCTTGTTAATACATGACTTTTCGCTGGTTAATGCACGGCTGTTAATAACATGCGACACTGCTTTTTATGCAATAATGGAAAGTTAAGGCCTGAATGATACTTTGTGCATGCACAGGATGAGCTGAATCTGCATATTTTGCCCATGTTCAAAATTTTCTCTTGACATGGCCAATTTGCAGTGTTGAAACATAGACATACTCTGCACTGTTCTTTAATTCTTCTATGTCAGGAACCTCTCTTTGTACTAAGATACCTCTGTTCATCTTGGCAGGATCCAAAGCCCAGTTTGAGATGCCAATAAATGCCACCTGACATATAAACAGAAAACCAGAAATCAACAGAACCCTAACATAATAACCCTAAGTATTGGGACAGACAGGCTTTTGCAAGCAGTGTAGAGCCTGTTCTGATGCTGTGTTCTGCTGCATCTGATCTGTGTCTACACTGTTTGCTTAGGTCTGTTTGTCCTTTGGAGGCAATTCACATGAAGTGTCAGATCAAATTTTCTAGGAAAAATAAGGCAACTATTTCAAAATTTCATCAGCTGAATTTTTTACCCAGCATGCATAGTATTAAAGGTTGATACTCAGAGTTGCTTTATATATAACCTATATTTTTGCTATCTGAAAATATTACTTATGAATGAAATTCAGCTACTCCTACTTTGTTATAAAATGCTACTGAGGACTGGATAATGTTGGAGGAAATAATGTTTCATTATGTGGTTTGCTAACTAAGCTACATAGCAAAGTTAAGTCAAGGGAAAGAACAATGTTATCTATGAAATAGTGACTGTAATCTAAAGCCTTAAAAAGACTTGTGGTATAGTTTTTTTTATATTTTTTTTATGATAGGCATGTATAAAATTTGAACAGGTCCATTTTAACTACAGTTTCATGTGTCTAATTCTGCTAGATAAGTGGCAAACAGTACAGACCCTGATCAGATGTAGCATTCTGTGGCATCTGATCTAAGTCTACACAGTTTGCATAGGCCTGTCTCTATGAATACTTCAGGTAGGGCCAAAATAAATGTATTTGTCTAGGGTAACCCTACCCTACCTGATTTTCCTGGTGAAACCTAGCCATTTTTTTATATTTTCTCCAAAAAAAAAAAAAAAAAAAGAAAAAAAAGGAGGAACAAAATTAATAATATAGGTGTTAATAAGATAAAATATTTTTGCTAAATATACAGACAAGTAGGTCTCCTAAAGAAGCAATTAGATCATTGTCTACACTGTTTGCCATTCTATCAGTACTTTTTAGACACATCAAACAATAGTCAAAACAGCCTTGGTAAAAATTTTTGATAATTAATGATGCACACGCAGTTTATAATTGGCTGAAATAAAGTAACAGATTAGGAGGATTTGAGCATTTGTGATAGCTACAGTTTCCATGTTTCTTTTATACTTGCCTTCATGTACTCTTCTGGGAGTTCATCGCCTTGGCAACCATCTTCCAGCAATGGGTGCAATGTCTGTCAAAAGAAAATACACAGGAATCTCTTTATAAAATGGTCTAAGATATCAGACTATTTGAAGTGTTGTATTAAAAAAAAATATGTATATTATATAGGAAAAATGGCCATATGGCCATTTTCCATATAATCTATACATTTTTGTTTGATTACAATACCAAACAAAACGTATAGATTACATAGAAAAACAAGTGCTCCGCCAAGCGGGGCATTATACGCCCGTGGCAAGTAAAAGATGTAGCACATAAACTGGCTCCAGTATAATTCAGTGCTCCGGATATAAACTGTAAGTGGAATTACAAAAAAAAAAAAAAAAATTAAAAATTTTCATTGGGGCATAGCTCTACTGATGTTTGGTGAACTGTAACCTAGGGTCCAAGCTGGCCCAGCAATTAAGGGAGAAGTGACTTCTCCCTCCTGGGAAAATAGGGAGAATTTTGCTGCGTCTAGGTAGAAGTGCTTTCAGATGGAGGACACACAACAGAAGCATGGCTATATTATAAGCTCATATAAGCCTTTGGCTGATTTGTTTTTCCTATACTTCAATATCAGACCAAACAATAACAAAACAAAAATAAACAACCAAAAGAAAAAAAAAATGCTGCAAGAAATTTTTTTGTAAACCTTTAACTTGTTTTATACTGATTTTATTTTTGTTCTTCGAGGGAGCCAACTCAGAAGAGTATTAAAAAAAAATCCAAAAAGAATTATGTTTATAAGTTTTGATATTAGTCAAGCTTCTTAATTCTGTATCAATTAATAAATGTATTTATAAAGATTTAATAATGGCAACATTTCCTTGCAAATCTAATAAAAAAAGATGCTAAAAAAAATAAATAACTTGCCCATATGGCCATAACTTTAGTTATTTGTAAAAATTATACCTATTATAAAATAAAATTTGCACACTATTACCTCTAAACAATATGCTGCAAAAAGTTTACAAAAACTTTCAAAGGAGCATAACTCTGCAAATGTTTGGTGCACTGTAACCTCAAAATAATATGCACTGCTCCATATCATTGTGTAACTATTTATGAAGTTTCAGCTTGATCGGATGTAAACTGTAGGAGGATTTAGCCGGAAACAAAAAATTAATAGAAACTTTCAAAGGGGTTTAACTCTGCTAATATTTGGTGGACTGTAACCTTGAAACAACATGTGCCGCTCCACATCATGGTCTAACTACATATCAAGTTTCAGCTTGATTGGATGTAAACTGTAGGAGTTAGCCGGAAACGAAAAGCTTACAGAAATTTTCTGAGGGGCATAACTCTGCCAATCTTTGGTGCACTGTGACCTCGAAATAATATGCACTGCTCCACATCATTGTGTAACTATTTATGAAGTTTCAGCTTGATCGGATGTAAACTGTAGGAGGATTTAGCCAGGAACTAAAAATTAATAGAAATTTGCAAAGGGGTATAACTCTGCTAATATTTGATGGACTGTAACCTTGAAATAATATGCGCTGCTCCACATCATGGTCTAACTACAAATCAAATTTCAGCTTAATCGGATGTAAACTGTAGTAGGAGTTAGCCGGAAATGAAAAGTTTCCAGAAATTTTCAAAGGGGCACAACTCTGCTAGTATTTGGTGGACTGTAACCTCGAAATAGTATGCGCTGCTCCACATCATGGTCTAACTATAAATGAAGTTTCAGCTTGATGTAAAATGTAGGAGGAGTTAACCGGAAATGAAAAATTCACAGAAATTTTCAAAGGGACATAACTCTGCAAACATTTGGTGGACTGTAACCCCAAAACAATATTTTCAGTGTCTCAATAAACAGAATTTCCAAATATTTTAAGTGTCTCAATCAACAGAATTTCCACTAATTTACAGTGTCTCAACAAACAGAATTTCCAAATATTGTCAGTCCCAATATACAGAGTTGCTAATATTTACAGTGTCTCAATAAACAGATTTTAAAAAAATTGTCAGTCTCAATAAAACAAAATTTTGAAATATTTTCAGTGTCTCAATGAACAGAATTTCCTATAATTTACAGTGTCTCAATAAACAGAATTACCAAATACTGTCAGTCTCAATAAACAGAATTTCCAAAGTTGTTAGTCTCAATAAACATAATTTTCTAAATATTTACAGTGTAAATAATAAACAGAATTTCCAAATATTTACAAAGTCCCAATAAACAGAATTTCCAAATAAGAGTATTTACAGTGTTCAATAAACTGAATTTCCAAATATTGACAGTGTCCAAATAAACAGAATTTCCAAACATTTACAGAGTCCATCACATGCATAGATTAAGGTGATGGACACACCTGAAAATTTTGTTGCAATGCAGACAACTTCTGCAGATAGTATCTTAGACCCTTATTTGTATTTTAAACCTTTCAAAATTTGTGGATACTTTGATAAAGGAAATCCTTTCAATTTATAGCCCACAAAGAGGAAGTCAGCAAATATTTCTATGTCAGTTATTTCCCTTGGAAGTGCATCCACTCCCTTAAAATGTCTAGAAAGTGAGGACGAGCTGAGGTGGAGATTTATGGCCCAGTCAACACTGTTAAAGTCATATTGAGCCAGTCATTTATTGACAACTGTCCTTGAATCAGCGGAAGCGGGAGACTGACTCTGGAAATCTTTTCATGATCAATCTCCTTGAAAGTTAGGCGCTGAGCTGGGATTCAGACTTGCAACCCCTGGAAGATTGCAATGCTAATAAAAAATGGAAGACTGCACACACTGGTTCTAAGTCTCTACTGGTCAGGTATTACATAAGCTGCTATTTAAACCATCAGCCCAAATATATTCATAAGAAACATGTCTTTTGTTGTTATTGTTTTATATGAAGAAATTTTCTGTATTATTTCTCTTATTCTGTTAAAAATTTTACCTGGGCACAGCATTTCCTACAAGATTGCACGTGCAACCTGTAAACCATCACACGCCTACTCAAATATAAATTAAAAATTTCAACACCAAAAACTGAAAGTTTTCAGATAAAAATTCTGATATTTTTCATATTTCTTCTCTAAACGTAGATTGTGGGTACTTGTTAGAACTGCCTCACTGAGGCAGTTCTAACAAGTACCCACAATCTATGTTTTTGAGCAGAAATCTATATTTTTGAGCAGAAATAAGAAAACTAATGTATATCCCGTAAACCTTAGTTTTACTATATGAAAGTGGGGTTTAAGGGGGATAAATGATGACTGGATAAATTGAATGTTATTGCACAGGCTGATCAGAGTCTTTGCTGTCCACTAAGACACTTTGGATCCTTATCTACCAAAACAGTGCCCTTAAAGAAAGGGCTTCAAAGACTCTGATCAGACTGTGCAGAAGTGCAAGCTGGAGTCTTTGTTGGATGCACATGCAATTTTGTAGGAAATGCTATATCCCAGCTCATTTTACCTTCAAAGGCATTCTAGGACTGTCTTCAGCAAGACCAACTTCATCTAACACAACAATGGACACAAAGTTGTTCAAATCCTTGTCCTGCTGAAACTTGGCACACTGACGGAATGTACCAACTATACCATCAGGAGTTGATAGAGGGCTGCACTGGAATGATACCATTTGTGCCTGCAAAACAAAATTGTCCTTCCCTTTATTACAAGTCATAAACATCAGGCTTACATTAACATTTAACCATTACCACTCTCTGGGTTAATTAAGCAGACGACAAACTGACAATATTTTTTTTATATTTTACTCAGAAAACAAGTTTTGACATTTCATGCAGACTGTCTCTGATGGAGATAATTTGCATGAAGTGTCTTGGAAAAATTTTGTATGTTATCTGCTGAAATTTTCTGAGTACACTGAAGTTGATTTCATCATTTGTTTACACTGACATATAGCAATCTGGGCCCAGTTGTTCAAAGCGTCGTTAGCTTAACGAGCTCATTAAGGGTCATTTCGTTAACTGTTCTAGCAGATTCAATACACAATATTCTGATATTTTTAGCTGAAAAAATGTGAGTAGCTTTTGCACTGCAAAAGCTACTCACATTTTTTCAGCAAAAAATTTCAGCATATTTGCATATCACTTGATGTAAATTTTAACGAATCGTTAACTAACGATGTCGTTAGCTTTGAACAACTGGGCCCTGATTGGCTCCATTCAGTTCATGAAACAGAATTACAAATAAATTAGAAGGTTATCATACTATAGGGTTATTTCTTGTTGTTGATGATTTACTTGAAATGTCAAAACCTGTTTTCTGGGAACAATAAGAAACATATCATCAAATCAGTGTTTGACCACTGAAAACACTTTATAACAGAACAGTTAAACCTTAAATATTTGATAAATAAACACAAAAGATTGTATGCATTCAGCGATTTCTTTTTCCATAACCAAGGTGCTAATGACTGAGTAAACATAAAATATCTTCTAATGATATAACTCATGCCACAAAGTCTCAGAATGACAAAAAGTTGCCCAAGTACCACAGTGGTCTAAACATAGTCTTCAGAGCACCTGACTTCTGGGTTGCAGAAGTAGGACATAACCATATGATGATGATTTGGGCCCAGTTGTTCAAAGCTAACGATGTCGATAGTTAACGATTCGTTAAAATTTACATTGAGTGATACGAAAATATGCTGAAATTTTTTGCTGAAAAAATGTGAGTAGCTTTTGCAGTGCAAAAGCTACTCACATTTTTTCAGCAAAAAATATCAGAATATTGTATATTGAATCTGCTAAAACACTTAACAAAATGACCCTTAACGAGCCCGTTAAGCTAACGACGCTTTGAACAACTGGGCCTTGGTATTTTATGTGTTTTCAACATTATTTTAATCATATGGAGATGGTAGATGGGTGATAATGATAGGCTTTGTGCAATAAAGCACCAAACAGTCATGCGTTGAACTATGCCTCTAATGGGATTCGAACCTGGGACCTCCTGATCCTAAGTCAGGAGCTCTGCTTGGGATACGTTTTCTTATGTCTCTATAAAAACATATGTTGTGGATACCCATTAGAAGCAAGACACTTCTAATGGGTATCACAATGTACACTTTTTATGGAGAACTGGAGGAAATTATCCCTGAATTATCATCAAATACTCCTCCTTAGGACATAAAAATAAGATGTGTTTTGATCAGTAGTCTCATCACTGATAAGACACTAGGCATAATAAAACCTAGTACACTGTCAATAAAAGGTACACAGGCAGAGGCCCAATAGGGGAATTTAGTATTGGCTTATTTATCTGATCTGTAGGTAATATCCCCTCCAAAGTATTTATTACCCTTCAGAAGGCCTCTTTACCACCCTCTGCTGGAATATCATAATCACCTCTTTATAATATTCTTTTGATCTCTCTTGCATACCACCTAGGTAGGGGCAATAAAATCATTAGTTAGTGGTATTACTTTTGGCTCCATTTTAGCTATGTCTTCAACAAGTTCCCTATCAACTTGCATTTGACCAACATTTTCATATTGAAAGTATTGCCTGCTATTATTGCATTTACCTTACATCAACATTATCTAGACTGACAGGCCTCAGCAAACAGTGAAGACTCACTTCATATCCTACAGCACATGGCATTTTGTTCAGGGTCTACACAATTTGCCACCCATCTGGAAGTTTTTGTCTATGCCCAGACAATCTTAATGTTTGGCATTACTCTGGAAGCACTTTATAAAACTGTCATAGAGTGGTCCAATGCTGTTTTCCATAGACTGCTCAACATCATTATAACCAAGTATTAGCTTTCACAAAACAAGCTTGGTTTATGCTTAGCACACATCGTGTGCTAAGCATAGACCAAGCTTTTTTGTGAAAGCAAATACTTGTTTAACCAACAACAGGAAGTCAGTCGGACTGGTTCAAGATTCAAGTTACAGTATTTATCCTAAGTTTTGGACAGACAGGCCTAAGCAAACAGTGTCCAGATCAGGTGTCACAGTATGTGGCATCTGATCAGCGTCTATAATGTTTGCCAGCTGGTTTAGACTGCTTTTAGACAGTCAAAAAGATTTGTTCAAGTCTTAGGACAGATATGGTAAGGAGTTAAGGAGAACTATGGTGAGGAAATAAAGTGTCTAAAAAGTTAAGGTAAATACCGACTCTAAATTACAGTAACATTTCAATGAATCAAACACCTAGGCTCATTTACCGTGGTTACTTTAAACTCATTTTTTATCCCTAGGAAATCCTTCTCATAGCTTTAGAAAACAAATATTTAGGGGCATTTTAGGGAAATATTCTTATTTTAGTATGAAAATGTTGTGTGTTCTTCTTAAAACTGTCTCATCAAGACAATTCTAAAGAGTGCACCCAACATACCATTATTCTATAGAAGATTGAAACAACATCCCTGAATTAACCTTACCTGTCTCCTGACCAGGTGCAATGATTAACCTTTAGTGACTCAAACAACGCTTGTCTGGAACAAATTTCCTTGATCCCAAAGATTTTCATCAAGAAAACACGCCTATATAATTTTGACACCATTAAGCCCCACTTTTATATAGTAAAACTTGTGTTTACAGGGGTATATATTATTTTTTATTTTGCTAAAAACATAGATTGTTGATACTTGTTAGAACCGTCTCACCGAGGCAGTTCTAACGAGTATCAACAATCTATGTTTTGAGCAGAAATATGAAAAATATCAGGGTTTTTTATCTGAAAAATTTCAGTTTTTGGAGTTGAAATTTTCTATAGATTCGAACTGGTGGGTTTTTGTAATGTGAGCCACTTGTCTGACTGTACCTGTTTTAACTCTTTAAACAGCTGTTCATGGGCCGCATTTCCTTGCATTGCATCTGAAACGATAGTCTTGGCTAGTGATTTTGAACTGCCAGGTTTTCCCACAAGGAAAAGAGGAATTCTCAGTTCTATACATACAACCATCATAAACATATTCTCCTTCAGAGCCATGTTTCGGGCTATATTTTTCTCTAGATGGACATTCGACAGAAACACATCTTGGCAGCTGAAATCAGAGGAAAGTAGTGTAGGAAATTAGCCAGAATTTCATAATCAATTATCCATTTTGTAAAACCGACTGGTCCTCCTATAATGGTCAACATGTAGAAAATATATACATTCTTATTTCAGACCCTCTTCCAGGAACTTATTCACAGCTCCAGATAAGATGGGGTATCTTCATAATATTTTCTTATATCTCCATGAAAAAATACATTTTCACTGAGTGTCCAATATATAAAAAGTGCCTTATCCCATTTCAGGCTTTATTCATCAAACTTTTTCACCTTTATTCACCGTAACTTTCAAATGACGAAATCATTTAAATGCTGCCCCTGCTTGACCTCTAATGACATAAGGGGCTCAATAAGAACTGATTAAGCAGCTTCCCATGCTGTAACTAGAGTCTTGAAGTGTCTGTCTAGATAGTTACAAGTTACGTTATTTTCAACCTTATTTCTCTCAACATGATCATCTAGCTGGCCATACAGTGCTTGTCATTAATCAATATATCATGCAGTCTCTTACCACTTTTGTAACTACAATCGAACCTCGTTATCTCGAACTCACTTATTTCGAATTACCGCTTATCTCGAAGTGAAAATCTGGTCCCTGTTTTAACATGAAACTATGACAACAGGTAACAAAATAATGTGGAAAAGAGGAGAAATTGCTCCTTAGGAGCAATTTCTCCTCTTTCCCGCATTATTTTATATATGTATTTCTAACTTCAGAAGTCAAATTACATATTCATTTGTTAAATGTGGTTGTTCAATTTATTGTTTTCCTCACTCTCTCAACCCTGATATGTCGAAGTACGGATATCTCGAAGTGTTTCAGTGAGTCCCTTGGAGTTCGAGATAACGAGAGTCGACTGTAGTATTAAGTGAGTTTCAACATGCAGAATGATTATATTGTTAACCAAATCAGTCAAAAAGGTACACCAGTGACAAGATGTTGTGTCTTTATAAACCAAAATATGCCCTGGGCAGACTACAATGGGCTGCACATGGTATTCAATACCCAAGACAGCCAACTTCTGGGGAGCCGGCAGATAAGAGACCAGCGTCCTGTGCCGGTCTCTAGGCAAACCAGCTTCAGATATCTGTTTGTTTGGAACAAAGGTGCCCAAAGGAACAGCACAGCAGCTCTCAGGCTAGACGTTTGGGTTCGGCTTGCCAGATTTCAGGAAATCACCTCCTGGGTATGATTTGGGAGCAAGGGGGTCGGGTGGAGAGCCTGTTTCAGCAACTGTAAAAGGTGCCTGGTTATGCTGTTGTGGCATAAGATGTTACACTGAATCAATACTAGATAGGTATTCCATGATTGGATGAAACCTAAATCAGGCCCCAAGGTTATAAAAATAATTTTCATGCTCAGCTGTGCATGAAATTTGTCCTGCTAATAAATCTCAAAGTACTAACAAAATTGCAAATTTTTTCTTGATAACAAAGCTGAGCATGAAGATTCTTTGCTAATAAATATGAACTCTTGTTTGCATTTTCATATTTATTAGAGAGAAAATTTTATGCTCAGCTGAGTTGAGCATGAAAAAAGTTTATAACCTCTGGACTAGATAGTCAAGCTTGCCTTGTCTGCAACACTGAAGCCATTGAGGGAGGGGTCCAGCTCTGACTTCAGTCACTAACTTTATTTTATTTATATTTTTTTAGAAAATGTTGACTGTTGCTCTTAAAGCATAAAGCAAACTGTAGCAGATGATATTCTAAAATTTTTATTATTTTTTTTTCAGAGAATATGAGAATTGACATTTCAAGTGAATTGCTAATTCACATGAATTCTAAGAAGAAGCATTTGAATCAACTTAAACATTTCCCCTATGGGACCTTTTGGCTTTTTTGGCAACAAATCAAAATGGCTAATTAGCATAGATTTTGCCAATTTGTTTTCCCCCTACCCAAGCAACACCTCTGTCAAATTAGGTTAGAATCATTTCACCGGATCTGGATAAGCCGTTTAAAAGTTGTGTCCATTTTTCTATGGTTGTCATGGCTGACTGGCATAGATTTCGTAAACTTGTTTTCTGCCAAACTATAGTTTGATTCCGAGCCATTATTTACACATGTAGCTATATAAAAAAACTATTTTCAATATTTAATTCTGTATTAATCACAAAAACATGCTGTCACGTCCCTGTTTTATCTTGAATATATTTTTATATGTACATAGTATAAAAAGAAGTTTGTTTTGATTTTAATTACTAGATTAGATTATTGCAATGGAGCGCTGATTAAGATGACTGTTTTACTTTTTAAGCGAGCAGGTACACTTCAGCTTTCAAGTTACGGTATTACAGCAATCACGAGATATGTATGCTAGGGGTGTATTTAATTATTTACGTCTATATACTTGGAACAGTTACCAGAACATTGTATATTCCGAGTGATCAATATCTTCACTGTTCTGGGATTGATTTTTGTCTTTTAAATGGGGAGAATTTTCTTTCGTAATCTTGCAGTTTTGTAGCGTTCCAAGAGAAAAATGTTTTTTTTTTTACTTCATAGTTTGAGCAGTCACTGTGTAAGATTTTGCACTGTTCGGACAATCGAACAGGTTATTTTAAATCTTGACTATCGCGGTATTCTTTTGAATATTATTTTTAGATCTTGAATATCACGGGTTTCTTGTGGACACATGTTTCAAAACATGCCACATTACTATAAAATTTCCCTGGTTAAATAGAACTACACACACTACAATATTTTTCATTTGAAGACTGATCATTGCCTTCCTTTCTATTATGTGCTGTATCTCGGGGATCTGACCATGGTACATCAATAATTTATTTAATTTTATTCTTGCAATATTCTTGCTCGTCTTTACCACAGTTAAGATTCGAGTAGGTAAATATATTGCTTTTAAGCATTTACTACGTTGCGATTAATATATCGTTCGTACTTACAAACCTCGGCATGATATGTAGATATTAATCAGACGGTGCATTAAGTGCAATTCAGTAGACCGTGATCAGGTGTACAAGCAGTGCATATAGACCCTGATCAGATGTGTACACTTTGGTTATATGTGTAGACCCTGATCAGACGAATAAGCCGTGTCGGGTGTGTAGACCCTAACCAGATATGGAAATTAAATTTGGTCGATTCTATAGATCCTGGTCAGTCAGGTGATTCTGATCGGTTCTGTAGACCCTGATCAGAATGCAAACATTAATATTCTTACTTGAGTAGAGAGATAAATGGATCAGAGCAATGATAGCGCAAGCATATTTTAACATAACATATTCTGATCTGACATGTATATAATTTTAACGTGTATGATTACCAGATATATACGCTTGAATGTACGACACAGTTAGGCGTTATGTTAACTGCACACAGATTCAGAAGTTAACACAATTTGCACAAATGACACATAGGATAATTATCTTAAACACATATACAGAGGTTCTTTTTATTTTATTATATGCAAGTCTGTTCACTAGAATATTATACTGTAAAATGGCTCAAGCAGCAAGGAGTCATGTTTGAGGCTATGACAATGGCATGTAGATATTGTACCCAATGATTACATGGGGACGATGTGTGATCGTGTAATCATTGTGGTGTAATGGCAGTTATATAATTTATTGTAGCCTTTAGCATTCTTAAGGGATTCTTACAGTGGAAGACGCATGGGTTCTTCCTGTAAGAATGTGTAATCGTCAAGATGCCATTTCTCTGATTAATGTAGAATCTGGTGTGTTAGTCAGATATGTCTTGACTGTGTGTCTGCCTGTGTTGGATATATACGAGTATGTGCAATA
The DNA here is from genome assembly GCA_964016985.1 of Anodontia alba. Lineage (NCBI taxonomy): Eukaryota > Metazoa > Mollusca > Bivalvia > Lucinida > Lucinidae > Anodontia > Anodontia alba. Next base: position 79,764,759 of record OZ024824.1, on the reverse strand, counting down.
TTATATGTCATTAACAGTGTCCCTGTGGTTTTAGGATCTGATTTTGCTATATTATAATCAATTGTAACGGACTTGTTGAATTACAACATTTGACGTACACACTCTGTATACCTAGTGGAAATTAATAAGGCAATATCTTGTAATGTTTGATATCGAGATTTCTAAGACATGATACTTATTTTCAGGTCCCGTATACGTATCTGTTTTCGTCACTGTGTTTGTATCCTGTTATCATCGTCACTCTATAACCATGCTTTGACATCTACAAATTTTTCCGGGAAGTTGTATCCAAAGTTGTATCCAATCAAGTACAAGTGGTACCCGGTAGATAACATGGAGTATACATCCATTTACATCACCAGTGACTGATAAGTTACGTCATTAATTTCATTTTTATCCACATGGTGAAAATTATGAAGCTGCCAGCATCTTCCAGATATATCTCAGACATTCAATTTATGAAATTTTGAAGATTGCTTTATAGTTTTTTCTTAACTTTCTAAATACATGCTTGTTTTTATGTATAAAGTGTTGTGTTTATCCTCTGATTGCTTGTGATCGTGTCTTGTCCATCGTCACCGGCCCAACGCTCGTCCATTTACGTGACACATGCCTATATAATTTTGACCCCCTTAAACCCCACTTTTTATATAGTAAAACTGGGTTTACAGGGGTATACATTATTTTTCTTACTTCTGCTCAAAAACATAGACTGTGGGTACTCTGCTTTGCCGAGGCAGTCCTAACAAGTACCCACAATCTATGTTTTGAACAGAAATGTGAAAAATATCAGAGTTTTTTTATCTGAAAATTTTCAGTTTTTGGAGGTGAAATTTTATACATATTTAAATAGGGGTGTTTTTCGTAATGTTATTATATTAATCAACTATATATTGTCAAGTAACTGAAAAAACGTCACTGTTCCCTTGTGATGTCATCAGTGTTAGACTTACATGATGTCATTCAGAAAACAAAATGGCATCCTACAAATTTGAGAATGTCATTCAAAAACAGTTAGATGATTTTCTGACTGTCGCCAAAAAAAGTTTAAAGAAAAAAGGGTAAAATCTTTTTGTTTTCTTTCTTTTGTTTATAAATTGTAAATTATAGATTGTAAATTTATGGTTGATAACCACATACTTTTTGCACCAGAAGCTGAAATGCATAGCCATAAAAAAAGTGAATTAGACTTTAAGTTCAAATCTTTTCATTGGTTTCGGAGAAGTCATTTAAAAAGTGTGGACATAGGATGAAAAATGATCACTATGCTCATGTGAGCTAAATATATTTCAAAATGTAATGTAGCTACTGAAGTTGTGGTTGGCACTTTAACCCATTTATGCCAAGTGGATTCTTCTACCTTAACTCTTTGGTCAGGTCCATATCCTATATAAAGGGTGTCTGGTTAGTTTTTATTATTATCATGTTTTGGAGAAACTTCTAATCTTAATGCAAACAGTATAGACCCTGATCAGATGCCACATTCTGCAGCATCTGACATTGGTCTATGCTGTTTGCCAATGTCCCTTTTATGGGATGCAAGGTTTTAATGGGTTAATGGTTAAGGGACTAAATACCTTTCACCTGTACCAACCTCTGGGAAAATTCAGCAGATGACAAATTGATATTGTCCGTATTTTGCCCAGAAAAAAGGCTCTGACATTTCATGCAAATTGAACTGTCAAAGCCCAGAAAAAATGGCTCTGACATTTCATGCTATTTAGTCAGGAAAATATTTAAAAAAATCATCTGCTGAATTTTTTCCTGATCATGTTAAGTCTTAATCCTTACCAAACTATTTCAGCATGCATTTGATCAGCACCGCCAGGAAGTTCACAAGGCTGCAGGAAATGCTCCACAATATGGTCTCGATATTCCTCTCGGTTTTTCAGGCAGGCATGATAGCACACACCAAGTGCCAGGATCAATGACCTTGTGATGTCAGTCAAACCCTGTAAGAAATAAAAATGTAGATTACACTTATTAACCTATATCACTCTCTGGGCAAATTCAGCAAGCAACAAGCTGATGGTATTTTTTCTTATCATTCCAGAACTTAGCACTTGATACTTAATGTAAATTGTCTCTGCACAAAATGTCAAATCTATTATCTGGTAAAAATAAGAAAAATATTTTAAAATGTCATCTGCTGAAATGTTTACCAAGCATGCTAAGAGTTAAACTGTAGAGTAACATTCTGCTATTTAGACCACCTTTGGGACTGCCTAGAAGTGGTTTCATCACGAGAACATGCCTATATAATTTTGATCCCCTTAAACCCCACTATTATATAGCAAAACTTGGGTTTACAGGGGTATGCATTATTTTTCTTATTTCTGCTCAAAAACATAGATTGTGGGTACTCTTAGAACCGCCTCACTGGGGCGGTTCTAACAGGTACCCACAACCTATGTTTTGAGCAGAAATATGAAAATATCAGAGTTTTTTTATCTAAAATTTTCAGTTTTTGGAGGTGAAATTTTCTATATATTTGAATAGGCGTGTTTTCATAATGTATTAGTAGAGGGGTGGTCTTAATATTGAATATGGAATAAGAAAGAAACCTTTTTGAACTGGTAGAAGCTGCTCTTAATAATTGAGTGGTCTCAATTTTTATTATAGGTGTTTCATGACAATATTGTGACCTTCAGAAAATTTGAACAAGTGGTGCTTCTTGAAAACCTGCCTCCAATTTACCTACCCTACTCATTTCTGCATAATTTGCAGTCATTTATACAATAAAAAACTTTAAAATATTGTAGTATAATAGAAACCAGTGAACATAATAAAACTTTTTATGCATAGGTTGTTACAACAAAAGGTTTTGCATTAAAGTATAACAAAAATTTGTACTGACTTGCGACTTTCAGTTTTCAAGATGGTTGCGATTAGGCTGTTTTGGTCTACCAACAAGAATTCAATTTTGTTTAGACATAAGTAGACCGTGAGAAAACTGGCTGTGAAAGCTTTTAACAAAACAACTATTATTTCATTAGGAGATGCAATAACAAGAAAAACAAGTGCCAATAACCAGTGCGTATTAGATACCCCACAAGGTAATGACTGCCTTCTGGGTACTGAAAAGCAATGTAATAAAATATTTGGTAAATATCCTAAAATTTAGAAGACTTTATTCCACACTTTTTTGCCCAGATTGTGATTTTTAAACACTTGTTTCTTAGACATCACGAAAACATGCCTATATAATTTTAACCCCCTTAAACCCCACTTTTATATAGTAAAACTGGGGTTCACAGGGGTATACATTATTTTTCTTATTTCTGCTCAAAACATAGATTGTGTGTTCTAACCAGTACCCACAATCTATGTTTTCAGCAAAAATGTGAAAAATATCAGAATTTTTTATCTTGAAATTTTCATTTTTTGGTGGTGAAGTTTTCAGTATATTTGAATAGGCATGTTTTCGTAATGAATACTTAGTGGACTGGCAAATAGTTTTGACCCTGATCAGACTGCTCCTTCAGGAGTCTGCACTGTTTGCATATGCAATGTTATCAGAAATGAAAATTTCAAGATAAAAAATTCTGACATTTTTCACATTTTTGCTGAAAACATAGATTGTGTGTACTTGTTAGAACCCCCTTTAGAACCCCCTCACCGGGGGGTTCTAATGAGTACACACAATCTATGTTTTCAGCAAAAATGTGAAAAATGTCAGAATTTTTTATCTTGAAATTTTCATTTTTATATGGTAAAGTTTTCAGTATATTTGAATAGGCATGTTTTCGTAATGAATACTTAGTGGACTGGCAAATAGTGTTGACCCTGATCAGACTGCTCCTTCAGGAGTCTGCACTGTTTGCATATGCAATGTTATCAGAAACTTTTGTGGACAAAATTTTAGGACATTTACCGGTATATTTGCTACAGGATGTATGAAAATATTTTTATTCAGTGCAAAATCTCTGATGCAGATGTTCAATATGTCTGTAATGAGACTGCAGAGTATCAGGCTATGTCAACAAATACTTTAAGCCAAGTTGATTTCACCATGTATGCACTATCTCAGATCATACAAAACCCATTTATGCAAAATATGAAAAGATTCCTGCAATAATTTAGCAAGTCTGAGTCATTGAAGTTTTACAGTATCAACTTTGGCATACCTGTCTCCTTCGAGGGCCCTGCTCTTCTTCTTCTTCTTCTTCTTCATCTTCATCTTCATCTAGATCATTCTCTTCAATGTTTGCATCCTCATCATAGTGTTGATCATCCATCTCGTCAAACAGTGTCCTTGTGTCCTGTGACTGGCCATAAAACCAACTCATCACACTCAGCACCCTATCTACATCACGTAGGGACACAAAGCTGCATTCATCCTGGTATAAAAAAAGAGCTCTTAACCCTGGTTTCACTGAACCTGGATTTGCCGAGATTCAGATCAGCTGGTTTCTAAAGAAGCCAACTTATCTAGATCTGCATTGTTTGTCAGTAAGTATTTGTATTTGTATCAATAACCAGGAGCAAGTAATCTGATTGGCTGAAAATTAGAAGCGGGTGTGGCAATTTATTCAGCATTACACAAAATATGAGCTCTGAAGACCCAGGTCAGCCTGCATTATTGTACTGAGAATGAACAGTGTGTAATACAGCTAAGTAATTCCAATGCATAAATTAACCCTTGTCCTGCTGAATAAATTAAGATGCCATGCCCTCTTCTAAATTTCAGCCAATCAAATTACTTGATCCGGATTGTTGCTATAAATTCACATAATTCATGGCAAACAGTGCAGATCCAGATCAGTTGGCATCTTCCATAGCTATCTGTATACCAAATATAAACAAGAAGACAGTCTGAAGGCCATATACCTTGCTGCCTTCAACTGTGACCTTGACCTTGAGTCAGCATGGTTGAAACATAAGTTTTGCATCCAGTCTCACTGAGGTGAACATTTAACTACAGTTTAACGAAAATGTTTCCAGGGGTAAAGGAAATATGGAATGGATAGGAAATCAAAGGTTCAAACTCATGACCTTCAATTGTGACCTTGACATTGAGTCAGCATGGTTGATTTATGGAATCTGCACATCATCTCACCGAGACAAAGATTTGACGAAAGTTTATTGAAAATCTTTCGTTATGGACAGAGAGACAGAAAAAAAGATAATAATAATAAAAATCATAATAATAATCAACTTTATTTATAGAGGGTAACACATTTAGTAAACTAATACTAATCTTCCATGTGGCCCTCTGTTTTCCTGGGTAGAAACCAGTACTAAGCAATGTGGATAAAGTTTATTGCTAAAGGAAACAACACTTGATGTTAGTGGGGATCGAACCTGGTACCTCTCGATCTCGAGTCCAATGCTTTACCACTGCACCATAGCGCTCCACATCTTTACCACTGTACCACAGTCCTCCAATGCACCACAGCGCTCTGATGCTTTACCACTGCACCACAGCGCTCCACATCCACAGATGGACAAACAGATGAAGGCCATTCCTTAAATCCCCTCTCCCCTTCTCAGTGGGGGAGTAACTGAATGAGTAGTATGATTTGAAAACTGGCTGAGAAAAGACAAGATCTTAAAAACTTTGAGATAAAACTTTAACATAAGATTTCGAAGTCTGTGACCTTGAGCTCTAGGTCATAGGATGGGGATAATGCTGAATAAAATTTTGGACCAATATCTATAATGATGCAAAATATAAAGTAAATCCATACAAGGATATGGAAATATGAGATCTTAAAAACTTTGACGCAAAACTTTATCATAAAATGTTAAAGGTCTTGACCCTGACCTATAGGTCATGTGCAGGGGTGTGGATAATGCTCATTAAAATCTTCCACCATCATCTATAATCACATCAAATATAAACTGAATCCATCAAAGGGTTTAGGAAATATAAAATCTTAAAAACTTTGAATGTAAAACTTTAACATTTTTGTCAATGCTGCTGCTGCTGACGCCAACACCGACACCGGGGGTAGTGCAATAGCTCTTCCTGTACTTTTGTACTGTCAAGCTAAAAATGGGTACAACTTCAAGTTATGGAACTATGGCCTCCCTTCTCATTGGGGGGCTACTTATTTAAAAGTGTCAAATACAACTGTGCCTGTTTGCAAAAAGTACATAAGGTAAATGGAGTATTTCTATATCACTGCTGGCATTCAGTAGTGTCTGATCTGGATCTACTCTGTTTGCTTTGGCATATCTGTCCAAATATTTAGGGTAAATAAATCCGCGGAAAGCGATGTCGCACCTGCGGGGATTAAGTCATACAAGTTCCTATTTGTATTGAAAACTCACGAAACACCCACTGACTATAAAGGTTTTAGGTAAAAACTGACTAAGTTAACAAAGCAAAAAAAAAGTTGAAAAAAAAAAAAAATCTGAGAATTATGAGCAAACACTATGCACATCTACACACCATGGCCAAAACATCTGTGAAGTTTCAAAATGATTGGCCAAAAACTGTAGGAGGAGTTGCGCTCACGAGACACCCACTGATTATAAGGGTTTTAGGTAAAAACTGACTAAGTTAACAAAGCGGAAAAGGTTAAAAAAAAAAAATCTGAGAATTATGAGCAAACAATATGCACATCTACACACCAAGGCCAAAACATCTGTGAAGTTTCAAAATGATGGCCAAAAACTGTAGGAGGAGTTGCGCTCACGAGACACCCACTGACTATAAGGGTTTTAGGTAAAAACTGACTAAGTTAACAAAGCAAAAAAAAAGTTGAAAAAAAAAAAAAATCTGAGAATTATGAGCAAACACTATGCACATCTACACACCATGGCCAAAACATCTGTGAAGTTTCAAATTGATTGGCCAAAAACTGTAGGAGGAGTTGCGCTCACGAGACACCCACTGATTATAAGGGTTTTAGGTAAAAACTGACTAAGTTAACAAAGCGGAAAAGGTTAAAAAAAAAAAATCTGAGAATTATGAGCAAACAATATGCACATCTACACACCATGGCCAAAACATCTGTGAAGTTTCAAAATGATGGCCAAAAACTGTAGGAGGAGTTGCGCTCACGAGACACCCACTGACTATAAGGGTTTTAGGTAAAAACTGACTAAGTTAACAAAGCAAAAAAAAAGTTGAAAAAAAAAAAAATCTGAGAATTATGAGCAAACACTATGCACATCTACACACCATGGCCAAAACATCTGTGAAGTTTCAAAATGATTGGCCAAAAACTGTAGGAGGAGTTGCACTCACGAGACACCCACTGATTATAAGGGTTTTAGGTAAAAACTGACTAAGTTAACAAAGCGGAAAAGGTTAAAAAAAAAAAATCTGAGAATTATGAGCAAACAATATGCACATCTACACACCATGGCCAAAACATCTGTGAAGTTTCAAAATGATGGCCAAAAACTGTAGGAGGAGTTGCGCTCACGAGACACCCACTGACTAAAAGGGTTTTAGGTAAAAACTGACTAAGTTAACAAAGCGGAAAAAGTTGAAAAAAAAAAAATCTGAGAATTATGAGCAAACAATATGCACATCTACACGCCATGGCCAAAACATCTGTGAAGTTTCAAAATGATTGGCCAAAAACTGTAGGAGGAGTTGCGCTCACAAGTCAATTGCTGACTAACGGACGAATGGATGGGTCACAGCACGCCTATATCGGACCGCCATGTATTGGACCTAAAGAGTATATGACATCTCATGTTGTATCAGTTTTCGATATTCAGCATATTTTTGTACCTCTTGTTGTCTCATATAATCCTGAGACGCTGTAAGCACTGCACTAACAACCTCAACCAATCCTGGAATGTCAGGAAGCCTTCCTTCTCGAATCTGAAACAATTTTGACAATGATGATGATGGTTATTTGGTGTTTTACATCCCTTTCAACATTATTTAAGTAATACCAAGACGATGGATGGGTGATAATGAAAAGCTTTTGCAATGAAGTGCCATACAATCATGAGCTGAATTCCCTCCATGCTACCACCTCCAGTGGGACTGGAACCTGGAAGCTGGAACTGCTTACAACTCGGCAACTGCTCACAATAATTTTTAGCACATACAAGAATGGCCATAACACTTTTAGCTCTGCTGACCAAAATAAACATATCGCAAACAGTGCTATCTCATCTGGATCTACAGTTTGCCATTCAATTTCTGACTTCTTTCAAAACCTGATTGTAAAACCAGGAATATAGATTTAAAATGTCATCTATAATTCTGAATGGCATGTTAAGGGTTAAACTTATGGCCTGAAATCTGCAATGATCATTAATTTTACAGACAACAGGTTGACATGTAAGATTTGTTGTAACTATCAAACTATGAGGTGAGATAATGAATGAGCAAAATGACTGAAGAATCAAGGCCAGTAGTAAAACTTACTTCATCTTTTTTAGGTCATAGACAACTAAATCTCACAAGACCACACCAGTTATGGTTCTACACACACATGATGTTAATGTTTTCCCATAGCGCCTTATGGAAACATTTCCGTGTTCAAACTACAATAATTCACGTCGTCAATGTAGTGTGTGCAAAAGGGCGTGTTTGATGACGTCACATGTAAACATTTACTTCTGTCAACATCTGTTGCAAAATAGTTCTTTGGAAAACTTTACAACACGTTAGAATCCAAATAATTTGTCTCTGCTGTGAATTATTGTCAAATAATGTATGGTGTTATTGGGCAGATGTGAGTATTAATTCACTCCGGCTTTGCCATTTTGAATTACTACTTCACAATATGCCCTCTAACACCCATGCGTTATTCAACCATAATTCACAGTAAAGAAAAACTATTTCTTAAATAAAGAGTTTCAGACTTTTTGCCTCCTTCTGAGGTCTTTTTATTTATTTATTTTTTTTTTTTTTTTTTGGTCTTTTTTTGTTTGTACAGTCAAACCTGTCTTAAGCAGCCACCCATGGGAAACTTAAAATATGGCTGCTGAAGGCAGGTGGCTGCTTAATACAATTCAAATATGTAAGTATGATGTTTGGGGCAACTTTCCTCTGGCTGCTTAATACAGGTTGGCTGCTTAATAGAGGTGACCACTCACACAGGTTTGACTGTATGTTTTCACATATTTTGATGACAAAACTGGTAACAAGAAATACGCCTAACAGCATTATGGGCAGGTTTTTCAAGAAGGTTAACCGTAAGGTAAACCTCAGATGATGCCTAATGCCCAGACATCGCTATTTTATAGGACAGATTTTTAAAAAAAAAAACCTCTCCAAAAATGTACATTTCTGGCAATTCTACAGTGGATATGAACAAATATTTGGATCTTAACCCTGGTCCTGCTGAGCCTAGATATTCCCTGCCTCTGCAAACAGTGTAGCTCAAAATCAGTTGGCTTCTTCAGGAGCCAACTGATCTGGATCTCCAATTTTGTTGCTGTCAAAATCATTCTATTTTTTAGGGGAATAACATCATTGTATAGAACACACTTTATGAGCCAGCGCATGACAAGAACTACAATGAGACCTGTGTGACCAGCAAAGACTCAGATCAGCCTGTATATCCACCCAGTTTGGCAAGGGTTCTCTTTCATTCCTCTTTGGATAGCCCAGAGGCTGTAGAAGACACATGTGATCAGCAAAGACTCTGATCAGACTGCACAGATGCACAGGCTGATCTGAATCTTTGCTCATCGCACAAGTCTAATTGTAGGTTTTATCATGCACTGGCTCAAATATGACAATTTATTGATTTCCGGAGTTTTTTGACAGGATTTTTAATGGAATTATACATTCTTCTAACTGTACCCTTGTCCCTACAAAATGACATAATGCCTATATTTTTCAAAAGTAAACCAGATGATCTACTTCCCAGCTCAAGTTGAATGCCCTAGTTCAAATAGTTGTCAAGATATCTTGCTCTCAAGAAAACTGTGATGAACAGATGGACAGATGGAAAGCAATAAGTTGGGAGCATGATAAGAAAAATGCTTAATATATTTTGGTTAGAAATGCCATTTTATTTTGAGCTATGACATCCATAGAAGCCAGCTATACTCACGTATCTTCTGACCATCTGTCTAATGTAGAGGTCTTCAACCTGAGTGTTTAGTTGTCCAAAGTCCCATACCAGAGGTAACAGACTCTGCGGCAATGGCTGCACTCTGTATACAAGACGCCTCAAAGGAACACGTCCTGCAATCAATTTAACCATTAAAGTGATAATCACAACTGCAGGAGACACCATTTTTTTGTATTTTTTTTTTCAGAGAAAATAAGGCTTGACTCTTCAGCCTAGCAGACAGTTCATACAAAATGGCCAAGTCAATGTCTCTGAAAACTATTAATCAAAACTGCAGCAGACATAACTTTCGATTTTCGATTTTTTTTTTATTTTTCAGAGAAAACAAGTCTAGACATTTCATGTGCCAAGCAGACAATTCACATGAAATATCAAAACTTTTTTCTCTGAATAATAATAAGAATAATGTATGCTTCAGTTAAAAGGTATATCACAAAAGTCCATAGCTCTTGATAAAAGTAATACTGAGAAAAAATTTTTTAGGTATCTAGTAGAAAAACATAAGTAGAATAAAACGTGAAACGATAATACCCCGCCATTATAATGTTGCAGGCAGATAACTCTGTCAAAAATTGACAAAATTTGCTAATGAGCAATCCAAAAGCAGATCTTTACAATATAAATGCACATATAAAATTTGGTGAAAATCCATCAAGATTTACTCGTTATTGTCCTGAAAGTAAAATACAGATGTACTGCAGGCAGATAACTCTGTCAAAAATAGACAAAATTTGCCCATTAGCAATTCCAAAGGAAATCTCCTAAACATCAATGCACATACCAAGTTTGGTGTAAATCCATTGATATTTACTGAAGTTATCATGCAGAAATGAAAATACGGATGTGTCGAGGGCAGATAACTGTCAAAAATTGACGCTACCAAGTTTGGTGAAAATACATTGATATTTACTAAAGTTATCATCTGGAAATGAAAATACAGACATACCAAGGGCAGATAACTCAGTCAAAAATTGATGAAATTTGCCCATTAACAATCCCAAACCGATCTCCACAATATCAATGCACACACCCAATTTGGTGAAAATCCATTGATATCTACTCAAGTTATCGCCCAGAAATGAAAATATTGATGGATGCACTTGCATACGACAGATGGACAGATGGACACACCGACAGCTGTGATACCATAATACCCCGCCACAAGATTACCCTGCCACTATTGTGTGGCTGGGTATAAAAAGGTACTTTTGTCTCACAAACTTGGACAGAGAGATCTGCCAACCGACCAACAAACCCAACTATGTGATGACTCCTACATGTCCCTCCCAAACTTCATTTGCTACGGTAAAATCAAGAGCCAATCAACTGGAGCTATGAATACATTTCTATTATCCTGGGCCCAGTTGTTCAAAACTAACAATGGCATTAGTTAATGCACCGTTATATCTTTGACCTTTAAATAGGGGATATATGCTAATATTTTTGCTGAAAAAAATGTGAGTAACTTTTGCATTTGCATTTTCAGCAAAAATAACTGTGAATTAGATATTGTACTTAGTAGAACAGTTAACATTTTGACCACTAACGAGCTTGTTAAGCTAACGACACTTTGAACAACTGGGCCCTGTTCTTTATATCCGAACAAAATAAACATTTACCTAGCCTGTCTGTAGTTTTGTCGGCATCTACATGGTAACCAAGACCAGCTTGCTCCAATTTCCTGATCAGATCTTCTGAATGTCTAAAGTAAGCACAAAAAAAACAATTAACCCTAAAAGCGTCAAGCAAAATTTGTAGCAGACGACATTCAGTTTTTTTTTTCAGAGAAATCAAGTCTTAACATTTCACGTGAATCGTCTGCCAAGCAGACGATTTACATGAAATGTCAAGACTTGTTTTCTGTGAAAAATAATAATAATAAAAAAATTGTCGTCTGCTGCAGATGTAATTGGCGCTTTAAGGGTTAAGACATTATTTCTTCAGACATATGGGAACTTTATATGAGCCGTGGCACAGCATTTCCTACAAGATTGCATGTGCATGTAGCAAAGACAGATCAGTCTGCACATCTGCACAGTCTGATCAGTCTTCACAGAGCACTCTGTGAGTAGCCAAGAATCCAAAGCATCTTCAGGTAGACAGTGAAGACACATGGGTCATTTTGTAGGAATTGCTGTGTCCCAGCTCATATGCCAAACCAGCATCATACAATTCAGTTGCAGTTCACACTGTCATCAATAGCTCTAAACAAGAAAAGTAAATAAATGTCCTAAAATTTCAAAACACTTTATTCCATACTATTTTGGGTTAAATGGTGGGGGTGGGAGGGAGGGAGGTTAATGCAACATTCTTATGTGGACTTTAGTCATGAAATATTTTCTACAGTCATTCTCTCCCTTCCACTGTATCAAGAAGGCAGTTGTCAGTTTTTGGCGAAAGAATATGCACAATTCTGGTTAACCGCTTAGAGGCTATTCCTGTCCAGTAAAAGTGTGGTTAGGTAAACTGACCGCACTCAGCATGACCCCACTGGGTTGACTGGGCTGTAAAACCTCAACACAAGCAAAAAGTTTGGCTTAAATTTTGCTTTTTATGTAGTTTTTTCTTAAATACTATGTGGAATGGCAAACAGTGTAGACCCTGATGAGATTGCTCCTTTCAGTCTAATCTGGGGGCTCTAACTGCATATGTCTTTAAGTCTGAAACTTTGATGTACAAAGTTTTAGAACAATTACAGTATCCAGATTAATATTTAAGCTGGGGCACTGTATAGGTCTTTGATATGAGTAAGTCTGAGATTACATTGTGCACTGGTAATACACACCACCTATTGAAGCTCTTATTTTGAATGACTATTCTGAATTTTGAAACGTACTGGCCTGACTAGCATCTGGTCTGTCTGCCAGGTTTTTCTGCGCATGAATTTTGCGCAGAAGCCGTTTCAAGCCAGGATCAAGGAAAAACTAATCCAGATTTTCTGGCACAGCCCCTATGTGCCTTAGGTGCCTGGCTACGTTGTAAATCTACTGTCTGTATGTCAGGTCTTTGATATTCACACCTTCTTTCAAGAAACAGCTTTTTTCTTTCTTTTTTTTTTCTTTTTCTTTTATTTTCAATTTGTTTTTTTTTTGAGTTGAGGTTTGATGGATCAGTCAACCCATTAAGGCAATGTCGGGCTGGTCAGTTTACCTACCTAACTTCCTAGGCATGCTTAGTCCTCTAGGTGGTTTTTCAAGAAAGTGAGAAACTAATAATTGCCCTTCTTAAATCAGTGGAAGGGAGAGATTGACAGTGTAAAATATTTCGTAATCAATCTCCAAGGAAGAATGTTGTCAGACACATAGGGCAGGGTGGGGTGTGTATGTGTGGGGGGGGGGGGGGGGAGGGGGGGGTGAGGGGATGGAACCTGGGATCTCCTATCATCAGTCGGATGTGCATCTGACTGAGCCACCTAGGTCAGAATGAAACAGCTGATAAAATATTTAAGCAGCATCAGAGAAAAAAAGGACCTGAACATATGCATATTGAATTTGCCTGATCAGCAAAGGCTCAATATCAAAGCAGTCTGATTATGGTCTTTGATCTTCACTAAGTACCATCTACAATATTTCATGTCATATTTCACATTAAAGATTGCTATTTACTCACGCTTAATCCTAAAAGATTCAATCAAAACTGCAGCAGGTGACATTTTATATATATATATATTTATTTATTTATTAGAGAGCAGAAGGTTTGACATTTCTCATGATATCGACATGACAAGTCTTATTTTTTTTTTTTTTTCTGAAAAATAATAAAAAAAATATGAAAATTTTGTCTGCTGCAGTTGTGACTGAGTTAAACTGTCAAAGTGCAGCATGAATTTTATTTGTGTTGAGGTTTTACTGCTCAGTCAACCCACTGAGGTCAAGTCCAGTGTCGTCAGTTTACCTAGCCACACTTTTACTGGGCAGGCTTATTCCTCTAAGCGTTTAACCAGTATTGTGCGCATTCTATCGACAGAAACTGACAACTGCCCTTATTGAATCAGCGGAAGGGAGAGAATGACTGCAGAAAATATTTGATGAAAGTGCAGCATGAAATCCAAGGCCAGAGGAATGGCTGGTCAAATGATCAAAATAACACAATAATGACCTGTCAAAATCATGTTGTTCTGAATCCTGGCAATAGATTTATGAAGAGGTTGTGGTGTACTTACTTTCTGTATGGGTTACAGGCTGCCACGATCTTGAGGTTTTGGCACAGCTGCAATTTTTCACCCTCCATTGTTTTATCACACATAATCTCCTTAATGAGTCCAATGGATTCTGTAGTGTTGGCTTCATCAAAGAATAGTACTGTATACATGTGAGGACCAAATTTCTCCATGTTTTCTTTGGCAACTTTCTCTGCTTCTTTGACTTTCTTCACAATATCAGCATTTGTGGTCCCACCATGAACCTAAACATAATCATGGATGTAATTAATTCCTAGCAGGGAACATTTTAAGTGGGAGTGTTTTGGTGATCAGTCTGAGATCATTTTTCTGATTTCTCCAGGAAAACATATTTTGAGGGTACTCAGATGCACCTCACCTAGGTGCTTCTAATGAGTACCCGCAATATATGCTTTCATAGAAAACTGGAGAACATTATCCCAGAATTATCATCAAATACCCCTTAAATTCTCTGATAATGGATGTAATTAGTAACTACCTGAAATGTTTCACCAAAGTGGTGCTTCAAAAGGAGCTGATAAGTGTTAACCCTTTTGCCCCTGATTTTTGAATGTGGACACTTCTAATTTTGAATTTGGATGAGTCCATTATCTAATAACGGGATGTCAAACAGAAAAAAAAACAAAAAATTAAATGCCAAAACAGTACAGTGATAAAAGGAAAACAGAACAGATCCTGATGAGATGGCTGGTTATGAGCCATATTATCTAGATCTACACTGTTTTTGAAACCTTTTTACTGATCTGTAGAGCTGAAAGTGTTAAGATGGAATATTTGATAACCAGAGGACCAATGGTCCTATAGCTCAACTGAGGCTATTTGTTCTGAGCAAGCTTATGTAACAGTTTTATAGAATGAAACATATGGGTATGGTAGCTGGTACAGTTTGAAAAACCTTTGGTCTCTGTATCCATCAGTAACTTGGTATGGAATTTAGCTTTAATTAATTTTGCAAAACAGAAACTTAATATAAAATATGACTTTGATAAAGCGACATACCAAATATCAAAGGCCTGTGCCTTCTGGTTTCATACAAGAAGATTTTTTAAAATTTTTCCCTATATGAGTATGTAAAAAAGTGACCCCTGGGGCGGGGCCATTTTTGACCTCAGGGCTATAATGTGAACAATCTTGGTAAAGGTCCACTAGATAAAACTAAGAATCAAATGTCAAAGACCTAGGCCTTCTAGTTTCATACCCTTTTGACGGCCGTAGTGTATTTATGCGTAAATGCTGTCCAACACTTTTTGAATGACCCTCACGGCGAGATTAATACAAGCAATCTTCCAGTTCCAGTACCATTTAATACGGTAGTATGCGGGGTGATAATAGTATGAACGCGAGCTCTTTAGCATGTAAAGGAAGGGTGTGAAAGGCTTCCGAAGTAAGAAAAAAAGGGTCAATTTTTTTAACCTAAGATGTTCTGTTTATTGTTGTACCTTTGTAATGCAGACCCATCAACACCAATCAAGCGCGGCTCAAATGGCCCAGAATACTAAATGGGCAAGAAAAGGCAAAAGAAAATGGAGGAAAAGATAGAGAGAACGGAGGAAACAAGAGCACCGCATGCGGGTGCCAAAGCTCGGCTGCAGTTTGACCTTAAAAATTAGGTCAAGGTCACCAAATTCCTTTCTGCAATGGAGGCCCTCCTAATTATGCTAAACACTGACCAGAATCTATCCAGTAGTTCTGGCGATATAGCAGTGAAACCCATTTTCTGAATGACCAAAGTTCTGTGGTGACCTTGAAAATTAGGTCAAGGTCACCAAATTCCTTTCTGCAATGGAGACCCTCCCAATTATGCTAAATACCAAACATGATCAGAATTCATCCATCAGTTCTTGAGAAATCGCAGTGAAACCATTTTTCAACAAAAATTCTAAGTCGAAAAAGGGGAATAACTGTGCCAAAAATATTTTGAGGGTTACCTCCCCTATTGGTATGAGTTCCCCTTTTCATAATGAACAACTAGTCCGAGTTTCAAGTAAATATCTTCAGTAATGACAGCGATATTACAAAATGTCAAGTTTTTGCACGACGACGACGACGCAGACGCAGACGCAGATGACGCCAGAGCTATGACATACCTCGTCGTTTTCTTTGAAAACAGCCTAGCTAAAAATGCAGGATCAAATCACAAAAAAAACAACAAAAACGCATCTCCATGCACATACATTTTCCCATCGTGACCCTGCGCCATGACCTTTTGTGAGTGTAAAAATTTGGCAGTGCTTGATTGTGAAGAATAACATATCTAATTTCATTTTAAAGTAAGCTGTGTTTGATCAGTTGCTTATGCTGGATTCCAGAGGTAACTATCCAAGGAAAAAATGCGCAATCAAATCCCTCAAAAAAACAACAAAAAAACAACAAACATCCACTGTGCATTCATTTTCCCACCGTGACCCTGCACAATGACTTTAGTAAGTGTAAAAATTTGTCACTACTTTTGTTTTTTAAGTAAGCTATGTTTAAACTCCATGCACATACATTTTCCCATCGTGACCTTGCCCCCTGACCTTTTGTGAGTGTAAAAATTTGGCAGTGCTTGATTGTGAAGAATAACATATCTACTTTCATTTTAAAGTAGGCTGTGTTTGATCAGTTGCTTATGCTGGATTTCAGAGGTAACTATCCAAGGAAAAAATGCGCAATCAAATCGCAAAAAAAAACAACAAAAAAACAACAAACATCTCATGCGCATTCATTTTACCACTGTAAAAATTTGTCACTACTTTTGTTTTTAAGTAAGCTATGTTCGATCACTTGCTCATGTTGAATTCCAGAGGTTAATATCCAATCCTACCCTCATTTTGGCTGCATTTTTTAAAACCCTCGGCCGTTCTATGGATAAAAATGATCAATTTGTTCCTAGGTCCAAGATATTATCAAGTACTGACAAAAACAGAAAATATAGCTTTAAAACATGATTTTATCACATTTTTGTGGGTTTACATATCCTTACCACCAAAAACTGAAAGTTTACAGATAAAAATTCTGATATTTCTCATATTTCTGCTCAAAACATAAATTGTGGGTACTCATTAGAACCACCTCACCAAGGCAATTCTAACAAGTACCCACAATCTATTTTTTAAGCAGAAATAAGAAAAATAATGTGTACCCCTGTAAACCCCAGTTTTACTATATAAAAGTGGGGTTTACAGGGGTAAAAATTATATAGGCATGTTTTCGTGGTGTATTCTAGCCACAATGGGGGAAAAGGTACCTCTGATCGTACCTTTGCACCCAATGAGGATTCAAATTAGCCTGTGCATTCCCATAATCTGATCAAAAGCTTCACAGGGTGCATGTTAGATAGCCAAGGATGCAAAGTTTATTCATTTGGACAATGAAGACTCAGATCAACCTGTGTGGATGCATAGACTGATCTGAGTCTTCATGTGGCGCATATGTCTAAAGGTAAGTTTTTCTCACATTGAAGCCCATTTAACCCTTCTCATGCTGAATATATTAAGATGTCACGCCTACTAATTTCCAGCCAATCAGATTACTTGATCTGAGTTTCTGATAGAAATTCACATACTTAATGACAAACAGTGCAGATCCAGATCAGTTGGCCAACTGATCTGGATCTACACTGTTTGTTTAGACAGGGCATGTCGTGGTCAGTTAGAGAAGGGTTAAATTTGAAGGCTGATGTGTACCCTCACTATTTGAACAGACACAAAACTGTGGCATATTTTACCTTCATGAGAATCATGTTTGTGACTTTTGCTCCTGGGGGCACCTGAAGGGCACACATGAATTTGACTAGACGGGTTTTTCCACATCCGGTCTCACCCATTATAATAACAGGGATATCACATCTGAAATAATAATATTACAGTATAAATGTACTTAGTCTATAGTAACTGTCCTAAAAGTTTGTACACCAAAGTTTCTGACCAAATGGCATATGCAAACAATGCCGACCTCAGTTCTACACATTGTTGCCATTCCACATAGCATTAAAGAAACAACTCTTTAAAAAACAAAATTCAGGCCCAAAGTATGGAATAAAGTGTTTGACAGTTTAGGACATTAATTGTAAATATCTGGACACCTTTAAATTTGTTGCAATACATAAGTAACCTTTAACAGTAATACATAAGTAACCTGTAACTGTGAACTCAGTTTTTCTACTGCTGTGACCTTAAAAATTAGGTAAAGGCCGGTTCTTTGTTATGTCCCAATTATACAGCCATGAAAATTTGGTAAGAATCCAACCACTACTTCACAAAATATTGTGCAGACAGGAGAGTGTGACTCTGAGGCCAATATCCGTACCAAAAGCAAAATGTCTCCCTCCCCCTAAAGGGTGGTTGGGGGTGGGGGGGGGGGGGGCTGGGGGTCATAAAAGTGACCCATCAACACCATCAACAGTTCTTAAATTAGTGGATAAAAGATCTTGTACATAGAAATAATATGGCTAGTAGCTTTAGAGTATCAGCTGAATTTGGTGAATGGAAGAGAACAATAATAGCATGCTTCAGTGACCCTCAGCTAATGCTTCTACCAGAATCCACAACATATGTTTTCAAGGAGAAACAAGAACAACAAGAGCTCCACCAAGCAGGGCATTATACGCCCTTGGCAAGTAATAAGATGTAGCACATAAACTGGCTCCTGTATATTTCAGTGCTCTGGATATAAACTGTAAGTGGAATTACCAAAAAAAAATTAAACCAGAAATGTGTCAGTATGACACAGATGCCCCCGCCCAGGGCCATCCTCATCAACATGCAGGCATTTTGCAAAAAAAAATTAAGTTGAAACTGACCCCTCACCAATGATACCATAGTGATATTTTAGTCGCATTTTGTATGTTTTCTTGGTGACCTGATATATTTTGACCCCTAGCCACCCCCAGGATATGGTTTAGGAGTTATGGCCCACATGCGATTTACTATATGTAACTAAGTCAAGGGCAGATAATTCAAAAACCAAACAAGAAAGAGTTGTCTTCCTTTTTCATGACACATCATCTCAATGTCATGCATGCACCTGTAAAGTTTCATAAATATATTCCATACGGTTAAGGAGTTATGGCCCGGAACACGGTTAACTATATAGAACTAAGTCAAGGGCAGATAATTCAAAAACCAAACAAGCAAGAGTTGTCTTCCTTTTTCATGACACATCGTCTCAATGTCATGCATGCACCTGTAAAGTTTCATAAATATATTCCATACAGTTTAGGAGTTATGGCCGGGACACAGTTTACTATGTGGAAAAAAAAAACAAAAAAAAATTAAATAACTGGGTGGGTATAATCTGCAGACCAAACCATGCAGAACAGTGGACCATGGACCGGTCTGCAGTGGACCAAAAGGGAACATTTTGCAGACCAAGTACCTTGCAAACCAGACTTTGTGCAGACTATATAGTGAATAATTTTGATAAAATTTCATTATTTATATGACATGCCTTAATTAAAAACGTTGTTTTAATTATTTAGTTTCATTGATTCCTCCTATCACTTTGGAAAATAGAAGAGCAGAATAACTGAATTTTCCTCTGTGTTAAGACTGTATAAAAATAAATATAATTTTCTCTTTCTATTCAGTTCAGTCTTTGGAAAAATCTTAAAGCAAATAATAGGATAGAAATGGATAAAAATGGGCTTGGCTTGAAAACAAATAATGGAAAAGAAAAACAAAAGTTGAGAGAACTGTATTTAACATTCTCACCAATGATGATAAAATAATAAATAATACATGGATAATCAGAGATTCAGTGTCAACTATTCCCAAATATAATTATGTTAACAATGAGGTATCCAAACAAAATCAGTATCTGACATCAAATTAACCTGTAAAGCGCCAAGCAAATTTTGTAGCAGACAACATTCAATTTTTTATTTATCTTATTTTTTTTTTTCATAGAAAACAAGTCTTGACATTTCATTAGAATCGTCTGCCAAGCAGACGATTCACATGAAATGTCAAGACTTGTTTTCTCTGAAAAAAAAATGTTATCTGCTGCAGTTGTGATTGGCGCTTTAAGGATTAATATTTAATGAAAATTTTAAGAGGACATCAGAAAACAATGCAATCGTCAGGGTGAATGATGCAATTTTTTGGTATCATGTATATTTTTAAATGTACTATAGCTTACATAAAACATACTAACAGCATAAAAATAAATAAGCACATATTTACATGAAAACAAAAATATAATTTAAATGTAGAAATTAAACAACATAAATATACACTCTCTTTGGTCATTTAAATTTATATTGACTCATTTCTCCAGATGAACCAAAATCAATATATACATATTTACATGAAAACAAAATTTAGATCATAATAATCTGTTAGTATAATAACCCTAAGTATTGGGACAGATAGGCCTTTGGTAACACTGTAGACCCAGATCAGACACTCAGAATGTGATGTCTGATCAGGTCTACACTGTTTGCCATACATACTTGTTGGACCATATTTTTACAACTATATATCTACAATACATATTTATTTATCAGTGTGCCTTTTACTCGAAGGAAGGTTGAGTTTGCATGATTTTGTGTGTGACAGAGAATTGTTTTCATTAAACAAAGAATTTTTCCGGTATTGTGAAAAAACTTCATTTTGGGGTAAAAAATCGTTTTTTGGAAATTCCCGTTTTTCTTAGAATCATTTGGTCTGGCGTTGTTGGTGCCATTGACACTTTTGTAGCTGAACATGTTGTGAACAAGTTGAGCTCATTGAAATAGGGCTGAGACATCCAGTTTTGCCGATGAAATGATTTTAAAACTTAAGGGTCGCATTTTACTGATAATCAAAGGGAAAATAAAACTGGTGGCCCTTAAATTATTTTGTGGAGTATATTTATACATTAATAATAGTTTCTTGTGTTATTGTTTATATATGTTGTAATTATTTTTTTTTTTACTTTGAACTTTTGTTTGTTTCTGTGAATTGTTTATCTCACAATTAAAACTTTTTTTATTTCTTTCAATCTTTGTTTGTTTCTGTGAATTTATTTATTTATTTATTTATTTATTTATCATTGATTTGTCTTAATTATGTAGTTTTGATTTTCGCTCTCAATCTCTGCCCTGTGACAGTTTTTGTGTATAGCTTCATTTCACTTATTTGATAATGAAAAATAATGTTTGTGTTGTTTATTATATTTCACAAATATTTTAATATATTTTTGTTACTTCTTTCAATCTTTGTTACTTCCAGTGACTCACTTGGTATCAAGGTTTTATTATTATTACTTTTATTATTACTACTATTATTATTATTATTTTCTTTTTTTACAGGAAAGTTTCAAAACTGAATAAAGTATTTTTGAAATCTTGATTTGGAATACTAATTAGGCTTAGCTCTTGTTTTAACCAATGGAGGGCAAAGCTTTTCATCTACGCGATTTGATTGGTCAATAGTTTTAGGGTATTCTGATATGCAAGAGGAATGACAGGTATTATCAGATGATTGACAGGTCTTATCAGGTGACTGACAGGGCATATCAGATACAGTTTACATGATAAAACAAATACAATACAAATATTAATAAGTGTTTTTTCTAGAACACCAAATGTCAGAATGGAATACTAAATAATCCTTGTCAGTCCATAAATGTAGTTTAAGAAATGATAATTATCTTTCAAAACAAAGGAAAAAAAAAAAAAGAATAAATTAGTTTTAGCCACATTCCATGTTATGTTATGGACTAGGATGAAAGTTCTGTTGCATGTGGAAATAGTAGAAACAGTACATCAACATTAACAGCAACTTAATCAGATGCGCATAATAATTATATGGTCTTCAAATACTCTTTTGTCATTTTGCCTATTGTTATTTCACCTACACTTCAAAAGATGCCAATACCCATTTGGCCGACTCTAAAAAATTGCTTACTCCCATTTGACCTATTTGGAAAAATGTCAGCTGGTGAAGTTAACATTTTCACTTAGCCTACACAATAAAAATTAAATAAGAGAACTCAGGAACTGATGAAATCAGATCCAGATCAGGTCCCCAAACACAAAGGGAAAACATATAAATACAAAAATGCGGCCACAAAATGAACACACACACACAAACACAACCCATATATATATATGCATAGCTCCTCATTTTTGGGTACACTCGTAAACAGTGTAGACCCAGATCATATGACGCAGAAAGTAAAAAAATGTACAGGAATTGTTGTAAAACTTACAATTTGAATTTAAAATTGATCTGTTCAAAGGCACTTGCGGGACATTGGAAACAGTGTAGATCCAGATCCGAGAGCTGCAGAATGCGATGTCTGATCAGGGTCAACACTGTTTGTCAAAGTACAGGAAATTTTGTAAACTTACAATGAATAAAAGAATCTTAACACCCTTTAACTTTCAAATGGATCTGTCCAAAGGCATTTTTTGGCAAACAGTGTAGACCCTGATCAGATGCTGCGGAACGCAGTCATTGTTCATTTTCAGTACAGGGTCCTTTTTGCAAACTTACATCAAACAAAACAAAACTGACACCCCTTAAATTTAAAATGTATCTATCCATAGGCATACATGCCATATCTCACACTGTAAGATAAAATCTCACAGAATTTGGCCCATCTTGAAGGCATTTCCCATAAAAAATTCAAATCTCACATAATTTTCAGACCATTTTACAACAGATTTTATGAAGAAATAAACACACTATTGTGGTTTTCATAAACTTCTTACATGAAAAAGACTTTAGACTTTAATGGGGGAGCTCCAATGTGATGTTTAAGAAAATCTCACAGAATTTTGTCAAATCTCCCTGAATTTTTTGCCTTATCTCACAGATTTTAGTCCACAGCTTATGGCATGTATGCATAGGCATTTTGTGGACATTTTTTAACTGTGGTCAGACGCCACAGAAAGCCGAGTCTGATCTGGATCACCACTATTTGCTGGAAGTTTTGTAAAATGTACGAAAAAGTCTGACACCACTTAAATTTAAGATAGATCTGTTCAAATTAGGCACTTTTGTGACATTGTCAAACAGTGTAGACCCAGATCAGATGCCGCAGAATAATTGCGGCGCCTGCTCAGGTCACCACTATTTGCTTAATCTACAGGAATTTTTGTAAAGCTTACAACAAATAAAACAACCCGGACACTCCTTAAATTTAAAACAGATTCTGTTCAAGAATATTAAGTGGAAAATTCTCAGTGTGTCCTATATGAGTTAAAACAGTGGACATGTTCATTTCCAACTTAATGGTGTCCGGTTAATTTTATCCATTAGAAGTTTTGCGAAACGCAGGCTTTTGAGGTGTGTGTGTGTGTCTGTGTGTGGGTGTGTGTGTGTGTGTGGGGGGGGGGGGGGGCTACTTTTCCTACTAGTCCTACTTTTCTCTACTTTTTAGTGCTCCTACTTTTCCCTACTTTTTTTTCTGAAAATGCCCTACTATCCCAACTTTTTAGTCCAAAATTGTTTGAAGCGACCAAAAATTGTATCTTTTTTCCTTGCTCGCTTTGCTCTCTCAGAGTTTGTAAAAAACTGATCATTTAATCTCAGCAGCCATGATGCAAAAGTTTTTAAAATATTTTTATTTCAGTTATAACTTCTTTTTTGGAACATTTATTTTAGCGTTTCCTTTCCATGGTAATGTGTTGTTCAGAGAAAACTACATTTGCTTATTATATCTTTTTCTAAATGTAAAAACACTCAGGAACCCAATTATCCCTACTTTTCATGATTGAAATTCCTACTTTTGTACTACTTTTTTCAAAATTTTGAGCTCTACTTTACTGGATTCCTACTTTTTCAATGGAAAGCACTTGAAAGCCTGAAAACTGTAAATACGGTGTACAGTATGTTCAGTCACAATGCTCCGTGTTGTCTGGTCTGTATCTACAATGTTTGCATATTCTCCATAAAATCGGCCGGTAGGCATATATTGACAAAAGAGAATAAACAATCACGCGAGACACGCCCTGTTGTTAGGCATAGGCAAAATGAGGCCAAAAGTGGAACCATTCATTAATGATTTTATTGCCCCTACTTAGGAGCTAAGCATGCAAGATCAAAGATGTGTCCTAAAGAGGTAATTATGAATTACCAGGAGGGGGTAGTAAAGAGGCCTTCTGAAGGGTAATCATTTTTTTAGGGGGGGGGGGGGGGGTGGGAGGGATATAACAGATAGTTTGGAAAATTGCCTTATCTGGAGAGCAGGCTTGAAGGGTTTGTTTATTTATTTTTTTTCTTTCACACTAACAATGTTTATTTATTTTTATTTCATGTATTTATTTTGTTTTAATTTATTTATTTATTTGTTTTTGTTTATTTAAGAACTTTCTGAAGGGTAATAAATATTTAAAGGAATAAAACATAGTTTGGAAAATTGATTCATTGGTAGAGTAGATTGGAAAGTGTTTATATATATATATATATATATATATATAATTGGTAGAGTAGATTGGAAAGTGTTTATATATATATATATATATATATATATATATATATATATATATATATATATATATATATATATATATATATATATATACAGGTCAGTCCCGTTATTACGCGCTGGTTGGGATGCACAAATCCAGACCGCGATATAGGCGAAGCGCGTAGTAAGTTCGGAGCCGACTGATCAGACTTTATAAATGTTGACATTTGTATGGGACACACGAATATACATGTTTGGAGTGATTTATGAATGAAAACAATGATATTTCATGTGTTATTTATATAAATAAACGAATGAGTACTGACGTTGTATGTTTTGTCTTTTTTACACCCTCTGATGTACTTTTTCTGCAATATATACGCTAAATACTTTATTTACGTTTCCATTTTGTAGCTCGATCCGCCATATTTGCCGGTGTTGTAATACAGACGGTGTTGAAGTGCGGTGTAGGTCACATAAAAAGTCCGGTATCAATACTGGTCCCCGCAAGCATAGCGAATTATTTTAGTCCAGTAAAAGAAATCTTATTAATAAAACGGCAGAAATCGTTAAGTTTTTAATCTTTCTGCTTGTATAGAATAGAACGAAAGCTCAAAGAAAAAAAATTGACTAAAAACCAAAGCATTTGATTTCTGCCATGTTCAATGGCCTCAAGTTTTTCTTTAACCGTGAAGGCTTTTCGTTTTCTTCTTTGATTTTCCATTTTAATCAGTGTTAATCTGATAGCACAATGAACTTTTTCAAGACAACAATGAGTGCTGACAAATTTCACAGTTACACGCTCTACTACCTGACCGCGTGCACAGTAATCGACGTCCAGTGATCCGCGTCGCTGATTGGATGAATACCTAATTAGGTCGGCAAGGCGGCCATATCAAACTGGAAAACTCGGTGTCTTTCCAGTATTTACAAATTAATTATGGATAACTGTGGTCATTTTCCCATTCTTTAGATGCGGGATAAGCCATTTCTTGATAGATATGTTTGTGTCGTTTAAAAGTTAAATGAAGTTTTAATTGGCAAAAGTTCGTCTTCTGAAAATAAACATCAAAAGGTCAATTACGGTCATTACGCACGTACACAAACAAAACTACAACAGAGACAATACATTGATTAGCTTTATTCTTTCAAAATCATTTTTTTTTTTATTTGCTATTATGACATGTACAACAGCAGTAAATTTCTTTTTCTGCAGATCGAAGCTCTGAAAAACAAAAAACACATTTTGTTATTTTGACCTAGAGGATGGGGAAACTGGGACCCTTCGAAAAAATTTTGGGAGGCATGACGTCCCCGCGTTATATCCGTATTCGCGCACTAACGACGCGAGTACTAACGGGACTGACCTGTATATATATTTTATTTTTAAAATGTATTTTTTGTGTATTTAAGGTAATATAATAATTTGTAGGGATAAAAAATTATTTTGAAAAAAAAAAAAACTGTTTTTTTTTTTTTCAATGTTTGAGTATCTTTTTATTTTTGTCTTTCATTTATGTCTCTAGTGGCCTTCTAAAGGTTATAAATATCTTTAAGGGATACCAAATATTGAAAAAAACAAAAAAGATTTATTTGGAGAGTAGATTGGAATTATTTATTTAATTTGTATTAATTTAAATAATATGTATAAGTTTGTTTTTTCTTTCTTTAAAACATTTCATTATTATTATTTTTTTTTTGGTTTATTAATTAGATATTGTTTAATTATTTGTGTCTATGTATTTATTTATATATGTGCTCAGTGAAGACAAAAATCAGCATGCGCAGATTCTTTAGGCTGATCTGAGTCTTCACTGGGTGCACATGCCATTTAGTAGAATTTGCTGTGCTCCAGGTTTTTGTTATTCATTAGTGCAAAAAAAAAAATGTCTCAATAAATGGAATTGTGCATATTTTAGTTTCAATTCATTCCGCAACGGATTATAAAATTATAAAGAAAGTGATTTTCAATATTTTCACAGCATTATTATTAAAATACACTATACAAACAAATGTGCCTAATGGAAACTCGACCAGTCTGCACATCCAGTCTGCTTAGTCTACTGATCAGATGTGCAGACTGGTGTGACTCAGCTCAGCCCACAGGTTATTTTGTAAGACAGTTGCTGTGCGCCTGCTCCTATGATATTTCCTATGGAACAGATCTGTCATATTTGGTATTAATGTAATGCTTATCATAAAATAATTCCTTTCTGTAAATATTATCATGAAAAATGATACAGGGCATGGGAAAAATGACATAAAATCCTTTTTGCTAATTAACAGGAAAAAATTCTGGGTTTTTTTTTTTGTGTTGTGTGTGTGTTTTTTTTTTGTTGTTTTTTTTGTATTCCTGAAATTCTTCTCATAAAAATATTTCATCTATTTAATATAATGAATAATGATAACTGATGAAGAGCATGGGAAAAAATGACACAAAATTATTCACTACATAGTCTGCACAAAGTCTGGTCTGCAAGGTACTTGGTCTGCAAAATGTCCCCTTTTGGTCCACTGCAGACCGATCCTTGGTCCACTGATCTGCATGGTTTGGTCTGCAGATTATACCCAACCTAAATAACTTGCCCATATGGCCATAACTTAAGTTATTTGCAAAAAATATACCTATTATAAAATAAAATTAGCACACTATTACCTCTAAACAATATGCTGCAAAAAGCTTACAAAAACTTTCAAAGGGGCATAACTCTGCCAATATTTGGTGCACTGTAACCTCGAAATAATATGTGCTGCTCCACATCATCGTGTAACTATTTATGAAGTTTCAGCTTGATCGGATGTAAACTGTAAAATTTAGCCGGAAACCAAAAATTAATAGAAATTTTCAAAGGGGTTTAACCCTACTAGTATTTGGTGGACTGTAACCTTGAAACAATATGAGCTGCTCCACATAATGGTCTAACTACAAATCAAGTTTCAACTTGATGGGATGTAAACTGTAGGAGTAGTTAGCCGGAAACAAAAAGTTTATGGAAATTTTCAAAGGGGCATTACTCTGCCAATATTTGGTGCACTATAACCTCAAAATAATATGAGCTGCTCCACATCATTGTGTAACTATTTATGAAGTTTCAGCTGGATCTGATGTAAACTGAGGATATAGCCAGAAACGAAAAATTAATATAAAGCTTCAAAGTCGTATAACTCTGCTAAAATTTGATGGACTGTAATCTTGACAAAAAATGAGCTGCTCCATATCATGATCTAACTACAAATCAGGTTTCAGCTTGATCGGATGTAAACTGTAGGAGGAGTTGGCCAGAAACAAAAAGTTAACAGAAATTTTCAAAGGGGCATAACTCTGCTAATATTTGGTGGACTGTAACCTCTAAACAATATGTGCTGCTCCACATCATGGTCTAACTATAAATGAAGTTTCAGCTGGATCGGATGTAAAATGCAGGAGGAGTTAACCAGAAATGAAAAGTTTACAGAAATTTTCAAAGGGGCATAACTCTGCAAACATTTGGTGGACTGTAGCCCCGAAAAAACACACGCTGCTCCAAATCATGGTCTAATTATAAATGAAGTTTCAGCTTGATTGGAGGTAAACTGTAGGAGGTGTTAGCCTAAAACGAAAAGTTTACAGAATTTGTAAAGGGGCATAACTCTGCTAATATTTGGTGGACTGTAACCTCGAAACAATATGCGCTGCTCCACATCATGGTCTAACTATAAATGAAGTTTCAGCTTGATCGGATGTAAAATGTAGGATGAGTTAACCGAAAATGAAAAAGTTTACAGAAATTTTCAAAGGGGCATAACTCTGTATACATTTGGTGGACTGTAACCCCGAAACAATATGCGCTGCACCACATCATGGTCTAACTATATACCAAGTTTCAGCTTGATCAGATGTAAACTGTAGGAGGAGCTAGCCGGAAACGAAAAAGTTTAGGGACAGACGGAGGGACGGATGGACGGACGGATGCCATACCCCGCAACATAATACATCCCGTTTTTCAAACTGGCGTATAAAAATCAATACTTACTACTGGAAAAAATGCCTTATCTGGAGTTTAGGATCTGTACAATTCAATTCAATTGCCCCTAACATGTAATTTTAAACACTGAAGAGATTCTAACAAGTACCCACAATGTATGTTTTCATGTATGCTTATATTCCCTGTCCCTAGAAGTATGTTTAACATTGCCCGACAGCTTAAATATACATGCAAAATTTTCAGCAGACAACATTTTGAAATATTTTTCTTTTTTTTTTTCTTTTTTCTTTTTGCCGGAAAACAGGATCTGACAATTCATGCAATAATTATCTCCTTAGGAGACAGTTTGAATGAAATGACAAATCTTATTTTCTTGGGAAAATGAAAATAAGAAAAAATATTATTGATTAAATGAATCATCAAATCAAATTTTCTGGGAAAAAATTAAGAAAAGTATCATCAACTTGTCATATTCTGAATCTGCCCATAGCGTGCTAAGTGTAACGCCAAATCAATATATTTCTAAAGCATGTTAAGCCTAAGTTCCCTGTCTATCAGGATTCTATAGGTATTTGCCGGCTGTTTCAAGGGATGCAACTATCAAAATTGTGTTGCCTCCCTTCTGAAAAGGGCGTCTACCCCTAAAAGAAAAGAATTTGCTCCCTTTGGGAGCAAATTCTTTTCTTTTAGAGTAGACACCTTTCCAGAAGGGGTTTGGTACACAGAAAAGCAAACTGGAAGTCGCAAAGTTGTCTCCCTTGTGTAAGTATTGCCTAAACTCCAGTCCCCTCAAAATAATTATAAAGACATGTTATTACCTGAACCTCATGTATATAGCCATGATTTTCTTCACATTATCTGTTGTCAGTTCGTATGAATCATCTGGGTCATAAGGCATGTCCATCCCCATCACCTGACACAACTTTGTGATTTTCTCTCCCCTGTAATTAAAACAAGATTAGAAATGTGTTTGGAAACATAATGCCCCCAACTATACACCTTTTACCCTACTATATGCTTATCCTTACAAAATGCCAAATTTAAAAAGGGGCATAACCCTCATAAAATTAATCTGATTTTTTTGTATTCTTCAGCCCAAATATGTTCATTAAGTTTTAAAAGCCTTAGATCAAATAGTTATTGAGACAGCTTGCTGACAAAATTTAAGCATAATAAACAAGAGGCTCACAGGCCACAGTTCGCTCACCTGAGTGACACAGTCACTGCAGACATGCAGATGTTCCCAATAATATATGCAAAGATTCAGCCATAAGGCATCCTTGGTTTTGCAGAATAAAAATTTTTTAAATGTTTTTTCCCATACAAATGCATAGGGAAGCAAACCTGTACGACCATTATTTTAGCAACTTTGGTAGACCCCCTGTCCCCGATGATTTAAGCAAAGATTCAGCCCCAAGGCGTCCTCGGTTCTGGAGGAGAAGATTTTTAAAGGTTTTTACCATATATGGGCATGGCAGCCATCTTGGTCAATGAACCGCAACCATTTTAGCTATGTTTCATTCCCCCAACCTAAGGAGGCTCCATATGAAATTTGTGCAAAATTGGCCCAGAGTCTCCAGAGGAGAAGTTGTTTGAAATTCTGAATATTTTTCCCATACAAATGCATAAGGAAGCAAAATTGACCTCACAGTAAAAAGGTCAAATGTCAATGTACGACCATTATTTTAGCAATTTTGGTAGACCTCCAGTTTCCGTTGATATATGTAAAGATTCAGCCACAAGGAATCCTCGGTTTTGGAGAACAAGATTTTTAAAGGTTTTTCCCATACAAATGCATAGGGAAGCAAACTTGACCTTGCCGTAAAAAGGTCAAATGTCAATATACAACATTTATTTTATCAATTTTGGTAGACCTCCCGTCCCCAATTACTTATGCAAAGATTCAGCCCCAAGGCATCCTCGGTTTGGAGAAGAAGACTTTTAAAGGTTTTTACCATATATGGGCATGGCGGCCATCTTGGTCAATGAACTGTGACCATTTTAGCAATCTTTCATTCCCCCAACCTAAGGAGGCTCCATATGAAATTTGAGCAAAATTGGCCCAGAGGCTCCAGAGGAGAAGTCGTTTGAAATTCTGAATATTTTTCCCATACAAACGCATAAGGAAGCAAAATTGACCTCACGGTAAAAAGGTCAAATGTCAATGTACGGCCATTATTTTAGCAACTTTGGGAGACCTCCAGTTTCCAATGATATATGTAAAGATTCAGCCACAAGACATCCTCTGTTCTGGAGAACAAGATTTTTAAAGGTTTTTCCCATACAAATGCATAGAGAAGCAAACGACCTTGCCGTAAAAAGGTCAAATGTCAATATACAACATTTATTTTAGCAATTTTGGTAGACCTCCTGTCCCCAATGACTTATGCAAAGATTCAGCCCCAAGGCAACTTTGGTTTTGGAGAAGAAGATTTTTAAAGGTTTTTACCATATATGGGCATGGCGGCCATCCTGGTCAACTAACCGCAACCATTTTAGCAATCTTTATTCCCCCAACCTAAGGAGGCTCCATATGAAATTTGAGCAAAATTGGCCCAGAGGCTCCAGAGAAGAAGTTGTTTGAAATTCTGAACATTTTTCCCATACAAATGCATAAGGAAGCAAAATTGACCTTACCGCAAAAAGGTCAGATGTCAATGTACGACCATTATTTTAGCAACTTTGGTAGACCTCCAGTTTCCAATGTAAAGGTTCAGCTATAAGGCATCCTCGGTTTTGGAGAACAAGATGTTTAAAGGTTTTTCCCATACAAATGCATAGGGAAGCAAACTTGACCTTGCCGTAAAAAGGTCAAATGTCAATATATGACATTTATTTTAGCAATTTTGGTAGACCTCCTGTCCCCGATGACTTATGCAAAGATTCAGCCCCAAGGCATCCTCGGTTCTGGAGAAGAAGATTTTTAAAGGTTTTTACCATATATGGGCATGGCTGCCATCTTGGTCAATGAACCGCAACCATTTTAGCAATTTTTCGTTCCCCCAATCTAAGGAGGCTCCATATGAAATTTGAGCAAAACTGGCTCAGGGGCTTCAGAGGAGAAGTTGTTTGAAAATGTTAACGGACGGACAGATGCACACACGGACAGACGGACGACGGACAAAAAGTGATCACAATAGCTCATCCTGAGCATAGCTCAGGTGAGCTAATAAACAGATGGAAGAACTAAAGGAATTTGAGCTTGTTCCAATGTCACATACACTGCAGTTTAGCCAAAGACAGAGTCCAGATTATTAATGATATAAACTTCCTCAAAGTTTCTGACATCAGATTCCCTTTTTCTAATCTATAAAGTAGTGAATCTGGGGACTCCCCCTCCTGCAATTCTGAACAAATGCGGCATTTCTGTAGTTGCATTTAGAACCTTGGAAACAATCTTATTAGACCGCCCATTAAAATAAGAGCTGACATCAGACAGCAGAGCTTGCCTGAACATGTGCTTAAAGGCCATGGGCAGATAGGGGGTGGGGGACATTGTGAATAAAACTTTGGATCTATATCTATCATCATGTATATATCAAATCAATTGTATTGTCTGGAAAATATGAGCTGTTTGAAACTATAACATAAAACTTCCATGTCCATGACCTTGACCTTAGGGTCATTGGCAAGGGCAGGGAGTGTTTCTGAATTAAACCTTGGTCCTATATCCATCATCATACCAACCATCATATGGTCTGATAAATATGCACTGTTAAAAACTTTAAGGTAATCTTTGATATAAATGTTCTAAGTCTGTAACCATGACCTTACAGTCATAGGTGTGGGTGAGGGTATTGCTGAACCAATTATTAACTAAATCCCTCAAATAATCAGGAATATATGAGCTGTTGAAAACTTTAATGTGAAACTAAAAAATTTAAGTTCTAAGTCTGTGACCTTGAACTTAAGACCATTGGCATAGGTGGCAGATATTAATGGATAAAGCTTTGGACCTATATTTATCATATAAAATAAAAACAACATCCATCATATGGTTTGAAAAATATGAGCTTTTAAAACCTTTAACGTAAAACTTAAACAAAAAAGTTCTAAGTCCCTGACCTTGACCTTAAGGCCATAGGCATAGGTGGGGTAACATACATGCCATACCTCACACTGTGAGACAAAATCTCACAGAATTTTGGCCCTTCCGGACCCCATTTCCCATAAGATTCCCAAATCTCACAGAATTTTTATACCATTTAATAAGCTATTTTTTGAAGAAATGGAAATAAATCACACATTAGCATGGCTATCCCAAGCTTAATTCATTAAAATAATGGCTTTTAACTTACTTATGTAAGAAATGATTTTCACAAAAATCTCACAGAATTTCATCAAATCTCCCTTAAAAATTTGCAAAATCTCACAGATTTCTGTCAACAGCTAATGGCATGTATGGGGTAATGCTGAATAAAATGGTATTGCTGAATAAAACTTTGGCCCTATATCTATCATGATACAAAATATAAACCTAATCATTTTTATGGTCTGGAAAATATGAGCTGTTAAAAAACATTAGCACACAAATTTAACCTAAAATACAAATACAGTGGAACTTCTTTATAAGACTTTTCATTATAAGACGGTTTCAGATATATGACAGTTTAACCCTTAAACTTAAAAAATTGTCATCTGCTTTGTCACCTGCTTGTGATTTTAAAAGTCATTTCTGCAAACAGTGTGGACTCAGATCAGACTGCTCCTCTAGGAGCAGTCTGATATGGGTCCACACTATTTGCCTGTATGAAAAAATAGGTTTGAAAAGTTTGCAAGAATATTCAGCAGACGACATAAACAAGACGACATTTTCAGATGCAGGTTTTCTTGGAGTTTTAAGGAGTAAAGGTGAGCCCCAAAAGTGATAAAATCATGATGAAATCATAAACATATTTTACAACAGTTTTCTACTGTATTTTGTGAGATAAAGGTCTCCCTCATATAAGATTTATGAGTCCCAGAGAAAAATTATTCAATAGCTGAAGCGGGACTCACAGGTAAAAAAAAAATCACCAATTAAGGATATATAGAAATTAACTGTTTGTTTGACATTCTTTGCAGATATTTCGAACATAATGTTATTCATTTAAGTATGGACGAAACCCTGAACAGACGGATAAAATAAAGCCTGAAAGTCCAGGTACACCTAACTACACTGGAGATCCAATACATCGCGGTCCGTTATTTCGCGATATCCAGTATATCGCGAATCGTCCGTGGACCCCAAATTTACCATGACCATAAAAAAAAAAAATAAGTAAATGTTTTTTTTACTTAATTTGAAAAAAAAAAAAAACTGACTGTAATTCGTTGCGGTATTGATTTTTCGCGCATATCCAAACGCGAAATCGCGTCACGCATTATGACCAAACAATCCAATTAGTGTCAATCAGTACACAGATTGATAATAATTGGCAATCAATTAATATTAATCGCCGCACTTGTCATAATCAGTGTCATAATTGAGTACATGTTCTCAGTGCTCAATCAATTAACGATGTCCACGCGCCGTCTATTTAACTTGCAATCATGCAGAGCATCCTCATTGTGATCTATCACGCCTTTCCGTGATATTCTATTCTATTCTATCCTTAGGATATGCGAGTTGCCCCCCTTCATCCAAAATGGCGTCCTCGCTTGACATTTCCGCGAACAAATGATTTTAAACGTCGTTTATCAGCTAGTCTCGATTAAAGTTAATTGGTAGACATAATCTCCCAGTGTAAATACTGCCATTGAGTAATTCTAAACCTACTATACTGATGTAATGTGGCCGATAGCTTTACTGACAGCCGTTTGGTGTTGATTGATTAGCGGCGTCTCAGCAAACTACCACCCCAGCTTATATCGCGATCCGGATATATCGCGGTAGCGGAACTTGGACCCCAAGCACCGCGATATATTGGATCTACAGTGTATAAACAATCCAAGATGGGCGAGCAATAAATTCAGCCCTGATCAAAATTCTAAAAAACTTAGTTTAGTAAACCTTTCGAGTAGAATGGACAAAATGTTTGAATTTCTTAACTCTGTTAAAAAAGAACCAAGATAGTTTGAGACAAATGCTTGATAGTAAAACTGATAAACTGAGAAAAGATGTGCTATTGAATATTGACAAGAAGATAAAAGCGGTCAAGGTCAGTGTTGATCTACAGTTTGCTTCTGTTGATAAACAAATTGCCAATCTTGAGGATAATATTAGATCACTCTTCACTACTGAAAGTATGCGTGACATGAATAGTGCTCATTTATACCAGCAGTGTCGAACAATGATCTTAATATCATTGCTATGAACCTGAGAGAAGTCCCTGGAGAGAATCAGTTAACAGTTGCTTTAAGCGCATGAATGCTTTGGCTGAGGATATAGCAAAGAGTGTTACAATCAATGATGCTCAACGTTTACCAGAAAGAAGGCGTGGCCATCCGAGACTAATGAAAATTGCATTTAACACAGTAGAGTAAATGATTGAAGTATTATGGGCAAAAACATAACTGAAAGACAATGCAATGTATGATCAGGTCTTTCTTCACAACAGCAAGCCTCAAACTGAGCGCTTTTTTTAACTCAATGCCAAAACTATTCTGACTGAACTGCCATCAATACAGTATGTCTAAATATAACTGCAAAGAAAGATAACTGTAAAGGTCAACATATTTTTTTTTTTTAAAGTAAAAATGTTTTTGACAAATTTTACCTTGGTAGAGCATCAAAATTCTCTTGTATTGGCACATGATTTCTAAGTAAGGCATCATACAGGTTGTGGCCCATAATTCCCTGCTCTAGTACTCTTCCTGTCTGTTGATCAATCAGATTTCCAGACTGTCGATCAATGTAAAATCCAAGAAACGTGAAGGTCATGCGGTCAGAGTTGAAAAACAGGTAAGGATGTGGGCTAGAAGAGAGAAAAATAGTAGGTAAAAATAGCAGCAGATGACCTTTCGAAAATTTTTTCTTATTTTACCTAGAAAAACAGGTTTTGACCTTTAATCCTTGGGAAACACTTTGCATGAAATGCTAAATCCTACTTTCTTGGAAAAATAAGAAAAATATCATCAATTTGTTGTCTGCTGAATCTGCCCATAACATTGTAAGTGTTCAGTATTTGTAAGACATAACAAAATGTGGCTTACATTTTACTGCCTACAGATGTCTACGTACAGATACCTATATTTTTATACTACAGATGTCTAAAAACTGCTTAGGAGACTGTTTGCATGAAATGACAAATCCTATTTTCCTGGTTAAAATAAGGAAAATATCATCAATTTGTCATCTGCTGAATCTGCCTATAGCATGGTAAGTGTGCAGTATTTGTATGACATAACATATGCGGCTTACATTTAACTACCTATAGATGTCTACCTTCAGCTACCTATATTTTACTACCTATAGATGTCAACCTACAGATACCTATATTTTACCACAAACAGATGTCTAACTACAGATACCTGTATTTTACTGCCTACAGATACCTATATTTTACTACCTATAGATGTCTACCTACAGATACCTATATTTTACTACCTATAGATGTCAACCTACAGATACCTATATTTTACCACAAACAGATGTCTAACTACAGATACCTGTATTTTACTGCCTACAGATACATATATTTTACTACCTATAGATGTCTACCTATACATACCTATATTTTACTACCTATAGATGTCTACCTACAGATACCTGTATTTTACTACCTACAGATGTATACTTATAGATACCTATATTTTACTATCTATAGAAGTCTACCTATAGATAGCTATATTTTACTTCCTACAGATGTCTACCTACAGATACCTATATTTGATGTCTACCTACAGATACTTATATTAGATGTCGACCTACAGATACCTATATTTTACTTCGTACAGATGTCTACCTACAAGTACCTGTATTTTACTACCTACAGATACCTATATTTTACTACCTATAGATGTCTACCTACAGATACCTATATTTTACTACTTACAGATGTCTATCTACAGATACCTATATTAGACATCTACCTACAGATACCTATATTTTACTACCTATAGATGTCTACCTATAGATACCTATATTTTACTACCTATAGATGTCTACCTACAGATACCTATATTTTACTACCTACAGATGTATACCTATAGATACCTATATTTTACTACCTATAGAAGTCAACCTTTAGATAGCTATATTTTACTACCTATAGATGTCTACCTACAGATACCTGTATTTTACTACCTACAGATGTATACCTATAGATACCTATATTTTACTACCTATAGAAGTCAACCTTTAGATAGCTATATTTTACTACCTATAGATGTCTACCTATAGATACCTATATTTAACTTCCTACAGATGTCTACCTACAGATACCTATATTTTACTACTTATAGATGTCTATCTACAGTAACCTATATTTTATTACCTATAGATGTCTACCTATAGATACCTATATTTTACTTCCTACAGATGTCTACCTACATATACCTATATTTTACTACCTATTGATGTCTCCCAACAGATACCTATATTAGATGTCTACCTACAGATACCTATATTTTACTTCCTACAGATGTCTACCTACAGATACCTATATTTTACTACCTATAGATGTCTACCTATATATGCCTATATTTTACTTCCTATTGATGTCTACCTACATATACCTTTATTTTACTACCTTAGATGTCTACCTATAGATACCTATATTTTACTACCTATTGGTGTCTACCTACAGATACCTCTCTTAGATGTCTACCTACAGATACCTATATTTTACAACCTATAGATGTCTTCCTACAGATACCTATATTTTACTACCTAATGATGTCTCCCAACAGATACCTATATTAGATGTCTACCTACAGATACCTATATTTTACTACCTATAGATGTATATTTGTTCTACCTATTGATGTCTGCCTACCTATATTTTACTACCTATTAATGTCTACCTACAGATACCTATATTTAACTACCTATAGATGTCTACCTATAGATACCTATATTTTACTACCTATTGATGTCTACCTGCAAATACCTATATTAGTTGTGTACCTACAGATATCTATATTTTACTAAGTATAGATGTCTACCTACAGATACCTATATTTTACTACCCATTGATGTCTACCTACAGATACCTATATTTTACTATCTACAGATACCTATATTTTACTACCTATTGATGTCTACCTACAAATACCTATTTTTTACCACCTTTACAAATTTGTACACCTTAATTCCTTATGCTGCTTGCATTTTACTGCCTACAGATTTCTAAAAACTGCTGGGTAAGTGGTAAACAGTATAGATCCAGATGATATACCATATCCTGTGAAGCTGATCTGGGCCTAGACTGTTTGTCCAGTCCTGTCTACCTCAATGCTTTAGGTAAATACTATGGAAGGTGGAAACTGTCAAAAGTTCTATTTGCAAACAAAACAAGCACATTTGAAATGAACTAAAGCAATTTGAAATGAAACAACTCATCAAATCAAATAAAACATTAACTTTTCAAATGATAAGATCAATGATAGCAAATAAAATAAAGAAATGCTACAAACAAATTGCTCTATAAAGAGAAATAAAACAATAATCTGTTAGACAAAGCTTCACTTTGCCAAATGAAACAGGTTTTCCTTAAATAGAAGAGCCATTAACATAAACAGTGCAAAACAAAATTTTGTATCAAGATGCTTGTTTCTTAAAGCTGAATATTTTTAGGCAAACACTGCATTTAGAGTGCCTATCTGTTTAATGTAAGGCATCTGCAATAAAAGGCCCTAGAACATCTGTTAACAGTCATCTATAGCATGCTACAGGCATAGCTCCAGATAAGAGTGGGTATCCACATAATATTTTTATTTTTTTTTCATAACGAAAACACACCTATTCAAATATAATAAAAAAACATGTTAAACTATAATACACCGCTATTATCGTGTCGTGGGCAGATAACTCTGTCACACATTGCCGAAATTGTGGGCAGATAACTCTGTCAAACATTGACATAATTTGCCCATAAGCAATCCCAAACCAGACCTCCTTAATATCAATGCATGTACCAGGTTTGGTTAAAATCCCTTGACTTTTACTCAAGTTATCGTTCGGAAACGAAAATATGGGCGTGTCTCGGGCAGATAACTCAGTCAAAATTTGACGAAATTGCCCATTAGCAATCCCAATCCAGATCTCCACAATATCAATGCATATACCAAGTTTGGTGAAAATCCATTGACGTTTACTCAAGTTATCATCCGGAAACGAAAATATGGGCATGTCTCAGGCAGATAACTCAATCAAAATTTAATGAAATTTGCGTATTAAAAATCCCAAACCAGATCACCACAATATCAATGCACATACCAAATTTGGTAACAAGAGGGCCATGATGGCCCTGTAAAGCTCACCAGAGCATCATAGCACTTTGAGAACCTGATCTAGAACTGATCAAGGCAAACATTCTGATCAAAATTCCAAATGATTATATTGACAAGTAAGACAATGTAGCATGTCTAATGAACTGTGAAATAAAGGTCAAGGTCAAATATGGATGACTGCACTCAAGAGGCCATACTAAGATGTATGCATGTACTAAGTATCACTGGCTGTAGGAGCAATAGTTACTGAGAAACTGACCTAAACACAAACACTTCACAAGTACCAAATACCACTCTGTAGGACCAAAAATTACTGAGAAACTGACCTAAATGGAAAAACTTAAGAAAGTCACTGGATAGAAAAATATACATCACCTTGAACTCATCGAGACAAACATTTTGAGCAAGATTCATGATGATCACTTCAAAAATGTGACCTCTAGAGCATCAACAAGGTTTTCCTTTGATTTGGCCAGGTGACCCAGTTTTAAACTAGACCTAGGAATCATGAACATGAACATTTTGAGCAATATTTATGATGATTATTTAAAAAATGTGACCTCTGGAGTGTTAACAGTTTTCTGCTGATTTGGCCTGGTGACCTAGTTTTTGACCCCATGTGACCCAGTTTTGAACTTGACCTAGAAATCATCAAGACAAACATGTTGAGCAAGATTCATGATGATTGCTTGAAAAATGTTACCACTAGAGTGTTAACAAGGTTTTCCGCTGATTTGGCCAGGTGACCTAGTTTTTGACCCCAGGTGACCCAGTTTCAAACTTGACCTAGAAATCATCAAGACAAACATTTTGAGCAAGATTCATGATGATTGCTTAAACAAGTCACCCCGATGCTTCCTAGCAAGTTTGGAGTCAATTGGCCTTTCGGTTCAGGAGAAGAAGCAAAAAACATATTTTCAAGATGGCTGTCATGGTGGCCATCTTGGATTTCCGATTGGAAAGATTTTAGCTATTTTTGATCTGTAAGTCACCCCAAATCTTCCTACCATGTTTGGAGTCAATTGGCTTTTGGGTTTAGGATAAGAAGCAAAAAATAGACTTTCAAGATAGCTGCGATCTGCACGATTTTAACTATTTTAAATCTACAAGTCACCCCGATGCTTCCTGGCAAGTTTGGAGTCAATTGGCCTTTCGGTTCAGGAGAAGAAGCAAAAAATAGATTTTCAAGATGGCGGCCATGGCGACCATCTTGGATTTCTGACTGGCACGATTTTAGCAATTTTTGATCTACAAGTCACCCCAACGCTTCCTAGCAAGTTTGGAGTCAATTGGCCTTTCGGTTCAGGAGAAGAAGCGAAAAATAGATTTTCAAGATGGCGGCCATCTTGAATTTCCGATCGGCATGATTTTAGCTATTTTAAATCTACAAGTCACCCTGATGCTTCCTACCAAGTATCAAGTCAGTTGGCCCAGAGGTGTAGGAGGAGTAGGCTTTTAAAGCAATTGTTGACGCCGCACGACGGACAACGCACAACGGACATTGACTGACCACAACAGCTCACCATGAGCACTTTGTGCTCAGGTGAGCTAAAAATCCATTGATGTTTACTCAAGTTATCATCCGGAAATGAAAAATGGATGGACGGACGGACAGATGGACAGACACACGCACGCCCAACATGTAACCATAATACCCCGCCACTATATATTTGGGGGGTGGGGGGGGGGGGTGGGGGGGGGGGGATATAAAAAATTTCACATCAAAAAACTGAAATTTTTCAGATGAAAAACTCTAATTTTCTTATTTCTGCTCAAAGATTGTGGGTGCTTGTTAGAACCATCTCACTGAGGCAGTTCTAACAAGTACCCACAATCTATGCTTTTGAGCAGAAATAAGAAAAATAATGTATACCATTGTAAACCCGTTTTACCTTATAAAAGTGGGGTTTAAGGGGGTCAAAATTATACTGGCATGTTTTTGTGATGATTTGTCTTTAGAAGTACCAAAAACATATCTTTTGGTGGTGAAATAAGGAAAAATATCAGCACTTTCTGGTTGAGAAAATAGGCCTTATCTTGAGCCATGTAAAAATTAAATTCTACCTGCTCTCCCATGTTCTTCTCATCTGGAATCGTTCCAGTTCTTCATTGTCATCTCCTTCATCATCTTCCCTATCAACCTGCATCGCCATAATTGGAGACTCTTCACTCATCTTCAGAGATCTTGTCGAGAAATCCTGTAAAACACATGTATGGTAAATGTCCTAAAATTTCTTCCAAGCATGTTTCCGATAAGATGGCATATGAAGGATTTTCTGATAAGGGTCTACAATGTTTGCCATTCCACAAAGTAGTTTAAGAAATAACCACATAAACAGCAAAATTTAGTCAAAAAAAAAAAAAAAAAAAACTATGAAATAAGGCATTCTGAAAATTTTAGACATTTACCAATATATATATATTACCATTATATATATATATATATGTACTGTAGATCCAATACATTGTGGTCCATTATTTCAAGGAATCCAGTATATTGTTTGTTAATAGGCCATGGGTACCAAATTTTCCATATTATAAAGCAAAAAATTTAAAACTTATCAAATATTTGTAAAATGTTTTATTCAGAAAAATTATGTGTTCCGGTATTGATTTTTTTCACCTATCCTGATGCTAAGTCGCATCACATATTATCACAAACAATCCACTTAGCATCAGTCAGTACATGTGTTGATTATAACTGGTAAACAATAAATTACAATTGCCGTAATTGTCATAAACAGTGTCATTATTGAGAACATAGATTTACTCATTGTTCCATCAGTCAATGGTGCCCACAAACTAATTTTGCTCAATGGCTGAAAATGGTCCTAGGTCAGTCTTTTGATGAATCTGTCCCACATACGAGGGATGTTAGAAATGAACTGCTTATTTCTATCTGGAGACTTCAAATTTCAAGTTAGCCCAAAAGTACTCATTTCATGCCCTCGAAGTACTCCCCGTGGCTAGAAATGCAAAGTTTCAGCCGATGTATCCACTTCTTGAAGGCGTCACGGTACGCTGATTTGGGCACAGTAATAAGGTACTGATGAATGGCAGATCCAAGTGCCTGTCGGGACTGGTATTTCCGCCCAGCAAGGAATGCTTTCAATTTCGGAAACAAAAAGAAATCACATGGGGCAAGGTCTGGGGAATACGGAGGGTGAGGCAAAACAATTACTTTTTCTTTCTTCAAAAACGCTGTAACTATTGCGGAGGTATGAGCTGGGGCATTGTCATGTAGAAGACGGACATGTTTAAAACCAGTGGCAGGGCGTCGTTTATGATAATACTTTTTCAGTTTCTTCAGTACTACGTCTTTGTAGTATTTTCCGGTGATGCTTTTGCCCTTTTTCACTGGCACTTTTATTGCGACTCCTTCACCAGAGAAGAAGATTGCATACAAAACCTTCTTTGTACTCAAAGAACGTTTGGCAATTATTGGGCATTTGCTGTGTTTAGTGGCCCAGATCTTATTGCTAACCTTTCTGACAGGCTCAAAATAATGGACCCAGGTTTCATCACCTGTGACGACATTGGCAAACTGCTTTTTGTCATATTTTGGAAACATTTGAAGCAGCTTTTTGGCCACTTTAACCCGTTGCCTCTTTTGCTCGTCAGTCAACAGATGTGGCACCCATCTAGCAGAAATCTTTCTGACTTTCAAATGCTTCTTCAAAGTAAGGTGAACCGTTGATAGTGATATGCCTACGTTTCGTGCAATATCACGAACTGTAAATCTGGCATCTCCTTCAATGATTTCCTTTATTTTGGAAACGATTTCTTTACGAGATGCAGATTTTGGCCTACCTGATTTCGGTGCATTTTTGATGGACTCTACACCAGACTCAAATTTCTTTTTCCACCGCCGAACTGTGTCATAAGACACACAAGAAGGTCCAAAAGCAGTAGAAATTTCAGTCATCAGCTTCTTCAAAGAACAACCAAGTTTTGAGGGAGCTTTGATGTAAGCCCGTATTTCATCTTTTTTGTCGACGCTTCTACCAACCATTTTTACTGCAGTGGTCAATGACTGCGTGTATTCAAGTGGCAAATTTTATGTCTTACACTTAGTCTAACTTGTACATTTATACACCATTGTGTAGATATTGAATAGCCCTATACAGGTATGTATTGGTTTTTATCGTGCCCCACGTAGATATCGAGCTAGAGGACAATAAGCAATTCATTTCGAACATCCCTCGTACCAAGTTCCTAGTTCTTTCATTTTACACCTCTCTAGCAAATAATAATTTTAAAGAAAACAAAGTTTCATTTACCAAAGTTTTTTTTGTTTGTTTGTTTTCTGCTAGATCAATAGTCAGACACAATACCGAATGGTCTCTGCAGTGGGCTACATTCTACTGAAATGAAGAATGTTTTAGGCTGATCTGGGTCTAATCTGACTTCACATCATAGTTTAAGCAATCATCCTGCTGAACCGGGATATGCCCTGCATTTGCAAACAGTGTA
The DNA here is from genome assembly GCA_964016985.1 of Anodontia alba. Lineage (NCBI taxonomy): Eukaryota > Metazoa > Mollusca > Bivalvia > Lucinida > Lucinidae > Anodontia > Anodontia alba. The sequence continues at coordinate 79,721,386 of OZ024824.1, read as the reverse complement.
GATCCTGATCAGCTGGCTTCTTCAGATCTGGATCTACAGTGTTTGGCATTAAGTAGAATAGTTTTTATCAACAACCTGGATCAAGTGATATGACTGGCTGAGAAGTAGACATTGCATCTTAATTTATTCAGCATTATTGCATAAAAAGCAGTGTCGCACGTTATTAACAGCCGTGCATTAACCGGCGAAAAGCCTTGTATTAACAGGGCAATTCACGCACTGTTAATGCACGGCTATGCAACTTTCAATATGCTCATACCGGGGCCACAGATTTGCTGCTATTACGAGATGTGTACTGCCCAGCCCTAGAAGGAGCATAGTCCATTGAAATTACGTTCGCGAGACAGCGGTGAAAAGGCGAAACAAAGAAGTGCAAGAAATAACGCCGAAATATAGCAAATGTTTTCAGTTTTTATGCAATAATAGCGATCGAACATGGTTTTTCAATGCATTACATTAAAAACCATGTTTGACCCCTATATTGCAAGTGTTAATCCAAGACAGTTCAAAGTTTTCCTTACCCTTGACATCTGTATCAGGAATCGCAATACAAATTTGGCAAATCCTGGTAGATCCTCAGCAGCAGCTGCACTGACAAAATTGTTTCTCTCATAGTCACATAACTGAGTGTTTAGAAACCAAACAAAATGGTGGAGCTCAGACCAGGAGGGATCGCGCACACCACAATGCCTACAGAAAAGAAAATTACAGTTTGCTTCAATATACGGACTCTGAGCTATTATCACCAAAAAAGCAGAAAAAACATACATTTCTTGCCATCGTTGCAGTCAGCTGACATGTATAGAATTTCAAAAACATTGTTATGGCATAGAAACTGAAGAATATTTTCAAATAAACCACAACCTCTTTATTATGATACTATTGCTGGGATCTAAAGCAAAAGTTGTGTTAGCTAAATAACCTTGTTGTATCCAAACATGAGGCCCACGGGCCACGAGTCGCTCACCTGAGTGACATAGCCACTGCAGATATGCAGATGTTATGCAACATTTTTCCAATCCTGTCATTGCAACTAATGAAAAGATCATCATTTAAGCAGTTCTTAATTTTGAAGAAGAACATAAATGGCATGACAGTCAATGGAGCATGATCATTTGAACAAACTCTCAATCACATTTCAACAATAGGATCAATGTTAAATTTGGTGGCAAATGGCTAAGTGGTTTTTGAAGAATCATGATTTTATACATGTAAACAGCTCTGTGGCAGGGAAATTTAATAAACATAAACAAAATGGCAGCCATCTTAGATTTCCAATCAGAATTTTGTTTGTGTTGAGGTTTTACAGCCCAGTCAACCCAGTGGGGTCATGTCGAGCGCGGTCAGTTTACCTAACCACACGTTTAATGGGCAGACTTAGTACTCTAAGTGGTTAACCAGTATTGTGCACATTCTTCCGCCAGAAACTGACAGGTGCCCTTCTTGAATCAGCTGAAGGGAGACAATGATTGTAGAAAATATTTCACAATCAATCTCCACGAAAGAATGTTGCCGACCTCGGCGGGGGTTGAATCCGCGACCTCCTGGTCTCCAGTCGGACGGCGCATCCAACTGAGCCACCGAGGCTGGCATTTCCAATCAGAATGATTTTAGCTACTGTTGATCTACAAATCACCTTGATACTTCCAATGAACTTTGAGTCAATTGCCCTTTGGGTTCAGGAGAAAAAGTTCAAAACAGACTTTCAAGATGGACGCCATGGCTGCAATTTGGGATTTCCTATCGCAATGATTTGAGCTATTTTTTATCTACAAGCCATCCCGTTGCCTCCTACCAAGTTTCGAGTCGATTGGTTTTTCAGTTCAGAAGAAGAAGGAAAAAATAGATTTTCAAGATGTCCACCATCTTGGATTTCCGATTGGAACAATTTTAGCTATTTTTATATCTACATCCCGCTGCTTCCTACCAATTTTCAAATCAACTGGCCCTTTGGTTCAGGAAAATAAGCGAAAAGAGTTTCAAGATGGCCACCATGGTGGCCATCTTGGATTTCCGATCCAAACAATTTAAGTATTTTAGATCTACAAGTCACCCCAATGCTTCCTACCAAGTTTTGAGTCAAATGGCCTTTCAGTTCAGGAGAAGAAGCGTAAAATAGATTTTCAAGATGGTTGCCATGGCGGCCAACTTGGATTTCTGATAGGGACGATTTTAGCTATTTCTGATCTACAGGTCACCCTGATGCTTCCTACCTAGTTTAAAGTCAATAAGCCTTTCAGTTCAGGAGAAGAAGTGAAAAATAGATTTTCAAGATGGCCGCCATGGAGGCCATCTAGGATTTTCAATCAGAATGATTTTAGCCATTTTTGATCCATACGTCACCCTAATGCTTCCTACCAAGTTCCAAGTCAATTGGCTTTTGGGTTTAGGAGAAGAAGCGAAAATAAGATTTTCAAAATGGCCACCTTCGTGGCCATCTTGGACTTCTGATCAGCAGGATTTTAGCTATTTTTGATCTACATGTCACCTTGATACTACCTTGATACTTCCTACCAAGTTTGGAGTCAACTGGCCTTTCTGCTCAGGAAATGAAGTGAAAAATAGATTTTCAAGATGGCGGCCATGGCAGCCATCTTGGATTTCCGATCGGAATAATTTTAGCTATTTTTGATCTACAAGTCACCTCAATTCCTCCTACCAAGTTTCGAGTCAACTGGCCTTTAGGTTCAGAAGAAGACCATCTTGGACTTCCAATCGGCACGATTTTAGCAACTTTTGATCTACAAGTCATATCAATGCTTCCTAGCAAGTTTGGAGTAAATTGGCCTTTCGGTTCAGGTGAAGAAGCGAAAAATAGATTTTCAAGATGGCTGCCAAGGCGGCTATCTTGGATTTCTGATTGGCACAATTTTAGCTATTTTTGATCTATAAGTCACCCCAATGCTTCCTACCAATGGAGTCAATTGGCTTTTGGGTTTAGGAGTAGAAGCGAAAAATAGATTTTCAAGATAGCTCCCATGGCGGCCATCTTGGATTTCCGATTGGCACGATTTTAGCTATTTTTGATCTACAAGTCACCCTGATGCTTCCTAGCAAGTTTGAAGTCAATTGGCCTTTCAGTTCAGAAGCGAAAAACAGATTTTCAAGATGGCGATCATGGCGGCCATCTTAGATTTCCGATCGGCACGATTTTAGCTATTTTTGATCTACAAGTCATCCTGATGCTTCCTAGCAAGTTTGGAGTCAATTGGCTATTTGGTTCAGGAGAAGAAGTGAAAAACAGATTTTCAAGATGGCGGCCATGGTGGCCATCTTGGATTTCCGATCGGAATGATTTTAGCTATTTTTGATCTACAAGTCACCCCGATGCTTCCTACCAAGTATCGAGTCAATTGGCCCATGGGCATAGGAGGAGTAGGCTTTTAAAACAATTGTTGATGCCGCACGACGAACAATGACTGACCACTTTGTGCTCAGGTGAGCTAAAAATTTGACCAAATTTGGCTCAGTGGCTTCAGAGGAGAAGTCGTCAGTTATTCTAAACAATTTTCTCATACAAAGGTTATGGGGCTCATACAGATGCATTGAAAAATAAACTTGACCTTGCTGTAAAAAGGTCAAATGTCAACGTACGACAATCTTTTTAGCAACTTTGGTAGATCTCCTGTCCCCTATTATTTGTGCACAGATTCAGCCCCAAGGCATCCTCGGTTCTTGAGAAGAAGATTTTTAAAGGGTTTTACCATATATGGGCATGGCCGCCATCTTGGTCAGTGAACTGTGACCATTTTGGCTATCTTTCGTTCCCAGTCCTGTGGCTTCAGAGGAGAAGTCCTTTGAAATTCTCAAAACTTTTCCCATTCAAATGTATAGGGCTCATACAAATGCATAGGGAAGCAAACTTGACCTTGCCGTAAAAAGGTCAAATGTCAACGTACGACAATTCTTTTAGCAACTTTGGTAGACTTCTCGTCCCCGATGATTTGTGCAAAGATTCAGCCCCAAGGCCTTCTCAGTTCTGGAGAAGAAGATTTTTAAAGGTTTTTACCATATATGGGCATGGCGGCCATCTTGGTCAACTGACCGCAACAAATTTAGCAATCTTTGGTTTCCCCACCCTAAGGTGGAACCCTATGAAATTTGAGCAAAATCGGCTCAGAGGCTTCAGAGGAGAAGTTTGAAATTCTAAACAATTTTCCCATTCAAATGTATGGGGCTCATACAAATGGGAAAGGAACCGAACTTGACCTTGCCGTAAAAAGGTCAAACGTCAACTTACTACAATTCTTTTAACAACTTTGGAAGACCTCCAGTCCCCGATGATTCCTGCTAAGATTCAGCCCCAAGGCATCCTCCGTTCTGGAGAAGAAGATTTTTAAAGATTTTTACCATATATGGGCATGGCGACCATCTTGGTCAGTGGACCGCGACCACTTTAGCAATCTTTCGTTCCCCCAACCTAAGGAGGCTCCATATGAAATTTGAGCAAAATTGGCTCAGCGGCTTCAGAGGAGAAGTCGTTTGAAAATGTTAACGAACGGATGGACGGACGGACAGACGACTGACGAAAAGTGATCACAATAGCTCATCCTGAGCATAGCTCAGGTGAGCTAATAAAAAATGTACAGAATATATAGAAAAATTACCATATATGGTCATTTTTTCTATATAATCTATACATTTTCGTTTGGCTATGTTGTATCCAAACAAAAAATGTACAGATTATATAGAAAAATGACCATAAATGGTCATTTTTCTATATAATATATACATTTTTGTTTGGATACTACAACACTTTTGGGTTTCATCTTAAAAGCATCATATATTGGAAACCGTCCAATCATGAGCTATCTTATAAAGAGGTATCAATGTATATCCAGCCTACTGGTAAGTCTAATTCACTGTTTTGTGGAATTTGTAAGCTTGTTAGTTCAGCCAATATCTGTCAACATGCCCATCACGAAAACATGCCTATATAATACTGACCCCATTAAACCCCACTTTTATATAGTAAAACTGTAGTTTGCATGTGTATACATTACTTTTCTTATTTCTGCTCAAAAACATAGACTGTGGGTACTTGTTAGAACCGCCTCATCGAGGCAGTTCTAACGAGTACCACAATCTATATTTTGAGCAGAATTATGAACAAGAGGACCATGATGGTCCTATATCGCTCACCTGAACAAACAGCTTTGCATACTTACTGTTGAAGTTTCAGCCAAGTTCACTGCTCTAAGATTTTTGTATAAATTTTATAGGCCTGCACCCCAGCGGCCATGTTTTCTTCATGCATCATGATGGCTTGAACTGAATATTGAAAGAGGGTCACCAAAGGAACAATTCTGCTGTTATATTGAAACTGGTCCAGTGGTTTCTGACAAAAAGATCTTTAAAATGTCTTATATAGATATACTTGTATAGGGAAATTAAGCCCACCCCCTAACGGCTATAGTTTTTGACAAATCACGACAGCTTGAACAAACTTGGAAGAGGGTCACCAAAGGAAAAATCCTGCCAAGTTATATTGAAATCGGTTCAGTGGTTTCTGACAAGAAGATTTTTAAAGTTTTCTATTTAGATATATAGGGAAGATAAGCCCCACTCCTAGCAACCATGTTTTTTGACGAATCATGACGGCTTGAACAATCTTGGTAGAGGGTCACCAAAGAAACATTCCTGCCAAGTTATATTGAAATCGGTCCATTGGTTTCTGACAAGAAGATTTTTAAACTTTTCTATATAGATATATTGGAAAATAAGACCCTCCCCCTGGCGGCCATGTTTTTTGACAAATCATGATAACTTTAATAATCTTGGTAGAGGGTCAACAAGGAAAGATTTCTACCAAGTTATAATGAAATCGGTCCAGTGGTTTCTGACAAGAAGATTTTTAAAGTGTTCTATATAGATATATAGGGAAAATAAGCCCCATCCCCTAGTGACCATGTTTTTTGACGAATCATGACGGCTTGAACAATCTTGGTAGAGGGTCACCAAAGCAACATTCCTGTCACGTTACATTGAACTCGAGCCAAGGGTTTCTTACAAGAAGATTTTTAAAGTTTTCTACATAGATACATAGGGAAAATATGCCCCGCCCCCTAGTGGCCATGTTTTTTGACGAATCATGACGGCTTGAACAATCTTGGTAGAGGATCACCAAAGCAACATTCCTGCCAAGTTATATTGAAATTGGTCCATTGGTTTCTGACAAGAAGATTTTTAAACTTTTCTATATAGATATATAGGGAAAATAAGCTCCCCCCCCCCCCCCCGCCCCCCCCAGCGGCCATGTTTTTTGACGATTAACAAATCATGATAACTTGAACAATCTTTTTTTTTTTTTTATTTTTTTTGAAATCTGTAAATTTTATTTTTGATAAATCCCGGTTACATAAAAGCCTTTCTGGATCCGGGTTTTTCCCAGAAAGGCAGTATCTCCAGCTCATCCATACATCTTTTTCTCATTCATATCTTGCATGTGCACTATTCTCACACGCTTTTTTCTGCTTGACAGCCTGGAGTCTGTCAACATAATACATTGTAATATTAACATTTATCATTTTAAATAGCAAAGATCATTGAAATATATAACCATAATTGAATCTAATAGTGCACCACTTGAACAATCTTGGCAGAGGGTCAACAAGGAAACATTTTTGCCTAGTTATATAGAAATCGGTCCAGTGCTTTCTGACATGAAGATTTTTTTAAAGTTTTCTATATTGATATATAGGGAAAAAAAAGCCTCACTCCCTGGCGGCCATGGTTTTTGACGAATCATGATGGCTTGAACAATCTTGGTAGAAGGTTACAAAAGAAACATTCCTTCCGTGTTATATTGAAATCCGTCCAGTGGTTTCTGACAAGAAGATTTTTAAACTTTTCTATATAGATATATAGGGAAAATAAGCCCTGCCCCCCGGAGACCATGTTTTTAGACGAATCCAAATGGCTTGAACAATCTTGGTAGAGGATCACCAAAGGAACATTTCTGCAAAATTAAATTGAAAAATCGGTCCAGTGGTTTCTGACAAGAAGATTTCTAATGTTTTCCATATAGATATATAGGGAAAATAAGCTCCCCCCCCTGGCGGCCATGTTTTTTCACGAATCCAAATGGCTTGAACAATCTTGGTAGAGGATCACCAAAGGAACATTTCTGCAAAATTAAATTGAAATCGGTCCAGTGATTTCTGACAAGAAGATTTTTTAAGTTTTTAGTTAAAAAATATATTTTTAGCTCCTGTGACCTAGATATGCAATGGACCAGAACCATTTGAACAATTTTGAAAGAGGACCAACCAAGGACATTCCTGTGAATGTTGGTCAAAATCCAATCAGTGGTTTAGGAGATGTTGTTTAAAGATTGTGGACGGACGAACGACGACGATGGATGGTGAGTGTTCACAAAAGCTCACCTTGAGCCGAAGGCTCAAGGTGAGCTAAAAATATCATTAGAACCACCTCACCACTGAGTCTCAAATTATAAACATAACATTAAATTAACAAGTCTATGTAATGTAGACCCTAATATTCCCCAATAATATGTAGTTAAAAAAGGTAAGAGAAAAGTCCAGGGAGTGCCACAATCACAAACCGCAGACCTTCCCAGACCCCAAGAGGAAGAGGAAACCGACAAATCCAAACAAGCACAAATCAAACAAACGTACGAAAAGCACTAAGATTAGCTCTCTCTCTTCCCCAAGCGAGGTAATCGCAATACTAAAAGGACTGAAAAACACAAGAACAAAATGACACATGGAAAGACATACAACAAATTGCCTCGTAGAATAAACCACAAAGCAACAAAGAGTAAGACTAACACCGGGACCACTGCCTTAGAACGGTCAGTAACCCTTAAAATGCCAATCACAACAATTGTCGTCTGCTTTGTCATCTGCTTGTGATTTTAAAAGTCATTTTTGCAAACAGTGTGGACCCAGATCAGACTGCTCCTCTAGGAGCAGTCTGATCAGGGTCCACACTGTTTACCTGTATGCAAAAATAGGTTTGAAAAGTTTGCATGAATATTCAGCAGAGGACATAAACAGACATTATCAGATGCAGGTTTTCTCGGCATTTTAAGGGTTAAAACAAGGCTATGTAAGGGTTTACATTATTAGGGAGATTTTTTAGAATTTTGCAATGATCAAAATTTGAATTTTTTAAATTTTAAATGTTTTAAAAAATTGTTACTACTAGCAAAATTTTTACTACATCAGTTGGTCAACAAGAAGTGTCAATAAGCAAAGCTTATTAGATACCACCCGCAAGGACCAAAAAGTTTTTTTTTTTGTTGTTGTTGTTTGCACTGAGATTTTACAGCCCAGTCAACCCATTAGGATCATGTCCAGTGTGATCAATTTTCCTAACAACTCTTTTTTCTATGCAGGCTTAGTCCTCCAAGCAGTTAACCAGTACTTGTGCACATTCTTCTGCCAGAAACTAACAACTGCCCTTCTTGAATCAGTGGAAGGGAGAGAATGACTGTAGAAAATATTTCATGATCAATCTCCACTAAAGAATGTTGCCGAACCCCGGCGGGGCTCTCATCCATGACCTGATCACCAGTACGACATGCATCCCACTGAGTCACTGAGGTCAGGACCAAAACGTAGTGGACAGACATAAGTACGGACGGATGGAAATACAGGCAACCTCACAGATGGCCACTTACTGGGTACTTCATGTAAAATTTCCATAGACAAAAAATGTAAAAGTACCCAACAGTAGAAAAGCTACCCAACAAGACCCTCATTGTTATTATTGTTATGGATGGAATAAAGCAAACTCTATGTGAAGTATCCAATACATGCCTACCCAATATATAGTTGTGGGCTCTGACAGACAGACATATGAACAGACAGACAACATGAAAACAGTATACCCCAACCCCACCCACAAACACAGTTTGCAGGGCATACAGGGAAAATGATTAAGGAAATTATGGGTTTCAGTTACTGTCAAAAGTATGCGCACATGTACTGATAAACCAGTTAGAGGAGTAAGCCTGCCCAAGAAAATGTGAGCAGGTTAACTGATGAGTTTGACATGACCCTATCACTGTTGACTGAGCCTTGAAACTCCAACTCAAACAAACACTGGAAAGTGAAAGCTACTGTATGCAAGAAAAAGAAAGTATCATGCATGTTCGGTACATACAAAAAAAAAAATCCTTCCCTAAGGATTACTGTCTATCAGGATTACTATCACTTGACAAAACACTGAACACCCATGAAAGTCTGTTATAATCCTGTATTTCCTTACAGGTGAACTGTAAGGGGCTTCATGCATCAGAAAGTAAACAGGATGTCACAAAAGTTGTCTCTCTTGTAGAATATAATCATCTATCAGGTATATCCAGCCCCCATAACAATACAGATGATGATGATGTTTTACATTCCTCTTTTTTTTGTGTTGAGGTCTTAAGGCCCAGTCAACCCAATGGGGGCATCTCCAGCCCGGTCAATTTACCTAACCATGCGTTTACTAGGCAGGCTTAGTCCTCTAAGAGGTTACCCAGTATTGTGCACATTCTTTCACCAGAAACTGACAACTGCCCTTCTTGAATAAACAGACGGGAGAGAATGACTTCATGATCAATCTCCACAAAAGAATGTTGCCAATCCAGCGGGGGTCAAAGCCACAACCTCCTGACTTTCAGTCAGATGCGCAACCAACTGAGTCACCGAGGCCGGCACATTCCTTTCAACATTATTTAAGTCATATTGAGACAACTGAAGGGTGGGAACAGTCATGAGGTGAAGTCTGCCTCCAGTGGGAGTTGAATCCAGGACCTCATGATCCAAAGACCACAGCACTAACCGATCTGGACCACCTGGACGCTTGATGATAATACAGAACAAACTAACCTAAGCAGTACTCTGAGACATTCCTGTTCTTTTCCCTCTACTTGATTGGGGTTAACATCTTGTAACTGACGACCAGTGTCTAGCCGTAACAAATACTGAAAGGGTCTCTGGAACACAGGACCCCGGAACATGTCTATGTCAAACAACTGATCCTCCTCTCTGTAATCTGTAACAACAGGAAACAAACATGCGAGTCAATATTCTCTCTCTTAGTTTTCTAAATCCATATGTAAGCCTTAACCCTTAAAATGCCAAAAAAACCTGCATCTGAAAATGTTGTCTGTTTATGTTGTCTGCTGAATATTCTTGCAAACATTTCAAAACTATTTTTGCATACAGACAAACAGTGTGGACCCTGATCAGACTGCTAGAGGAGCAGTCTGATCTTGGTCCACACTGTTTGCAAAAATGACTTTTAAATCACAAGCAGATGACAAAGCAGACGACAATTGTTGTGAAGCAGACGACAACTGTTGTGACTGGCAGTTTAAGGGTTAACTAGAACTGTGTTAGTATGACACAGATGCCCCCGCCCAGGGCCATCCTCACCCACACGCAGATATTTTGCAAAACATGAAGTTGAAAAAAGGGTCATAACTTTCATAATAATTGTCAGTTTTTACCCTAAATCAAACTTGACCATATTTTATGATTTTATACCTAGGTATAAAATATGAATCCAATACACAAATCAATCTTTTTTAAAAAAATATCGGAAGGAAAACATCTTTTGAAGGTGAAAAAGGGCCATAACTCCCATAATAATGGGTTGATTTTAACCTAATTGGAACTTGACCTCTATTTTATGATTATATACTTGTGTTTTAAATATGAATTCAATACACTAATGTTTTCAAAAGATATCAAACTGAAACTATTTTTCAACATTGAAAAAGGGCTGTAACTCTAAATATAATTTGTGGATTTTACCCTAAATCAAACTTGACCTATATTTTATAATTATATGCTTGTGTATAAAATATGAATCAAATTCACTAATCTTTTCAAAAGTTATGGAACGGAAACCATTTTTCAAAGTTGAAAAAGGGCCATAACTCCAAAACTAATTGGTGGATTTTACCCTAAATCCAATTTGACATACATTTTATGATTATATACCTGTGTATAAAGTTTGAATCCAATACACTAATCTTTTCAAAAGATATCGAACGGAAACCATTTTTCAACTATTTTTTAACATTGATAAAGGGCCGTAACTCTAAAAATAATTGGTGGATTTTACCCTAAATCAAACTTGACCTATATTTTATAATTATATGCTTGTGTATAAAATATGAATCCAATTCACCAATCTTTTCAAATGTTATGGAACGGAAACCATTTTTCAAAGTTAAAAAAGTCCATAACTCCAAACATAATTGGTGGATTTTACCCTAAATCGTACTTGACTTACATTTTATGATTAAATACCTTTGTATAAAATTTAAATCCAATACACTAATCTTTTCAAAAGATATCGAACGGAAACCATTTTTCAACATTGATAAAGGGCCGTAACTCCCAAAATAATTGGTGGATTTTACCCTAAATTGAACTAGACCTATATTTTATAATTATATACTTGTGTATAAAATATGAATCCAATTCACTAATCTTTTCAGAAGTTATGGAACGGAAGCCATTTTTCAAAGTTGAAAAGGGCCATAACTCCCAAAATAATTGATGGATTTTATTCTAAATCGAACTTGACCTACATTTTATGATTATATACCTGTGTATAAAATTTCAATCCAATATACCAATCCTTTCAAAAGATATCACACGGAAACCAAAAGTGTTAGGTACGGGATGGATGGGACGGGCGTACATACGGACAGCGGTGATACTATATGTCCCCCCCCCCTTCCCCCATTGAAAATGGCGGGGGCATAAAAACTTTAAAGAGACTGGGTACACCTGGGAGATTTTCTGCCATTTTGTCTCTTTTGTGCTGTGTGTACCTGTGTGCCAAATCCATTCTGAAAACGAGTCCTCATAAGCGATCCCTCCAAGGGAGCAAATTTTTTCCTTTTAGAGTAGACTCCTCTTCTGTGAGGAAGCAAAATAATTTTGACAATGCTGTCTCTTTTGAAAATGTATGCATTCCGCTCGAATGGTGATCATAGCACTATATAAAAGCATAAGAGGTTGATCAATACAAAAATATATTGCTATTTCTCCTAGGACACATGTTGTGGGTACTCACAATAAGTACCTGAATGAGGCACTTCTAATGAGTCTTAAACAAATGTTTTTGTTGAGAAAAAAAAAAAAAATTAACACAATTTTTTTGAAAAAGGACCATATGCAGGTTTCACAAAAATTAGCAATGTACCAAACAAACTGCCTTAATTAAGATATATAATTTCTTCATTTCCCCATGACAACATAATGTAGTGTCTTGTTAGAGTCTGTCCTCAAGAAAATTCTGATAACCTAATAAGATACTGTAATGCTTTCATGTTGAAATAAGAAAAATATTAATCCAACTTCAATGGCAAGAACATCTTTTGGACCACGAAAATTTGTTCTAGTTTGAGCCACTGAAGTATTGCGATTACCTCGCTTGGGGAAGAGAGAGCTAATCTTAGTGCTTTTCGTACGTTTGTTCGGTTTGTGCTTGTTTAGATTTGTCTGTTTCCTCTTCCTCTTGGGGTCTGGGAAGGGCTGCGGTTTGTGATTGTGGCACTCCCTGGATTTTTCTCTTACTTTTTTTGATCATTAAATATGGCATACACGCTAATATTTTTGCTGAAAAAATGTAAGCTACTCACATTTTTTTTAGCAAAAATACCTTACTAGAACAATTAACATTTTGACCACTAATGTACTCATTAAGCTAACAATGCTTTGAACAACTGGGCCTAGGATTTCTGTGGAAGGTGGTGTAGCACCAATGCCTATCAGTCTTATGATACATATAAATCTTATGTCTGAGGTAATAAAAGCCAGTTGTGGGCAAGTGTCCCCCAACGTCATGGCTTTGTTAGTAAAGGGTTGTGAGTTTTAAATCCATTTGATAGGAGGATAACCCCAAAACTACACACACAGCTTCAGACCATGTAGAACAAATCTGCATAGTTTCAAAATGATTGGTATAAAATTCTAGAAGTTCCACCCAAGGGTATCTATTCCAATAGTAATTGGATCTGGAAAAACCTAAGTCAAAAACGTGGAAAAAGTTGATAAAATATAATGGAATGATACCTCAAAACCAAATGCACATCTTCAGACCATGTAGAACAAGTATGCATAGTTTAATAAAAATGATGGGTGGAAAACTGTAGGATGAGTTGCGCCCACAATGTATCTATTCTAATACTAATCAGAAAACGTTGAAAAAATGGATAAACAAGAGCTGTCAGCAGACAGCATAGCTCGCCTGGAAATGGGAGGTACTCGAGTGTTAGGGTGATAAAGTAGATAACAATATTCCATGTGATAAAGTCTAAATCAAATATGGTAAGAGGAAATGTTATGGCATTTTAACTCTTGATTGGATTTCTTGTGCTATGGTTTGGTCCTTTGTTGTCATGAATTTGACATTATCCGGGATCAAATATAAAATTTCTCTGTGACTTTGACCTTGAAGTCATAGGCATGGATGGAGGTGATTATGAATAAAACTTTGGACTGTATCTATTATCATTCAAACTATGAACCAAATCTATCATATGGTTTGGAAAACCTGAGCTCTTAAAACACTTTAATATAAAATTTCTATGTTCTTAACTTTGACCTTGAGGCCATGGGCATGGCAGGGGGTATTGCTGAATAAAACTTTGGACCTGTATCTATTATCATACCGAATATGAATAAAATCCATCATATAGTTTGGAAAATATGAGCTCTTAAAAAACTTTAATATTAAATGTTTAAGTCTGTGACCTTAACCTTGAGGTCATAGGCATGGGCAGGGTACTGCTGAATAAAACTTTGGAACTGTATCTATCATCATACCACATACGAACAAAATCCATCCTATAGTTTGGAAAATATGAGTTCTTAAAAAACTTTAACATTAAATATTTCTAAGTCCATGGCCCTGACCTTGAGGTAATGGGCTGGAGTACTGCTGAATAAAACTTTGGAACTATATCTATCATCACACCATATATGAACCAAATCTATCAAATGGGCTGGAAAATATAAGCTCTTAAAAAACTTTAACGTAAATGTGGATGCCGACGCCAGGGTTAGTGCAACAGCTCTTCCTGGACTTCGTCCATGCCAGCTAAAAATGATGGGAGGATAACCCCAAAAGCACATGCACATCTTCAGACCATAACAAAAACAACTGAAAAGTTTCAAAAACTTTGGTATAAAACACTTTGGTATAAAACTGTAAGAGAAGCTGCGCCCACAAACTACCCATGTCATCGTGTCACAACTAAAGAAACCTAAGTTGAAAAAGTGCAAAAAGCTGAAAAAAGATAATGGCAGGATAACCCTAAAACCACATGCACATCTTCAGACCATGTAGAACAAGTATGCATAGTTTCCAAATGATCAGTGGAAAAGTGTAGGAGGAGTTGTGCCAACAAGATATCTATTCCAATACTAATTGGATAAACTAAGTCGAAAAAATAAAAAAAAAAAGTTAATAAAAAAATAAAAGGAAGATAACCCTAAAACCACATGCCCATCTACAGACCATATAGAACATGTATGCATAGTTTCAAAATGATCGGTGCAAAACTCTAGGAGGAGTTGCACCCACAAGGTATCTATTCTAATAGTAATCAAACTTGGAAAAAACTAAGTCAAAAAAGGAGAAAAAGTTAATAAAAGATAATGAGAGGATAACCCCAAAACCACATGCACATCTACAGACCATGTAGAACAAGTATGCATAGTTTCAAAAAGATCAGTGGAAAACTCTAGGAGGAGTTGCGCCCACAAGATATCTATTCTAATAGTACTCTGACCTGGAAAAAAATAAGTTGCAAAAATGGAAAAAGTTGATAATAAAAATATAGGGATAATAACCCCAAAACCACATGTTCAGACCATGACAAAAACACCTGCAAATTTTCAAAAAGATTGGTTCACAAGAGCCCTGCAAGCGGGCATCATACGCCTGTGGCAAGTAATCAAATGTAGTACCTATAATGACACAGTGGCAATGTTAACCCAAAAAGAAAAGTTTATACAATGATCTGACAGACATAACTCTATCAATATTTGGTGGACTGTAACCTCAAAACAAACTGCGCTACCTCACATCATGGTCTAACTATAAATCATCTTTTAGCTTGATGGGATGTAAACTGTAGGACGAAATCTTTGGTGGACTGTAATCTCGAAATGGTATGCGCTGCTCCACAATGCTGTTTTACAATGTTTCAGCTTGATCTAATGTAATCTATAGGAGGAGTTAGCTAATGAAGTTTTCAAAGGGGCATTACTGCTAATATTTTGTTGATTGTAACCTCAAAACAATATGTGCTGCGCCACATCATGGTCTAACTATAAATCAAGTTTCAGCTTGATCTAATGTAAACTGCAGGAGGAGTTAACCAGAAACAAAACATTTACAGAAATCAAAGGGACATAACTCTGCTACTATCTGGTGGACTGTTACCTCGAAATAATATGCACTGCTCCACATCACAGTACAACTATTTACAAAATAATGTAATCCACAATGTAATGTTTATAGAAATTTTCAATGGGGCATAACTCTGTTAATATTTGGTGGACTGTGACTTGAAACAATATGCGCTGCTTCACATCATGGTCTAACTATAAATCAAGTTTCAGCTTGATTGAATATAATCTATAGGAGGAGTTAACAAAATGTTTACAAAAACTTTCAAAGGGGCATAACTCTGTTAATATTTAGTGGACTGTAACCTTGAGATAATATGCACTGCTCCACATCATGATCTAACTATATATCAAGTTTCAGCTTGAATGGATGTAAATTGGTTAGCTGGAAAGGAAATGTTTACAAAAATTTTCAAAGTGGTATAAGACTGTTAATATTTGTTGGACTGTAACCCCGAGATAATATGCGCTGCTAAACATCATGATCTAACTATATATCAAGTTTCAGCTTGAATGGATGTAAAATGTAGGAGTTAGCAAAATGTTTAGAAAAATTTTCAAAGGGGCATAACTCTGTGGACTGTAACCTCCAGATAATATACACTGCTCCACATCAGGGTCTAACTATATATCAAGTTTCAGCTTGATAGGATGTAAACTGTAGGAGGAGTTATCTGGAAACAAAAAGTTTACAGAGGGATAGACGGACGGGCACCTAGGGGCATAACATAATATGTCATGTTTTTCAAACGGGCATTTAAAAAACGTAAGAGGAGCTGCGTCCACAAGCTACCCATCTCAATGTGTCTAGGGACGGATGGATGTAGTCTCGGACGGATGGAAGGACAAACCCATTTTAATAGTCCCCTTCGACTAACATCAGGGGACAATAAAATGACAAAGTCAATGGGTAATAAAATGCAGGTCAAGGTCATAAAATGATAATATTGTAAGGTTTGATGACTGTTGATCTTTAAGTTAATCAGAAACAGAGAAATATCAAGACCCTTATTTTGGATAAAAGTAAGAAACATACCGTAATAACCCTTAATATTGGGACATCAAGCCTGAGCGAACAGTGGGGACTCAGATAAGGTACTGCAGAATGGGGCATCTGATCAGGGTCTACATTGTTTGCCATTCATCCAGTAATATTTTAGACATCAACAGGTAGCAAAATAGAATTTTTTCAAATGTTAGGACAAGTATGGTAAGGAGTTAGGATGGTCCAATATTAGGGTAAATATGGTATCACTTGTAATTCACTAAATCTGCCATCAGATTACTCAGCACTACAACAACTGAGATTAAAAACTAGTAACTATGTTTTCAGAGATAACAGAAGTCCCTGCAGCATAAATTTTCAGTTTTTTTTTTTTACTGCAACCCTACAAATTAGGTCAATGTCACCAAAATTCAAACAGTTTGTTGTTATGTCCAAATCATATATGCATGGAAATTTGGTAAGAATCCAATCACTGGTTCAAAAGATATTGCGCAAATAAGAAAGTGTCACAGAATTTTCAGTTTTTCTAATACTGTGACCTTGAAATTTAGGTCAAGATCACATAAATCTTACCATTTCTTTGTTATGTCCCATTTTATAGCCATGGAAATTTGGTAAGAATCCAACAAGATATTGTGCAGACAAGGTGTGATGCCAACGCAGACGCCAGTGCTGATACCAATGGGATCTACACCAAACACAGTATGTCCCCACCCCCTGGTGATGGGACATAATCATGTGTAAAAGTATTAAAAAAAGATAATGTTAAATGTACCTTGGATAGGTTCTCCACTTAAGACCTCCAGACTTTCACGAGGGGAATGGCATGTCAGACTAGGTAAGATGCTCAAAATAGAGTGAAAATAGTGCAAGTCTCCATTCTGAAACAAAAATTTGAAAACAGGTTGAGCATTCTTTCAGAGAAACAACTGTACAAAATTTAATCAGACCAAAAACAGTATTTGCGGGGAGGGGAGAAGGGGAGGGGGTGGCTTGGTTGTAGGGGACATCAAAAAAGAACATTCATTAGACAAAGAGCAAGAGCAACATGTTGTCAGAGTAATCTCCTTGGCAGTGTCCATCCTGTAATAAATATCAGAAAATAAAACGTGAAACGATAATACCCCACAATTATCATGTCACGGGCAGATAACTCTGTCAAAAAAATTGATGAAATTTGCCAATGAGCAATCCTAAAGCAGATCTCCACAATATATAAATGCACATATCAAATTTGGTGAAAATCCATTAAGTTATTGTCTTGAAAGTAAAATACGGAGGTATTGTGGGCAGATAACTCTGTCAAAAACAAATTAAATTTGCCCATTAGCAATCCCAAAGCGGAGCTCCACAATATCAATGCACATACCAAGTTTGGTGAAAATTCATTGATATTTACTAAAGTTATCATCCAGAAATGAAAATACTGATGTGTCACGGGCAGATAACTGTCAAAAATTGAAACATTTGCCCATTAGCAATCCCAAAGCAGTGTTCCACAATATCAATGTGCATACAAAGTTTGGTGAAAATCCATTGATAGTTACTGAAGTTATCACTCATAAATGAAAATACGGACATGTTGCGGGCAGATAACTCAGTCAAAAATTGATGAAATTTGCCCTTCAGCAATCCCAAACCAGGTCTCCACAATATCAATGCACATACCAAGTTTGGTGAAAATCCATTGATATTTATTAAAGTTATCATCTGGAAATGAAAATACAGACGTATCGCAGGCAGATAACTCTGCCAAAAATTGACAAAATTGGCTATTAACAACCCCAAACCAAATCTCCACAATATCAATGCACACACTTAGTTTGGTGAAAATCCTTTGACATTTACTTAAGTTATCATCCAGAAATGAAAGTACGGATGAACATATGAGAGACCGAAGGGATGTAGCTCTCACAAAATTGATCCATTTGTTTTCAAAAGTTAATCAGGTGATCTACTCCTCAGCTCCAGTAAGCTCAGCAAGTATTAAGGTTCTAGCTAGTTATCAAGTTATCTTGCTGACAAGAAACCAACAAAGAAGCGATCAGACAAACGAAGGAAAGCAGTTTGCCACTCAAACGCCTAAAAGCTAAAAGGGGGTGGGGGAAGGGGGGGGGGGGGGTGAGGGGGGAGGGGAGAGGGCATAAAAACAGATTTCTCTGTGGGGAACAACAACCCATTAGGTCAGAATATTCTCCCCTGGAAAAAAATGTTTGTAAGAACAGCAATATGTTAGGTCAGAGTAATTTGCCCTGGAGGTTTAGTCATTCATGTAGATGTCCATTTTGTCTTTGCTACCCTGAACTATAGATGAGCAATATGAGAAAACATATTTTCTGTGCACCCAACAAACACTCAAATCAGTCTACACAACTGTGGAGTCTGGTCAGAGTCTTTATTGGCCCATTAAGAAATTTCATCCTAGGCTATCCAAAATAGGCCCTGTGAAGATTCCAATCAGTGCATGAATGCACAATCTGATCTGAACCTTTACTAGATTACATCTCCTACGGTATGTATCCTGACATTGTTGCTCATATATACAGATCTTGGAGCACAGCAAGTAGCAAAGACACTCAGCAGAATACACAAACAACTGAACACAATAAATCTTTTTTTTTCCTGTTTCTTCAAAATCCATTTCAATG
Source organism: Anodontia alba (assembly GCA_964016985.1). Classification (NCBI taxonomy): domain Eukaryota; kingdom Metazoa; phylum Mollusca; class Bivalvia; order Lucinida; family Lucinidae; genus Anodontia; species Anodontia alba. The sequence goes on along the minus strand of OZ024824.1, from coordinate 79,702,343 downwards.
ATCTTTTTCTGCACTTGTTAACTTTTTAAAGCTACAGGTAAGGATTTTTTTTCCATCATGAAAACATGCCTATATAATTTTGACCCCCTTAAACCTCACTTTTATATAGTAAAACTGGGGTTTACAGGGGTATACATTATTTTTCTTATTTCCGCTCAAAAACGTAGATTGTTGGTACTCGTTAGAAGTACCCACAATCTATATCTTGAGCAGAAACTTGAAAAATATCAGAATTTTTATCTGAAAACTTTCAGTTTTTGGTGGTGAAATTTTCAATACGACAGGCGTGTTTACAAAATGCAAACAGAATCATTGATATTTTTCTTATTTCTCCACCATAGTGACCAAAATATATATTGTCAGTATTCATTAGAAGCAGATCAATAAAGTCTTTAATGTCACATCCAAAGAGAATCAAATGAGCAATGTCATGGGAAAAGAGCCTTTATAGCATATATGAACAGCAGGACTTCAGTCGCAGTCTAGACACAACTGATACTGTTTGCTTATGTAAGCAATAGGGCAAGGGAAAACTGAAGACAAAAAACAAGACATGTGACCTCACGTAGGGGCCTGGCATTCACACGGAAAGGTTGATTCACCAGTAAGTCCAAATAGCATTTTCAAGTGACACAGCTTAAATATTCTTATACTATTTTTAACCCTTTCAGCCCCAAAAACCAATACCTGTGCAAATAGTGCCATCTCATCAGGATCTATACTGTTTGCCATTCTGTTTGATTTTAGACTGAAACCCTTATTTGCATCAATGGGCAAGTCCAAATTCAAGAATGGAAGAGTCCACTGCAGAAACTTCGAGATGAAAATGCTAAATTTCAAGATCTATGATCTGACATTTCAGTACCATGTCTACCCTAAATGTTACTACAACTTAACTCCTTACCATATTTCCTGATATTTCAAAAAAAAAGTACTATTCACTGCCTGCTAACATGTTTATAAACAGCTGGATGAGTGGCAACCAGTGTAGACCCTGATCAGATGCCACAATATTGTGGCATCTGATCAGGGTCTACACTGGTTGCTGAGGCCTGTCTGTCCCAATACTTGAGGTAAATACAGTAATCAAGGGGACTTGATACACCTGGTAGAATTTCTGTCATTTTTGTATTTGGGAGATGATTTTTATGACCTCTTGTTTGCTTTCCAGCACACCAAGCCTCTTCTGAAAGGGTCAACCCTCAACCAAAATAATTTGGTTCCCTTACACTAAAAGGAACAAATGCAGGGAGCAACTTCTTTTAAAATAGACAGATCCCTTTTCAGAATGAAGGCAAAACAATTTTGACAGAGTTGTCTCACCTGAAAGTGTATCAGTTCCCCTAAATAAAGCTGTTTACCAAAAACAAAAAAAGGGGAAGGGGGTGGGGTGGGGGCAATTACACCACACCCTCTTTATAACACTATTGTTGGGGTCCAAGCATAAACCATATTAGTTAAACAACCGTGTTATATCCGAACAAAAATGTTTAGATTATATAGAAAAATGACCATTTATGGTTATTTTTCTGTACAATCTATACATTTTTGGGATCCATCTTTGAACCATATATCCAAAACCATGTTGTAACGAACCATGTTATAAAGATGTTAATGTGTAGTTAGGGTTTTGAACCAGTCAGCCAAGCTTACCATTTTCGCAGCTGTCTTCATGAGAGGCATGTTCTCTATAAGGTACAAGTCTAATTCAGAACGTCTCCAAACATGACCAGTTTTATCTGTCAGACACCTCAGAACCAACAGATTGAACAGCAGAAAGTCTACACCATCCTGTACCTTTAAATAGAAAGACTGAGCAGTCAGACATCTCAGAACCAACAGGTTGAACAGCAGGAAGTCTACACCATCCTGCACCTTTAAATAAAAAGATAGTGTAGTCAGACATCTCAGAACAAGTGGGTTATACAGCAGAGTCTACACCATCCTGTAACTTTTAATAGAAAGGTAGTGTAGTCAATCATCTCAGAACCAGCAGGTTATATATAACAGGAAACCTACACCATCTTTAAATAGAAAAATATAGTGTAGTCAGACATCATAGTCTCAGCAGTTTATACAGCAGGATGCCAACACTATCCTGTATCTTAAAATAGAAAGATAGGACTCTACACCATCCTGTGCCATTACATAGAAAAAAATAGTGTAGTCAGACATCTAAGAATCAGCCAGTTGAACAGCAAAAATTCTTCACTATCCTGTACCATTAAATGGAAGGATAGTGTAGTCAGATATCTCAGAACTAGTAGATTATACAACTGGGAGTCCACATCAGCCTGAACTTTTAAACAGAAAAAAAAGTGCAGTCAGACATCTCAGAATCATCATGTTATACAGCAGAAAACCTACATCATACTGTACCTTTAAAGAGAAAGATAGTGCAGTCTGCCATCTCAGAACCAGGTTATACAGCAGAAAGCCTACACTATCATGTACCTTTAATTAGGAAGATAGTGTGGTCAGACATCTCATAACCAGCAGGTTATATAGCTGAAAGCCTACACCACATTCTACTTTTAAACAGAAAAAAAAATAGTGTAATCAGACATTTCATAACCAGCAGATAGTCTATACCATCCTGTACCTTTAAACAGAAAGATAGTGTAGTCAGACATCTCAGAACCAGCATGCTATATAGAATGAAGTCTACACCATCCTATTATCTTTAAATAGAAAAACAGTATAGTCAGACATCTCAAAACCAGCAGGCTACACAGAATGTCTACACCATCCTGTACCTTTAAATAAAAAGATAGTGTAGTCAGACATCTCAGAAATAGCAGGCTGTACAGCAAGATGTTTACACTATCATTTATCTTTAAATAGAAAGATAAAGTACTCAGATATCTCTGAACCAGCAGGCTATAAAGCAAGAAGTGTACATCATCCTGTATCCTTAGAAAGATAAAGTACTCAGACATCTCTGACAGCAGGCTATACAGCAGGACCTTTACACCATCTTGTATCCTTAAACAGAAAAATAAAGTAGTCAGACATCTCTGAACCAGCAGGCAATATCGCAGGAAGTTTACACCATCTTGTATCCTTATATAGAAAGATAAAGTACTCAGACATATCTGAACCAGCAGGTAATACAGCAGAAAGCTCACACCACCCCATATCCTTAAACAGAAAGATAAAATACTCAGACATCTCTGAACTAGCAGGCTATAGAGCAGCAAGTTTACACCATTCTGAGCCCTTAGACAGGAAGATAAAGTACACTGTAGATCCAATATATTGCAGTCCATTATTTCGTGAAATCCAGTATATTGCAAATCGGCCATGGATCCCAAATTTTCCATTAGCTAAAAATTGAAAACTTATAAAATGTTTGTTGTTTTATTCAGAAAAATGTGTTCCGGTATTGATTTTTTGCAGCTATCCCGACACTGTCGCGTCATGCATAATGACAAACAATCCACTTAGCATCAATCAGTACATGTGTTGATTATAATTGGCAAATAATAAATTATAATCGCTGTAATTGTCAAAATCAGGGTCATTACTGTGTACATAGATCTACTCAATGCTCAACAATCAGTCAATGATGCCCACAAACTAATTTTGCTCAACAGGTGAAAAGTCCTTTTCACAACCGAAAAATGTTTACAAGACAGTAGCCTTATGATGTATCTGTCCCACACACCCAGTCCTTAGTCCTCCTATTTTACATTTCTCCAACAAATAATTATTTTAAAACAAAACAAAAAACAACACAAACAAAAAAATAAATAAATAAACAAGCACAACTTGGGCTGTTTTGAGTTGCTTCCCTTAGCTGTTACAGGGAACCAGAACATCCAAAATGACATCCTAAATTGTCAATTCATTGATTTGTTGTTTTTAAACGTAGTTTATCAGGTGGCCTTGATTAAAATAACTTGTTAGACTCAACGCCCCATTGTGTATACTGTCCTTGAGCAATTCTTATTCTATTTTAATCGGGAAATATGGTTGATAGCTTGGCTGAATGCTATTTATCAGCGATGTCTCAGCAAACCACCAAGGTAACAAAACAAGCGAGTGTTATACATGCCACTAATCATGGTACATGTCTTGACTTATATTGCGATCAAATTATATGGCATTATCGCGTTAGCAGACCTTGGACCCCTTGTACTTGGATATATTGGATCTACTGTGTACTCAGACATCTATGAATCAGCAGGAAATTTACACCATCTTGTATCCTGAAATAGAAAGATAAAGTAATCAAACATCTCTGAACCAACAGGCTATATAGCAGGAAGTTTACATAATCTTGTATCCTGAAATCGAAAGATAAAGTAGTCAGATATCTCTGAACCAGCAGGATATACAGCAGGAAGTTTACACCATCCTGTGTCCTGAAATAGAAAGATAAAATACTCACATCACGAAAACATACCTATATAATTTTGACCCCCTTAAACCCCACTTTTATATAGTAAAACTGGGGTTTACAGGGGTATACATTATTTTCCTTATTTCTGCTCAAAACATAGATTGTGGGTACTCGTTAGAACCGCCTCTGCGAGGCATTTCTAACGAGTACCCACAATCTATGTTTTGTGCAGAAATATGAAAAATATCTGTTTTTTTATCTGAAAATTTTCAGTTTTTGGAGATAAAATTTTCTATATATTTGAATAGGCTTGTTTTCGTAATGAGACATCTCTGAACCTGCAGGCTATACAGCAGGAAGTTTACACCATCCTGTTTCATTAAATAGAAAGATAGTCAGACATCTCTGAACCCACAGGATATACAGAAGTATTCTTAAACAGAAAGATAAAGTACTCGGACATCTCTGAAATAGGAGCTTGAATAGCCTAAGTTTACACCATCCTGTCTCCTGAAATAGAAAGATAAAATACTCAGACATCTCTGAACCAGCAGGATATACAGCAGGACATTTACACCATCCTGTATCCTGAAATAGTTTAAATACTCAGATATCTCTGAACCAGCAGGCTATACAGCAGTAAGTGTACACCATCCTGTATCCTGAAATAGAAAGATAAAGAAGTCAGACATCTCTGAACCAGCAGGATATACAGCAGGAAGTGTACACCATCCTGTATCCTGAAATAGAAACATAAAATACTCAGACATCTCTGAATCAGCAGGATATACAGCAGGACATTTACACCATTCTGTATCCTGAAATAGTTTAAATACTCAGATATCTCTGAACCAGCAGGATATACAGCAGGAAATTTACACCATCCTGTATCCTGAAATAGTTTAAATACTCAGACATCTCTGAACCAGCAGGATATACAGCAGGACATTTACATCATCCTGTATCCTGAAATAGTTTAAATACTCAGATATCTCTGAACCAGCAGGCTATACAGCAGGAAGTGTACATCATCCTGTATCCGGAAATAGTTTAAATACTCAGACATCTCTGAACCAGCAGGCTATACAGCAGGAAGTGTACATCATCCTGTATCCTGAAATAGTTTAAATACTCAGATATCTCTGCACCAGCAGGCTATACAGCAGGAAGTGTACACCATCCTGTATCCTGAAATAGAAAGATAAAGAAGTCAGACATCTCTGAATCAGCAGGATATACAGCAAGAAGTTTACACCATCCTGTTTCATTAAATAGAAAGATAAAATAGTCAGACATCTCTGAACCAGCAGCTTGAATAGCAGGCAGTCTACATCATCCTGTACCTTTAAACAGAAACATAGTGCAGTCAAACATCTCAGAACCAGCAGGTTGACAGTATGAAGTTAAATGAACCTCAGAGTGGGGAATCAATGTGACGAAAAGGACTAAATATACGGAGTTTGTTTCTACTTTTAGCTCTGTATAAGGTTAAGACTTTTTAGAAAACCTCTTTACCTAACAGAATTTGTTCAAATAAAGTGCAAAGTACATAGAAATTCAAGCTCTTTCTGGTGGTGAAATCATTATTATGAGATCTGGTCTAATGCTTAAGAACATTTGGAGAATGTTTTTCTTCAAAATTCATTGAAAATGTCCTGGTAGCCCTGATTAAGAGCAAAAACGTTCTCTGAATGTTCTCAAAATTCGGACCAGCTCTCAGCAATGAGCTTACAACACCAGAAAGACTTTGATTTTTCACATACTTTGCACTTTAAAATTCTATTAGGTATAAAAGAGACATTCTAAAAAGGCCTACTTTATAGGGAACTAAAAATAGAAACAAATTCCAGGTACTTAGTCATTTGATCATGAGGATTCCCCACACTGATCCTGTATGTTTAAATAGAAAGCTAGGGTAGTCAGACTTCTCAGAACCAGCAGGTTATACAGCAAAATACAGGAAAGCAATTTTCTGTCTGCAAACTCTCTCAAGGAAAATCACTAACGTGTATCAACTCATCTTTATATGAATTCACACACCTAGTAGATTTTCAGCCAGTTTTGCCAAGGGAGACAACTCTTCTGACTTCCAGGGCCCAGTTGTTCAAAACTAACAATGTAGTTAGAAAACATATTGTTAAAACTTTGATCATTAAATATGGTTTATACGCTAAAATTTTTGCCGAAAAAATGTGAGTAGCTTTTGCATTTGCAAACACCACTCACATTTTTTCAGCAAAAATACTTGTGAATTAGATATTGTTCTTACTAGAACAGTTAACGTTTTGACCACTAACAAGCTCGTTAAGCTAACAATGCTTTGAGCCACTGGGCCCTGTTTGCTCTCCTACACATGAAGTCCTTTCCGAAAATGAGTCTACTTTAAAAGGAAAGAATGTGCTCCAAAGGGGAGCAAATTCTTTCCCTTTAGAGCAGACCCCTTTCAGAAGCAAGCAAAAACCAATTTTGGGTTGCCTCCCCTGAAAGTGTATGAATTCCTCATAACAATTAGCCTGCTCGTAAAAATTTTCAGCAGGCAACAAAGTGAAATATTTTTTTTCTTATTTTCTGCAGAAAACAGTATATGACATCCATTAAAGACAATTTGCATGAAATGTCAATTCCTGTTTTCTGGGAATTATAAGACAAGAGGCCCATGGGCCACAACTCGCTCACCTGAGTGAAACCACCACTGCAGATATGCAGATGGCATGCAACATTTTTCCAATACTCTTATGACAAGGCAATGGCTTAAACAGTTTTTGAAATATCTTGCTTACAAGGTTAAAATGCTGAAATTTTCAAAACGTCACAAGTAAAACAAGTCACCCCCAATGCCTCCTACCAACTTTTGAATCAATTGGCATTTCGGTGCAGTAGAAAAAGCGAAAAATAGATTTTCAAGATGGCGGCCATCTTAGATTTCTGATCGGAACGATTATAGCTATTTTTGAGCTACAAGTCACCCTGATGCTTCCTACTAAGTTTCGAGTCAATTGACTTTTAGGTTTAGGAGAAGAAGCGAAAAATAGATTTTCAAATCTTGGATTTCCGATTGGCACATTTTAGATATTTTTGATCTACAAGTCATCCCGATGCTTCCTAGCAAGTTCAGCGTCAATTGGCCTTTCGGTTCAGGAGAAGAAGCGAAAAATAGATTTTCAAGGATGGCTGCCATGGTGGCCATCTTGGATTTCCAATCGGCACGATTTTAGCTATTTTTGATTTATAAGTCACCCCAATGCTTCCTAACCAGTTTGGAGTCAATTAGCTTTTGGGTTTATGAGTAGAGGTGAAAAATAGATTTTCAAGATGGCTGCCATGGCGGCCATCTTGGATTTCCGACAGACAAGATTTTAGCTTTATTTGATCTACAAGTCACCCTGATGCTTCCTAGCAAGTCTGGAGTCAATTGGCCTTTCGGTTCAGGAGAAGAAGCAAAAAACAGATTTTCAAGATGGCGGCCATGGCGGCCATCTTGGATTTCCGATCGGAACAATTTTTACTATTTTTGATCTACAAGTCACCGTGATGCTTCCTACCAAGTATGGAGTCAATTGGACCAGGGGCGTAGTAAGAGTAGGCTTTTAAAGCAATTGTTCACGCTGCATGACGCACGCTGCACGACCCATGATGGACGACGGACATTGACTGACCACAATAGCTCACCATGAGCACTTCATGCTCAGGTGAGCTAAAAATCTGAGCAAATTTGGCTCAGTGACTTCAGAGGAGAAGTTGTCTGAAATTCTCAATAATTTTCCCATACAAATGTTATGGGGCTCATACAAATGCATAGGGAAGCAAACTTGACCTTGCTGTAAAAATGTCAAATGTCAACGTACGATAATCTTTTTAGCAATTTTGGTAGATCTCCTGTCCCTGATGATTTGTGCACAGATTCAGCACCAAGGCATTCTCAGTTCTGGAGAGGAAGATTTTTAAAGGGTTTTACCATATATGGGCATGGAGGCCATCTTGGTCAATGATCCGCGACCATTTTAGCAATCTTTCGTTCCCCCGACTCAGAGAAGAAGTAATTTAAAATTCTCAACAATTTTCCTATTCAAATGTATGGGGCTCATACAAATGCATAGGGAAGCAAACTTGATCCTGCCGTAAAAGGGTCAAATGTCAACGTACGACAATTTTTTTAGCAATTTTTGTAGATCTCTTGTCCCCGATGCTTTATGCAAAGATTCAGCCCCAAGGCATTCTCGGTTCTAGAGAAGAAGATTTTTAAAGGTTTTTACCATATATGGGCATGGCGGCCATCTTGGTCAACGGACCACGACAATTTTAGCAATCTTTTGTTTCCCCACCCTAAGGTGGCTCCATATGGAATTTGAACAAAATTGGCTCAGATGCTTCAGAGGAGAAGTTGTTTGAAATTCTCAACAATTTTCCCATTCAAATGTATAGGGCTCATACAAATGCATAGGGAAGCGAACTTGACCTTGCCGTCAAAAGGTCAAACGTCAACGTACAACAATTTTTTTAGCAACTTTGGTTGACCTCCCGTCCCCTATGATTCTTGCAAAGATTCAGCCCCAAGGCATTCTCGGTTATGGAGCAGAAGATTTTTAGAGGTTTTTACCATATATGGGCATGGTGGCCATCTTGATCGACGGACCGCAACCATTTTAGCAATCTTTCGTTCCCCCAACCTAAGGAGGCTCCATATGAAATTTGAGCAGAACTGGCTCAGCGGCTTTAGAGAAGAAGTCGTTTGAAAATGTTAACGGACTGACGCACGGACAGACGGACTGACGAAAAGTGATCACAATAGCTCATCCTAAGCATAGCTCAGGTGAGCTAAAAAATATCATCAATTTGTCGTCTACTGAATTAGCCTAGAGAGTGGTAAAAGATAAGGTCTCTTTTTACATAGCAAAATTTATATTACCTCATGTGAAATATCCAGATGGAATATTCTGGATACTGGAGCTCCAGGCTCTTTTGTATGTTTCAGAAGAATCTTAATAAAGGCATCAAGATTGATTTTCTTCTCTTGTAGTGGTACTGTGACACTGTCATGTTCTTGTCCTTTCGCTACCTGCCCAAGCTGCCTCTCTCGTCTCTCCTTATATAAGGTCTTTCCAACACCTGCTCTCTTAGATTTGATAACCCGAACACTACAGCTGTGGGAAAAGATCACAGTTCATAGCTCCAGATAAGAGGGGGTATCCACATTATATTTTTCTTATTTCTGCATGAAAACATATATTGTGGGTACTCATTAGAAGTGCCTCAACAAGGTGCTTCTAATGAGTACCACTAAATATGTTTTCATGAAGAAATAAGAAAAATATCAGTGCTTGCATTAGGAAAACACACCTATTCAAATATATACAGAAAATTTCACTTCTAAAAACTGAAAATTTTCAGATAAAAAACTCTATATTTTTCATATTTCTGCTCAAGATGCTCGGTGAGGCAGTTCTAAGGAGTACCCACAATCTATATAGATTGTGGTACTCGTTAGAACTGCCTCAGTGAGGCAGTTCTAACGAGTACCCACAATCTATGTTTTTGAGTAGAAATAAGAAAAATAAAGTATACCCCTGTAAACCCCAGTTTTACTATATAAAAGTGGGGTTTAAGGGGGTCAAAATTATATAGGCATGTTTTCGTGATGTTGCCTGAAAAAAAAAACGCCTTATCTGGAGCTTTGATAGTTTAAACAAAGTAGCCAGTCCATGTCAGATGATGCTACTGTTGTCCCGATTATCAATTATAATTTATCATCAGTCACTTTTGCCTATAGTGACTGATGATCAGAAAGAATGTTCATAGTCGCCTGATCAAAAAATTCTACTTTTAGGAACATATTATTCCTCAGTCAATACTTTAAATAGTGAAAGTTGTAAAGCTGGAAAAAAAGTTGCAAGCTGTTTATTTAAAGTGAAATATTAAGCTGGGTCATTTTAGATGTAGGGAATAAAGGAGAAAAAAAGATAAAAAATAGCTTTACATAATTAAATATACAACTTTTTTTAAAATGGAAAGCACTGATATTTTCTTATTTCTCCATGAACACATACATTGAGACACTTCTAATGGGTACCCATAACATATGTTTTATGGAGACATAAGAAAAAAATTGGAGCTATGAATAAGTATCTAGAAGAGGGTAAAAATGAAGTTTTTATAAGTAAAACATATTTAAACTAGTAATACTTAACCTATAGATAATGAGCTATTCTATTCTGTATTTCAAACCTTCAGCAGAAAAAAATGACAGTCTTAAGAGTCTTAATTCAGAAGGCAGTTACCTGTGTGACGTCATTCTTCCCACTATTTTGATCACGTGTCAGTTTCTTTGAAGTATAAAAACAATATAAATGAGCAAAGCGGGGAGGAAGGAGGGATTCTCTTATCTTTAGTTTAAGTATTACTAGTTAAAATATTTTTTACTTATAAAGACTTCATTTTTACTGCATAATACACTGCAGCGCCGTTATAACGCGGTCGTCGGGAGCCATGAACACTGACTGCGTAATACGTGGTCCGCGTTATACTGAACATGACAACCACACCCACTTGCACCACTGCAGTTTCCTCCAGTTATTATGAGATATTATACATTGCATGTATGTTATATTGTATGTTCCTTTTTTATTTATTTATTTTTTATTTTTTTTATTGTTGAAACTTTGTGCATGTACCTTACCTGATTACCGTTTTATTCTTTTAATCCAGTAAATAATAAATTTTTAAGCTTAAATTGTTTTGTTTTCTTTTTGATCATTCAAGGGAACTAACTGCAACAGTCTTGCATTATGGATAACTGTGTAATAAACAACGTGTCCTTTACCGGAAATTGCCTTGAGCATGTGCACAGTTGGTCTGCGTGTCAAAAAATAACCTTTGTTGCTCCCTGGAAAAATTCAGCAGATGACAAATTGATGATATTTTTCTTTTTCTTTCTTTCTTTTTTTTCCATACAACAACTTTTGTCATGCAAATTTTCTCAAGTTTGAATGCAGTGTCAAAATCTTGCAGCCTGAGGATATAAGAAAAAAAAAAATTTCTGAAGGTGGTCTGCTAATTATATTCACACAGCATGCTAAGGGTTTAGCAACAGGTGCAGAAAAAAAAAATCAATACCAACTGTTGCGTCAGATTAGTAACATGGTAAAAGGGACAGGCTTACCTGCTTGGTCAGTTTTTATTGCTGCTGTTGATTTCTTTCACAATAAAAAAATCTAATCTCAGATATTTTTTTTTTTTATAAAGAGCACTGACCAGTCTTAGTTTCATGTTTTTCCAGAAAGTACATCTCGTTTCCCAGCAGTCTATTTCCGTTAACCTAAGGTTGCAGTACTTTTTAACTAAAAAAAAGACACCTTATCTGGAGCTTTAAGCTGTCTCAGTGTATTCACACTTGACCTGTTTCTTTGATCTATTTGGACATGCCGACTGTCATAGCTCCAGATAAGAGGATCTATCCACAGCTCCAGACTAGAGGAGTCTCCACATATTAAATTTCTTATTTCTCCACGTAAACGTAGGTTGTGGATACTCATTGGAAGCGCCTCGCTGAGGCACTTCCAGAGAGTAACCAAAACCTACAATTTCATGGAGAAATAAGGAAAAATAACAGTCTTTTTTAATTAAAAAAGAAAAAAAAAAGACACCTAATCTGGAGCTATGGACTGTGGCAGTGCATTCACACATGTCACACAAACGGATTAATTATCAGACTACCATTACAGCAAAAAGGACAGTGAAGTGTTGATTTATGACTGTGTTAGGATAATTATGTAATTAATTTGTGTTGCGTAAGTTACTCTTATTATTTCTTTTATTTCTCTTATAATACATGAAAATTATCCTTGAGGGCTGTGCCAGTTACCATAGTATGGCTTTTAAATGGTGCGCGGACATGATCTGAAATAGCCTAAAGACAAAAATTGATTAAAAGTTTGGCAAAAAAGAATGAGTAAATCAGCGAGTATATGGTCACGGCTGGCGATTTTTAGACTGCCGTGTTCCGCGGAAAAAGGGCAACACTTTCAAACTGGTGGGGAAAAAAAACGGGAGCCAAGGCCCAACCGCGTTATAACGGTTTCCGCGTTATAAGCGACCGCGTTATAACGGCGCTGCAGTGTACATTAATCTATAGATAATGTGCTAGAATTTTAAGATTAGGAGGGAGGAGCTCCCCTAATTCTAACACTATTATCATACATGCCATAAGCTCACATTGTCAAACTGTGAGTTTGGTGCAAAATGTCTGTGAGGTTTGAAAAAAATCTGTGTGATTTTTCTCGGTGCTGTATTTCTAGGGTAAAGTCATCTTTTGGACATTTGAATTTGCTGACTTTAAAGAAATATAATTATGTCACAAGGGAGATAAATGTGCACAATCCTTATTTCTTTGCTACTACTTTATACTTTGAGAAAAGAACTAATAGCTGATTAACTATCTCTTGCTGCTAATGATCTTATTAGGGAGTCTGGAAACATCTCTTTCACTACCTGGGTGAAGTGATCAGCTACTAGGAATGGGATGTTGTGTTCTGTCAGATAGTTGGTGAAGATGACCTCAGCTTTAGTAACCTCATCTATGGAATCATTTGAATGGCTGAAGAATGATGTCACTTTCTTGTTGAACTGTGTAGATCCCAGAGATTTTTTGTGGTTCGCACCCAGAGCATGCTGCTTAACGTCATACTTCCCACTATGTGCAGTGCTAAAATCTACATTGCACAATGAGCAGAAAGCATGGTGCATGCTCTTTGAACTCTTTTTCACCCATGGGAACTCGACCCACCATACTGCATTATAGTTGACAGAGTAGGTTTTTTGGTTACAGGTCTTTGGCTTCTTGGAAAATGGTGATGCTTTTGCATCTGGCAATACTGGACGCTTGGACATTTTAACACAAGCGGAAATTTGTTTGAATGTTGGCTAAACTCTGCATTGCATTATATAGTGTCATTTGAACTTCGGATTAAGTAATTTTGTTTGGCTTCATTAATTTAATTGACAAATATTGCAAACAAAACAATCTAACATAATATTGTCTTCGACATAAAAAGAGCCGCAAAATGTCACGACAAATACTTGCCCGAAGGCTACTAAACGTGTGCCGGCCCATCTTCAAGCCAGATCACTGATGCGTGGCATTGTCTCAATTATGATAACCGATTGATAATCATTAATTGACGCAGATCATGTGTCAGTCTGACCACTTGGCCATTTAACACCTTCTTAATAACTTTATCGCCACGGTTTATGGGCGAGCTGACAAGTTGTGTATTCAATATCCACCATGACACTAATGCTTGTTATCCATTTTTCTTAGCGCTGAATAATACTCATGCTGCAATACCGGGAACCATGTGAAAAATAATTTCTACAGTAGCTGTCTGCAAAATTGGAAGCTTGGGGAAAAATGAACATAGGATTTCGTTCTTTCCGTGAGGTTTCCATCACACGGCGTGAGGCCGTGAGAAACGCCTTAATTCCGTGAGTTTTTTCCTCACTGCGTGAGATATGGCATGTATGTACTATATATATATATTAGATTCCCTTAACTTCTGGTTTAAGACTCAGGAAACTCTAAGGAATCAGATATTCTAGATTCACTTATAACTTATCTCTAATTTGTTAATACCTTATTATATGTATGATGGACTCTGGAGGCTGCCAGTTTTCTCAAGCATCAGAGGCCTGAATTCCTGCCGCCCCCCCCCCCCCCCCCCCCCCACACACACACACACACACACACACACACAACCTCTCTTTGAGCAACAACAGTTGGGCCCAAATAAAGCAAATTGATGAGACATATCCTTCAAGATTTTGTGCAGTTGGAAGGAAGATTCCAGACTACCGTTTTGATAATGTAGTTGAGTGGAACCTTATCAAAAACAAGAGGACCATGATGGTCCTATATCGCTCACCTGAGCAAACAGATTTGCATACATACTGTTGAAGATTCAGCCAAGTTCACTGCTCTAAGATTTATGTATAAATTTTATAGCCCTGCCAACCCCATCCCCCCCCCACCCCCCCAACACACCAAGCCATGTTTTTTTCTTTTTAACACATCATGACTTGACTTAATCTTGAAAGGAGGTCACCAAAGGAACATTTCTGTCAAGTTATTTTGAAATTGGTCCATTGGTTTCTGACAAAAAGAGTTTTAATGTGTTTTATATCGCTATAAAGCCCTACCCCCTAACGGCCATTTTTTTTTTTCTTTGAGCAACAACAGTTGGGCCCAAATAAAGCAAATTGATGAGACATATCCTTCAAGATTTTGTGCAGTTGGAAGGAAGATTCCTGACTACCGTTTTGATAATGTAGTTGAGTGGAACCTTATCAAAAACAAGAGGACCATGATGGTCCTATATCGCTCACCTGAGCAAACAGATTTGCATACATACTGTTGAAGATTCAGCCAAGTTCACTGCTCTAAGATTTATGTATAAATTTTATAGCCCTGCCCACCCCATCCCCCCCCCCCACCCCCCCAACACACCAAGCCATGTTTTTTTCTTTTTAACACATCATGACTTGACTTAATCTTGAAAGGAGGTCACCAAAGGAACATTTCTGTCAAGTTATTTTGAAATTGGTCCATCGGTTTCTGACAAAAAGAGTTTTAATGTGTTTTATATCGCTATAAAGCCCTACCCCCTAACGGCCATTTTTTTTTTTTTGACGAATCATGACAGCTTGAACAAACTTGGTAGAGGGTAACCAATGGAACCAAGGGTAACCAATGGAACATGACTGCCAAGTTAAATTGAAATCAGTTCAGTGGATTCTGACAAGAAGGTTTTTAAAGTTTTCTATTTAGATCTATAGGGAAAATAAGCCCCACCCCTTAGCAGCCATGTTTTTTGACAAATCAGGATTGCTTGAAAATTCTTGGTAGAGGGTTACTAAAGCATTGTTGAAATCAGTCAGGAGGTATTTGACAAGAAGAATTTTGAAGTTTTCTATACAGATATATATGGAAAATAAGCCCCGCCCCCTGGGGGCCATGTTTTTTAACGTATCATGAAGGCTTGAACAATCTTGGTAGAGGGTCACCAAAGCAACATTCCTGCCAAGTTACATTGAATTCGGTCCAACGGTTTCTTAAAAGACGATTTTTAAAGTTTTTTATATAGTATATAGGGAAAATAAGCCCCGCGCCCTAGCGGCCATGTTTTTTGAGGAATCACAATTACTTGAACAATCTTGGTACAGGGTCACCATGGAAACATTTTTGCCAAGTTATAATGAAATTGGTCCAGTGGTTTCTGACAAGAAGATTTTTCAAGTTTTCTATAAAGATATATAGGGAAAATAAGCCCCACCCTCTGGCGGCCATGTTTTTTGACAAATTCAAATGGCTTGAACAATCTTGGTACAGAATCACCAAAGGAATATTTCTGCAAAATTATATAGCAATTGGTCCAGTGGTTTCTGACAAGAAGATTTTTTAAGTTTTCTGTATAGATATATAGGGAAAATGAGTCCCGCCCCCTGGCAGCCATGTTTTTTGACAAATGCAAATGGCTTGAACAATCTTGGTAGAGAGTCACCAAAGGAACATTTCTGCAAAATTATATGGAAATCGGTCCAGTGGTTTCTGACAAGAAGATTTTTTAAGTTTTCTATATAGATATATAGGGAAAATAAGCCCCACCCCCTGGCGGCCATGTTTTTTGACAAATCCAATTGGCCTGAACAATCTTGGTAGAGGATCACCAAAGGAACATTTCTACAAAATTATATTGAAATCGGTCTGGTGGTTTCTGACAAGAATATTTTTTAAGTTTTCTATATAGATATATAGGGAAAAGAAGCCCCGCCCCCTGGCGGCCATGTTTTTTGACAAATCCAAATGGCTTGAACAACCTTGGTAGAGGATCACCAAAGGAACATTTCTGCAAAAGTATATGGAAATCAGTCCAGTGGTTTCTGACAAAAAGATTTTTTAAGTTTTCTATATAGATATATGGGGAAAATAAGCCCCGCCCCCTGGCAGCCATGTTTTTTGACGAAACCAAATGGCTTGAACAAACTTGGTAGAAAATCACCAAAGGAACATTTCTGCAAAATTATATTGAAATCGATCCAGTGGTTTCTGACAAGAAGATTTTTAAATTTTTCTATATAGATATATAGGGAAAATAAGCCCCGCCCCCCTGGTGGCCATGTTTTTTGATGAATCCAAATGGCTTGAACAATCTTGGTAGAGGATCACCAAAGGAACATTCCTGCAAAATTATATGGAAATCGGTCCAGTGGTTTCTTACAAGAAGATTTTTAAAATTTTCTACATAGATATATAGGGAAAATAAGCCCCGCCCCCTGGCGGCCATGTTTTTTGATGAATCCAAATGGCTTGAATAATCTTGGTGGAGGATCATCAAAGGAACATTTCTGCAAAATTATATGGAAATAGGTCCAGTGGTTTCTGACAAGAGATTTTTTAAGTTTTCTATATAGATATATAGGGAAAATAAGCCCCGCCCCCTGGGGGCCATGTTTTTTGACGAATCCAAATGGCTTGAACAATCTTGGTAGAGGATCACCGAAGGAACATTTCTGCAAAATTATATTGAAATCGGTCCAGTGGTTTCTGACAAGAAGATTTTTAAAGTTTTCTATATAGATTATATAGGGAAAATAAGCCTCGCCCCCTGGTGGCCATGTTTTTTGACGAATCCAAATGGCTTGAACAATCTTGGTAGAGGGTCACCAAAGGAACATTTCTGCAAAATTATATGGAAATCGGTCCAGTGGTTTCTGACAAGAAGATTTTTAAAGTTTTTAGTTAAAAAATCTATTTTTAGCTCCTGTGACCTGGATATGCAATGGACCAGAACCATTTGAACAACCTTGAAAGAGGACCAACCAAGGATCATTCCTGTGAAGTTTGGTCAAATTCCAATCAGTGGTTTAGGAGTAGATGTTGTTTAAAGATTGTGGACGGACGGACGGACGACGACGCCGCCGCTGCCGCCACCGACAATGGACGGTGAGTGATCACAATACCTCACCTTGAGCCTTCGGCTCAGGTGAGCTAAAAATTCCCAGGAAAGACTGCCGTCTATCTTCATGAGTCGTAATTATTTAACAAGGAAATGTCTCCTTGGATGTGTTTCCTATAGATGAACTTCACATCTTGAGATTTTAAGATAAATCTTAGAGATGTAATGATTACCTTTAATTAGTAAATAATCTAGGCCTATTTAGCTAATATATAAATAATTAAAGATCTGGGTAAATGGACAGATCTGACTCTTTGCCAAATATCCATTTCATAATTTTCTAATTAACCATAAAAATTTACAAAATATTCCTCTTTTCGCATTTTTGAGCTACTAATTTAGGACTAATAAAGATCTGGGTAAATGGACAGATATGATTCTTTGCCAAATATCCAGTTATAAAATCAATGAGAGTAAAACGTCTGATTGATTAAATTTATATCATTTGCCTATTGCCAGGTTTGACTTTGGTAACCTGGCATGCAAGATGGCAACTTAGCCATGGCAATAGTTAATAGAAAAGGTTGTTTATCTCTCCGCATGAAGATGGACAGCCTCATGTAAATTTGATATTGGACTTTAAACAGTGTGAATTTGAAAGTGTTTCTTAGTCCTGGCAAAAGTAAATGAAAGAAAAGGCTGATTACACAGTTTGACAGCCTCATAATTTTAAAACTCTTAAAAGGAAGATCTTATACCGTTTGATTCAAATAAAAGATCTAATTAAATTTGAAACAACTAGGTTAGAATCGATTCTATTACCAGATTTAAAATATTACACATCATGGATCTATATTCCTTGATGATATTGATTAGCATTATTTTCTCAAAAATCAAAAAGTATATTGATAATTTGCATCACAAAAACATACCTATATTATTTTGACCCCCCTTAAACCCCACTTTTATATAGTAAAACTGGGGTTTACAGGGGTCTATATTTTTTTCTTATTTCTGCTCAAAAACATAGATTGTGGGTACTCGTTAGAACCGCCTCATCGAGGCGGTTCTAACGGGTACCCAAAATCTATGTTTTGAGCAGAACTATGAAAAATATCAGCATTTTTCTCTGAAAATGTTCATTTTTTGGTGGTAAAATTTTCAGTATATTTGAATAGGCTTGTTTTCCTAATGGACTATGATGGAAAGAGAAGTCAATACTGAATTAACCTTCTTTGTATAACAGTAATTGGATATATGAACCATTTTGCATTTTTTGAGTAAATATGTTATGTCGTGAGACAAATTTGTGATATTTGCAAACTTTGACTCAAGTATTTGTTAGATAACTTCCCACATGAGACAAGATTTGGGAGGTTTTGTTACTGAAACTTCCACAACTAATAGCTGAATTTAGAAAGTACAATATATACATGTCGAGTCGGAATAATACTATAGTTTTAATATCTCTGATAACCAATGACGTCGAGGTTCAGAGAAGTAGAAATATAACTATTCTACACATATATTAATGGAATTAGTGAGAGCAGAATGATATCATAATTTATACTGTATATGTATAGTCTTATAGAATATTCCAGTTACGGATAAATCATTTATCCTTAAGGCTTGATTATCCAAAACTGGATAGATAATTGAAATTAATGATTCTATCAAATCATAAACAACTTATAGAATACATTTGTATTCCAGTTTATTGATAAATCATTTATTGTCAAGACCAGATTATCCAAAACTGGGTAGATATATAGTATAACTTTAGTGATTGTATTGAATCGTAAGCAATACATATTGTTATATAAGAACCATTTAGTACTGAAAAGTTGATCTAGTTTCAAGAAAAAAGGTTCATAATTATATCTCCCTGAAATATAACGAAATCGTATTTCAGGTACCAATAAGGTCTCCCATACTTCTTTGCATAGACTGGAAGCATAAATACCAAATAGTTCAATGATATATTGGTCCGCTGTTGTGTTGTCGATAAATCTTTTAACATAAGAATGAAGAATGTATTGTATGGTTTTTTTGTACGTGAAAAAATAGCCATATTTAGAATAAAATGTGGATCTGAAATTTATCTTTTGTCTGGAGAACATAAAAGATAAGACTCATTATTCTTCTGTACAGCGATGCAAAGGAGTACCTTATCCATAATGAATGTAAGCAATGAAAAATAAACATTATGACCATGATGGTCCTATATCGCTCACCTGAGCAAACAGATTTGTGTACTTACTGTTGAAGTTTCAGCCAAGTTCACTGCTCTAAGATATCTGTATAACGGCCATGTTTTTAGACAAAACATGACAGCTTGAACAAACTTGGTAGAGGGTCACCAAAAAAACATTCCTGCCAAGTTATACTGAAATCAGTTCAGTGGTTTCTGCGAGAAAATTTTTAAAGTTTTCTATTTAGATATATAGGGAAAACAAGTCCCACCCCGCTAGCAGCCGTGTTTTTTGATGAATCATGATTGCTTGAACAATCTTGGTAGAGGGTCATCAAAGCAACATTCCAGCCAAGTAATATTGAAATCAATCAGGGGGTATTTGACAAGAAGAATTTTAAAGTTTTCTATGCAGATACATACGAAAAATAAGCCCCGCCCCTGGGGCCATGTTTTTTGACATATCATGAAGGCTTGAACAACCTTGGTAGAAGGTCACCAAAGCAACATTCCTGCCAAGTTACATTGAACTCAGTCCAACGGGTTTCTTAGGAGAAGATTTTTAAAGTTTTCTATATAGATATATAGGGGAAATAAGCCCCGTCCCCCTAGTGGCCAAGTTTTTTGACGAATCATGACGGCTTGAACAACCTTGGTAGAGGGTCACCAAAGAAACATTCCTGCCATGTTATATTGAAATCGGTCCATTGGTTTCTGACAAGAAGATTTTTAAAGATATATAGGGAAAATAAGCCCCACCCCCTAGCGGCCATGTTTTTTGACAAATCATAACGGCTTGAATAATCTTCGTAAAGGGTCACCAAGGAAACATTTCTACCAAGTTATACTGAAATCAGTCCAGTGTTTCTGACAAGATTTTTTCAAGTTTTCTACATAGATATATAGAGAAAATGAGCCCAGCTCCCCCTAGCAGCCATGTTTTTTGACAAATCATGATGGCTTGAATAATCTTGGTAGAGGGTCACCAAGAATACATTTCTGCCAAGTTATATTGAAATCGGACTAGTCGTTTCTGACAAGAATATTTTTAAAGTTTACTATATAGATGTATAGGGAAAATAAGCCCCGCCTCCTGGCGGCCATGTTTTTTCACGAATCATGTCGGCTTGAACAATCTTGGTAGAGGATCACAAAAGAAACATTTCTGCAAAATTATACTGAAATCGGTCCAGTGACTTCTGACAAGAAGATTTTTAAAGTTTTCTATATAGATATATAAGGAAAATAAGCCCCGCCCTCTGGCGGCCATGTTTTTTGACGAATCCATCTGGCTTGAACATTCTTAGTAGAAGATCACCAAAGGAACATTTCTGCAAAATTATATTAAAATTGGTCCAGTGGTTTCTGACAACAAGATTTTTAAAGTTTTCTATATAGATATATGGGCAAAATAAGCTATGCTCCCCGCCCCCACCCCCCTCCACCCTTGGCAGCCATGTTTTTTGACGAATCCAAATGGCTTGAATAATCTTGGTAGAGGATTACCAAAGGAACATTTACGCAAAATTATACTGAAAATGGTCCAGTGGTTTCTGATAAAAAAAAGATTTTTTAAGTTTTTAATTAAAAAGTCTATTTTTAGCTCCTGTGACCTAGATATGCAATGGACCAGAACCATTTGAACAATTTGAAAAAAGACCAATCAAGGATCATTCCTGTGAAGTTTAGACAAAATCCAATCAGTGTTTTAGGAGGAGATTTTTAAAAATTAAGG
Source organism: Anodontia alba (assembly GCA_964016985.1). Classification (NCBI taxonomy): domain Eukaryota; kingdom Metazoa; phylum Mollusca; class Bivalvia; order Lucinida; family Lucinidae; genus Anodontia; species Anodontia alba. The sequence goes on along the minus strand of OZ024824.1, from coordinate 79,681,128 downwards.
ACGGACGGACATACGGACATACGGACGACGTCGATGAGGACGACGGACGGTGAGTGATCACAATAGCTCACCTTGAGCCTTCGGCTTAGGTGAGCTAAAAAGTTAATTGGGATCTAATGAATGTATCTTCCTTAAATGAAGCAATTGGAATGTATTTGCTTTGACATAAATTGGATGATTATCATGATCCAGACTTGATAATCCAAATAAATTATGTGAGGTTCGCAAAGTGAACAGCAGACATAGTCAATCGATCTGAAACTTAAGTCTGTAATAAATATTTATTTCAATACTATTTAATAATACTTTGATGAATATATATAGTGTAGCTTTTTTAACGTATAAAAAAGAATCGTGAATAGGTCATGTCACTGTGTGCATGACGATGCGGATTCTCTCTTACATGATACAACAAGCCATACCCAAAGTTTGTACAATATTTCACAATCCTAGGTGCAGTAGTGCTTGAGAAATCTGTGACGAAAAATTTTATTGAAGAGAAAGAAAAAATAGACAAATAAAGGGAATAATAAGCATGAGGATAATGATTCTCTCTTACACAATACAACATGCCATAACTGATGTTTGTACAAAATTTCAAAATCCTAGGTGTGGTAGTTCCTGAGAAATCTTTGACGAAAAAAAAAGTAAACACACACACAGGGTATAAATAATTAATTTTCAAACCAGTAACATTCACTACATTAACTGAGATCAGTGGCATCTGTCTTACTTCTCCACAAAAACATGTTGCGGGTACTCATTAGAAGTGCCGCCTCAGAAATATGTTATTCTGTAGAAATAAGAAAAATATTTGCCTGATACCTCCACTTATCTAGACCTACGTTTCCTCATGTTGCAGCCATTCTGTTACTGCACTTACTTCTCAAAATCAACACAAGCAGCTGGAATCGGGCCATGAGCTGTCTCTGTCACCCGGAACTTCTCGACCAAGTATTGGGATATGTTGGGCACACTGACTGGTAGAGCAGGACGTCTGTACTTGTCCAGGGCAGCCACAATTCTAGATCTGTACTCATTATCTGAGCCACAGATGACAACAAGTCTGTAGTCAGGAGCTACAAGATAACACATCCATCACGAAAACATGCCTATATATTGTTGACCCCCTTAAACCCCACTTTTATATAGTAAAACTGAGGTTTACAGGGGTATACATTATTTTTCTTATTTCAGCTCAAAAACATAGATTGTGAGTACTCGTTAGAACTGCCTTGGTGAGGCAGTTCTAGCGAGTACCCACAATATATGTTTTGAGCAGAAATATGAAAAATATCAGTTTTTTATGTGAAAATTTTCAGGTTTTTGCAGGTGAAATTTTCTATATACACTGCAACACCCTTATTACGCGGTCCCTTATAACGCAGAACCGTTGTAACGCGGTTGGTCTGTGGCTCCCATTTTTTTGTGCAGTTTTTTTCCCCAATTTTGAAAGTTTTGCCCTTTTTCCGTGGAACTTAGCAGTCAAAAAGATCGTTAGTCTCGCGGATTTACACATTCTGTTTTACCAAAGTTGTCATTGGTATTTTGCCTTTTGGCTATTTCAGAGCACAAAATAGGTGTCATATTTTTCATTCATCTACCTGGTGACCAATAAAAGATTAACCCTTAAAGTGCCAATCACAACTGCAGCAGAAAACAATTTTACTTATATTTATTATTTTATTTTATTTTTTTTCAGAGAATAAGTCTTGACATTTCAGGTGAGTCATCTGCCAAACAGACATACATGCCATACCTCACACTGTGAGACAAAATCTCACAGAATTTGGCTATTTTGCAACCCATTTCCCATAAGAATTTCAAATCTCACAGAATTTTCAGACCCTCTAAAAGAACATTTTATGAAGAACTATTTATAAATTACACAACATTATACTTTTGATATGCTTAATTCATCAAAATAAAGGCTTTAAACTTACTTCAGTGAGCTTGAAAGTGACTTTTATGAAAATCTCACAGAATTTTGTCAAGTCTCCCCTAAAAATTAGCCTGATCTCACAGATTTCTGCCAAGAGCTTATGGCATGTATGAACAGACGATTCACATGAAACGTCATGACTTGAAAGATTCTCTGAAAAATAAATGGTTATAAATAAAAAATTCAAAATGTTGTCTGCTACAATTTTTTGCTTAGCGCTTTAAAGGTTAGTTTAAACGGTAGCTGTCAATCAGCTCTTTGACCTTCCCTGCAGTAATGGTAAATGACCTCGTGTCATTTATGAGTGAAACCTGAGCAGAAAAATCCTTTGATGTTATCCTAGGTTGTGAACACATTTGACCCATAAAGTGCCAAGCAAAATTTGTGGTAGATGACAATCTTTATTTATTTTCCCTATTTTCAGAGAAAACAAGTGTTGACATTTCATGTGAATTGTCTGCCAAGATGATTCACATGAAATGCCAGGACTTGTTTTCTGTGGCAAATAAAATGATAAAAAAAAAATTTCAATATTGTTGTCTGCTGCAGTTGTGATTGACGGTTCATATAGATGAGCTGCCGAAATAAAAAAAAATGCCAAAGAGTGTAAAATGTATAACTTATTTAACCCTTAGAGAGCCAATCACAACTGCAGTAGAAAACAATTTTACTTTTATTTTTTTCAGAGTATAGTCTTGACATTTCATGTGAATCATCAGCCATGCTGATGATTAACATGAAAGGAAACTTAAAAAAAATCTAAACGGGTTGAGCCCTTCGAACATATGCAGACAACGCGGTTCGAAAATCAAACTGCACATAATCGTATGTTTGAAGTTCTTTTCCATCATTTATTTGTTTGTTATCAGACGAGTGCGAAACAGCAACTAAGGTCAGGCACCTCAGGAACATCAGCAGGCACGCAGAAAAGCAGTTTGAAGGAAAGTTATAAACTTCTTTATCAGCGGACATCAATGAAAACTAGAGTGGAAGCAGGAAAAAAAAAAACAAAAAAAAACGGGTGGAGCCCTTCGAACATATGCAGACAGCGCGGTTTAAAAAATCAAGCCTGCGCATCATCATATGTTTGAAGGTCTCTTCCACCATTTATTTATTTATCAATTTATTTATTTGTTTTTATTTATTGGCCATTTTCGCTGTTCAGTCTAGATAGTTACTAGCGGTACAGCTGAAGCTATCCATACCGCGAGACTGTTGCAGTTAGTTCCCTTGATTAGGGGTGCTTGATTGGTCATAAAAGAGCAACAAACATTTTAAAGTTTACAAATTTATTATTCACTGGATAAAAACAATGAAGCGGATATCAAGCAAGGTACATGCACAAAGTTTCAACAATAAACAAACATAAACAACATGCAATATAACTTATAAAATACGTGCAATACGTAACATCTCATAATAACTAGAGGAAACGGCAAACATGCATACAAAATAGTGGGTGGAGGTTGTCGAGATCGGTAGAGCGCGGACCGCATAAGTCGCGGTCGGCGTTCATAGATCCCAATGACCGCGTTATAACGGCGCTGCAGTGTATTTGAATAGGCATGTTTTTGAAATGAAAGCTCCAGATAAGGCATTTTTTTTTAAACCAAACCAAATGCTGATATTTTTTCTTATTTCTCCATGGAAACATATATTGAGGTATTCATTAGAAGTGCTTAGAAGAGATTCTTCTAATGACTATCTGCAACATGTGTTTTTGTGGAGAAATAAGAAAAATATTATGTGGATATCCCCTCTTATCTGAAGAATAAAAGGCTTGAAATTTTAGGACATATACCATTATTTCTTAAAAAAAAACCAAGTATTTGATGTTCATAAACTGTCTAAATGTGTTTATTTGATAACCAAATCTTCCTTTTTCCCCCATATTATAGTGGACATTCCATGGATTAAATAGCTAATATAGTTTTTCTTATTTAACCATGAAAATGTATGTTGAGGTACTACTTACTAGTAGAAGCAAAAAAGAGAGCACCCACACAGTAAGTGTTCATAGAGAAATAAGAAGATCAATGAATGGCCTTTTCTTCTAAATAATCGATAAGTTTTTGTTTCAAGATGTATCAAAACAAAAATGTACAGAAAATATAGAAAAAGGACCATAGATGATCGTTTTTTTTATTATCTATGTGTTTAGAGAAATAAGAACAAGATCAATGAATGGTCTTTTCTTCTAAATAAATTGTAAGTTTTTGTTTCAAGATGTATCAAAACAATAATGTACAGAAAAACGACCATAGATGATCATTTTTTTATTATCTATATGTTTCTGTTTAAATACAACATTTCAAAGTGATGGTAATTTTTTAACATTCATTAAATTATGAACAACATCTAGTCACGAGCAAAACAAGTGAGCCCCATAGGGGTTCATGTGAACTTTACTGGGGACTCAATGTTGCTCATACTTCAGTGAATATTAAATAAACTGCCTATATTATTTATACATGTATTTATATTGTTATCCATCTAATATTTGATGAGAACATAAGGTTTGAGGGCTAAAGCTGAAACAATAAAAGCATGCAGTTTTCCTATTGGCAGCGGAACAGCATTGCCATCATCCTATCATATTGGACAGAACCATTGTTTATTTTGACGTCACTTAATGATCATGTGACACAGCATGAGTCAATGTATTTATCAAAGTAGGAACAACATTACATTCCAATGGTTAACTATAGGGTTTTTTATGAATTGCACTGAGAATGTTAATACATCAAAAACCATGCTACAATGAACTGTATTATAAAGAAGTTCCAGTGTATTGGTACCTGTGAGTATTTTTTTCTTTTATTTATGAAAACAAATCATTTCTGTGCTTGACAATGAAAATAAAAATAATACTTTAATATATATACCTTCATGGTTAGTGTCTTGTATATATCCTTCTAGGAGTTTTTCCGCCCTGTCACTAACGTCAAAGTCTAACAGGTCTGCATTTACCAAACAATGTATCTTCCTATGTTTCTTCCCCCCATCATCAAATATTGCTCTCCTCCAGAATATATCCACCTAAAAATTTTTATTTATCTCATTAATATTTATAATAAATAAATGTCAAAAAGATCGCCTTTGGAAACAAAGAACACACTACAGATAAGAAAATGGGAGTCTCGGTTTTACTGAGCTTTCTAATATAAGCCATATTAGAAAGCTTCCTGGTCGAGAGCATATCACATGCAGGGTAATATTCTGTCAGGGTACCATGTCATATTACCCTTGCAATACAATAATACCCTCTGATGTCACTTCAATAAGCACGTTTCATGTGTGCAGGGTGACATTTTATCAGATTCCCTGAAATACACCACAACCTCTTTATAACACTATTGTTGGCGTCCATAGCATAAACCGTGTTAGTTAAACAACCATGTTATATCCAAACAAAAATGTATAGATTATATTGAAAAATGACCATTTATGGCCATTTTTCAATATAATTTATACATTTTTGGGATCCATCTTTGAACTGTGTTATATCCAAAACCATGTTATAACAAACCATGTTATAAAGAGGTTGAAGTGTACTATCCTTGCAGGTATTATTATGCTCTAGTGATGTCATTGCTGGCAGTACAGCTGCATTTGTAAGAATATGTTATATTAAAACAATTGTTGCCCTTGTACGAGGGTAATATGATGATTTTTCAACCTCAATAGTTAATGTTACACTCTAGCAAGCCCTCCGGTGACACTACCTCCCTCAGGTGAGCAAACTGTCATATTACTCTGGCACAAGGACAATAATTATATGCCACTGGGCAATTATGTTAAGATTCTAGAAGATAGTAGTTTATTTGTATATTTCATTATGTTAGCAAGTCTATTTAATATGTACGCCCATGTTTCTCCATCCTATATTGTGAAAACAGGGCTATGTTGTGGTCTACAGTCATTATGAAAACACACTTACTCAAATATATTGAAAATTTTACAACCAAAAAAGACCGACTAAAGACCAGGAGGTCGCGGGTTCAACCCCCGCCGAGGTCAGCAACATTCTTTCATGGAGACTGATCATGAAATATTTTCTACTGCCATTCTCTCCCTTCCGCTGATTCAAGAAGGGCAGTTGTCAGTTTCTGGAGAAAGAATGTGCACAATACTGGTTAACCACTTAGTGGACTAAGCCTGCCCAGTAAACGTGTGGTTAGGTAAACTGACCGCGCTCGACCTGACCCCATTGGGTTGACTGGGCCATAAAACCTCAACACAAACAAACCAAAAAAGAAACATTTTCAGATAAAAAAAATTCTGATATCTTTCATATTTCTGCTCAAAAGATAGACTGTAGGTACTTGTTATAACCACCTCAGCTTTCACAAACATAGGTTGCAGGAGGTATAAATATCAATATTTTTGGTTAAAAACTTGTCTTATCTAGGGCTAGGGGCTAAGAAGTGTTAAAATGGACCAGACAATTTTATATACATGTACATACATGATGTACTTTGCTAAAATTGTTTTATCATAGACTTACTAGAAAATATCTTCTTTTTACATATGAGCCAGTGCATGAGAAAAGAGTACTTATCACATAAATGACTAGCAAAGGCTCAGGCAAGCCTGTACATAAGTGCAGACATGTCAAAGCCTTTACTGTTCGATGATATGCAGTTGGATCCTTATGGAAGGCAAAAAACATGTCTGTAACCCCAATTGGGGACTGCCCATGTGCATTTTAAAAAACACAAACTGGAAAACCATAAGGTCCCTTTTTTCTGAGCTGGCTCATTTTGATACTGCCAAGGCTTTCAAGCACATATCGCTGTTGCAATCTCTTGTATCAAGCTAAAATTACCCAAAACCAATATCACTCCATATGACAATAAAAGCACCTCAAGCATTATACCCCGCCATAGCAATTATTTGTTTATGTGTTAAAGTTATCGTTGCAAAAATGTCTGGAAAGAAAATGATGGAGGGACAGATAACAATCCTAAACCAGATCTTGATAATATCAATGGACAGATAACAATCCTAATGCAGATCTTAATAATATCAATGCATATAGCAAGTTTGGTTAAAAGGCCTTGTTATTAACTCAAGTTATCATCCAGAAATGAAAATATGGACGTGTCTTGGGCAGATAACTAGGTGAAAATTTGACAAAATTTGCCCATTAGCAATTCCAAACCTGATCTCCTTACTGTCAATACATATAGCAAGTTTGGTTAAAATCCCTTGTTATTTACTAAAGTTATCATGCAGAAATGAAAATATGGGCGTGTCTCGGGCAGATAACTCCGTAAAAATTTGACGAAATTTGCCCATTAGCAATCGCAAACCAGATCTCCTTAATGTCAATGCATA